>LPNX010678104.1:40438-141566 GCA_001517045.1 Pseudotsuga menziesii
GTTATTGGTCATGTTCCCTATCCCCCATGCAAAGGAATGTTCAATTTTCCCGCCGGGGTCAAGAATGACCCCCCCCCGCGCCTGCCACCCCTATGGAGATTGAAACAAGTTATGCTAATAGGAAACTCTGGTTAAACTAAAGTAAGTATGTTGAAACAATTTTTAGAGGTTTAATATGCAGAAATATAAAGCAATCAATTTCTTATTCCTATAGGTGAAAATTTGTGTACGAAACAATGTATTAATACACATGAAGAGGTAGATGGTATGTCCCATGTTCCCTATGCCAGTACGATTGGTAGTTTGATATATACTATGATGTGCACTAGACCATAAATTCATTATGTAATGGGATTTTTGAATAGATATATCACAACTAGTGAAGGATTATTGGATAGTTGTGAAAAGGGTCTTCAAAGATTTGCATGGCACTATATATTATGCAATCTACTACTAGGAATACTTGGATCAAATAAAGTGATAGATGCACATGGATTTGTTGATGCAGAGTGGGTTAGAGATCTTGATCATAGAATATCTATAAGCAGTTACATGTTTAACCTATTTAGAGGAGAGAGAAGTGGGATGAGTAAACTGTAAGAGGCATTTTATAGTTGCGCTTTCAACTATAAAAGATGAATGCATAGAAGCCACCCTTTCAAGTAAGGAAGGTGTATGGTTCCAAATATTATGTACAAGAATTGATTTCTTACAACACGTTGGAGTTCATATTACAATAGTCAAAGTGTAATATTTCTAGCAAAGAACCTTTATTATCATACTAAGATGATGAAGCATATAGATATGCAATCCAACTTTGTGAGAGACATGGTTGAACACAAGAAGGTTTTGTTGGAAAAGGTTGGCAACTTGAATAATGTTGTAGATGTATTGACAAATTTTGTTAGTACTAATAAGTTCTTTAGGTGTAGATAATTAATGGGAATCATTTCAATAAATATTTGGCCTTTAAATCTTCGGTCCCATTGTTTTGCAAAGAAAACAAATGTGGCAATATTGGAGATGTGTCATATTCTTTGCATGTAAAGTGGTATGAACCAAATCCTTATAATATAATAGAACCAAAGTACACACAATGTACAACTAATGTAGGAGCACAACTCTAAAATAGATAAGAGAAATGAGTTACACAATAACTCTTAAAGAATAGGAGATACTCCTCCGAAGACCCCAATACATTCATATATCCAATTTACTTGTTCCTACGAATAATGACATGACCTCTATATGTATTCACTCATTTCACATGTGGGTCATTCATTAGGCTCATCATTATTACATGTACATTGAACCCCATATATATCTCCATTGGGATCATATCACATACATTTAACCTCATACATGCCTCCCTTGGGTAATAGCATAGTACCCTCCAAAAATATTTTCATCAAAGATTTGCAGTTAAGGGCTTTACATGTAATGAAACCAATTTTCTTATGGTTTTGAAATCTACATATTTCTTCATCCTTATTACGTTTGTTTGGATTTCCTTACTTTACATTCTTAATCTCCTTAATGAGTGTTTCATTAAAGGCTGTATGTTAGATAACTCATCACCCTTCTTCTTGAGTTATTCTTTTGCTTCCTTCAATTCAATTCAAATTTATTTATTGTTTCATATCAAGGAAAATTTTAGGGGTGAAATTTGTCCCATGGGCTATTTTTCAACCCTTTTTTCCAAAAAATGATTCACTAGTTTCCCTTGGTTTCAAAAACGATTTGCCCAATTCCATGGGATGATTTTTTTTTACTCAATTCACCAAAATTGTCCAAAAACTATATAAAGCCCTTACAAATTACGATATTGTTATAAAAAATTCATCAAACACAATATGGTTGCAAATTTAAGAATTAGTAAGATTTTCCAAGGTTTCTATACTTTGAGAAAATTACGGATCCTTAAAATTTTCCATATTTCATATGCCCCCCTTTGGTCATGACCTAGATTATATATTCATGCACAAGGTGCTAGCTACAACATGTGGTCCACTTCTTTTCATCTTTTTATCTTTTCATTTTTTCTAGGCCTTGTGTAATCTAATCTTGGTTAATAGAATAGGGTTGTAATCTAATCAAGGTTAGAAAATTAAGGATTTGTATGTTGTGTAGTACCTATTTTTTTATGAATGGTTAAGTTAATACAATAGAGAAGATATAGGCGTGTCTCTATGTTAGGTTGGTTTTCTTGGGAAAAATACCCCCTAGTGAGAGCTTGTCTCAAAGTTTCTAGGTTCCATTATTCATGGTGTTTGGGGTTGAGAAGGTTAAAATAGGGATTAAGGCCCTTATTACCCCCCTTAACCATGAACAACATATCCCATGCTCAAAACCTACTTTTGCACCCATATCCCAATCAAAGGCCTATATAGAACCTTTACAAAGGACTTGTGTATTGGTTCAAGGACTCATTTAGGGCTCTTAAAGCTAAGAAGATTCAGAACTATCTTGAAACACTTGTTTTCTTTCCTTAACCATGCTGAAGGCACCACAATGCATCCTCAGTGCATAAAACCTCCTAATGGTGCCCATATCTAACTCTAATACTAAAGATCCACAAGAGAGAGTCTATGTTGTGGTTTGCAAGTGTTATTATGGAAATCAAGCTTGAGAAGCTACATGTAGGGCCCGAGCTCGAAGTTTTTTCTTCCACTAATATTTTAAATTGAGCTTGAGAAGGTTTATTTAAGGACTAAGCCCCTTGTTCCTCCCTTGATCATGTTTAGGCTTTGAAATCAAATTCCATTGCACAAAATTACTCATGGTGCATGTATCCTACTATGATGCCAAAGGACCCAATCATGGCCCAAAGAAAGATTCTAGGTGTGGGCCTAAGATACATTATTGTTTAGGTCATATGACGTGGTTTAATCATGGCACATTTGTCCAAGTAGTATGCTAGATATGCCCTATAGGGTTCCCTTATGGTGGTTCAAGGATGCATCTGTGGTTCTATAGTGTGAGAAGATCCATGGGTTGTAGGTGTTGTTTATGGTGCTTGAGCATTAGAAACTTCGTTTATGCAAAAAGGCTCTTATTCAATCCTCCTTTTACCTTGATTAGACCTTTAGACCCATTCTTGATTCACAATTATCATAGTCATGGCACCCATATCTCACTTGGAATGGAATGATACCCTACATAGGTTATATGTGGTGGTTTAAGGAATTTTCCATGGTGCTTAAGCCTAAGAAGCAAGGATTAGTGTTGGAGGCTCTTATTTCCCTCCCAAAAATATGGTCAATGACCCAATACACATCCATAATGCCCAACAACTTATAATGGCACCCATATTCAACTCAAATGCCAAAGAATCCCTTAAGAGTGCTCGTATCATGGTTTCTAGTGGTGTTCATGATGGTTAAGATTGAAAAGGTTTAATTGGCGATTATGGCCATTATTCCCCCCCTAACCATGTCAGTGACACAAAACAAATTTTCAATGTGCATAAGTAATAATCTAGTGCACAAAACTTACTTGTCACGTTTGTATCCCACTTAGAGACGAATGAGTCCTACCATGTTCTCTTGTGTGTTACTTTGAGGACTCATTTAAGGCTCTCTAGCTTAAGAAGATTTAATAAGATCATAAGGTACTTATTTTATTTATTTAATGATGGTCAAGGCCCCATCAACCATTCATTGTGTGCAAAACCTTCTAATGGAATCCACATCAAAGTCAAATGTCAAAGACCCCTAGGGAGGTGTGGTTCCATGTTGTTTTTCATGGTTCTTGATATTGAGAAGCTTTATTACGGGATCAAGGGTGCTTTTTTCCTCCCTTAATGTTCACTATACCTAAAGAACCATTCCTAAAGATAAAGACCTATTCATGATGCACAAATTCCTATAGTATTCCAAAGATACCCTATGGGGTCCGATGTTGTTGATTTAGGATGTGTTCAAGGAACTTGATCTTGATAATTTATGTTTAGAGCCTAACATTGTTGCTTTCATCTCTTGATTACGGTCAATGGATTGAAGTTTTTATTCCCCTACCATGACATTGGTTAAGGCCCCAAGACCCATCTATGGTGCAAAAACCTATTAAGGGGGTCCATATCCTACTCCTAGGCCAAATACCGATTGGTGAGGGATCATGGCGTTATGTAGTCAATAAGTTTCATGGGTTGGCCTTTTTAAAATCACACACTTTAGTTGTTTTTAAGAAATTTTAGGCATAACTACAATTAAAATTTCAAAGACCACTAATCATGTTATTAGGAATATTTCAGTTGATTTTAATACAATTGGAAATGATACTTCTTCAAAATACTGCCAATGTGGTTCATCGTGTATTTTTAGAATTGATTGTAAACAAGGCCACAAGGTAGTGTCACTTCCTCACACACACATCCAAAAAATTTAAAGTGTCAAAACCCTTCAAAAGTATTACAATAGAAGAGAAGGCTTTGAAAAGCTAGGGCCAAATAGATTATTGGGCCTTTGTTGGTAGGTTGCTTTATTCCAAAGTGAAGTTATTAAGGGATTAGTCCAAAACTTTTCGTAGAAAAATACTAGGCTTTCATCCAACATAAAGGATGTATTTAAGTTGAGAAGGGGTTACATGGACCAAACACTTTCTTGACATAGCATAAATATCAATCTAAGAGAGATTCAAGAATTAGTACAAGGAACTAAACCTAGGCCTAGTACCTTTTGAGTATATCAAACCTTGGTATGTTAGAAAATGCATAGACAATAACACATGTTCATGCAGATTGCAAATTGAATTTGGTTATTATTATGACACATATATACATATTTTTTGGGTTCTAAACATTGACCATGTGCAAGAATGCTCAGCGATACTGCCACCAATTTCATGAAAATATTTTTTTCATAAGATCGTGTCTCTAAGGCCTGACAAACAAAGATATAATGAAAATTCTTGTTTAAATGGTGTTACAGCTTGAACTAGCATGTGTTTAAAGCCCCAAAGAACAAGCTAGCCTAGTTGCAACCTAGAGGTGTTACTTATTATCACCTCGATAACCACCTCCCTACACTTATGATTGGCTCTTCTCCAACTCGAGGGGGGCTTCCCCATGGGATATTCACTCAGTGAAAGTATTCCATAGCATCTTCGTTCATTGAATATTACAAAATACCCCTAATTTCATGAGATATTGATAAACACCTACCAAAATCATTTTGTGGATCCCCCTCCCAATACATACTTCCAATTAAACTAAACCCTATTTTTACAAGATACTCCTTATTTTTACTAGATACCCATTTTCATACCCTACTCCTTGCTCCCCAAACACTTACAATATATTGACCTTATTTTTCACAATTAAAAAAACCTCATTTATGAATGAGCATGATAAGATATTGGTCAACAAAGTGAATCCCTTATGGGCTTCCCTAAATATGATTGATAGGCTATGGGAATGATGGTACAGAGGTGACTTGAAGAATTAACCCTAGCAAAACTTGAGGTATTTGTAGTAGTATAGGTTATGAGAGGGTTTTCAACACTAGTGCCAATCCTCGATGGAAAATATAGTCAAAAGATAATCCCCCAAGGAGGCTTGTTTGCATATGTTTGGTTGGAACCCCTACAGAGTGGCATGACTAATTTCTATCACAAACTGTTGAAACTTCGTGCAAATTTTCACTAAGGGTAGAATTCATTTAGTTAGCTCAAACACTAACCTAGGATAGTTATGGATACCCCTACTAAGATGACTAATACCTCTAACAAGAAATGAGATCAGAATATTGACAAACCATGGAGCAACACTACTCTTCCTAGGGTTAACAGATGTACCTTGCAATGATAAAATATGTATTTTACCTCAATATTTGGTCATCAAGTAAATCCAAAAAAAAAAATCATTTACACTTTAATATACTCTATAAAAAATATAACAATAAAACCATGATGAATGAGTGAGAAAACCAACCCTTACATAGATTAGAGCCTTTTCTTAATTTACATTTAAAAATTATTATTTTCCAAAAACCAAACCAATTCTAACAAACTCTTAAGCCACAATTACATAACATAAAGGCCCTTTTGCTTTTTTAATGAATAATAAAATAATAAATATTTTTTAAACTTCCTTAAACCATCAAGCAAAGTGTTTAGACCAACTTTATGACTCATAATAAAATATTAAAGAACCCTTCCATCAGAGGCTCAAGAGTCCAACACAAAACCGGGGGTGAGGCCAGCCCGGGCCGAGTTTTCGAAACAATGCCTACTCTTATTCTGATGTGTAAACTTAGATGATGTTAAGTTATAACACCGTTGCACAAGATTGCATACAAATAGAACAATACACGTTTTGCAAGTGGCAACACCTCAATGAGGTGCACCCATGAGTTTTTATACAGAAGCAATTGTAATAGATATTTATAAGTGTTTGAGAAGCACATAATTTTGAGGGTTGGATTTTCAATATCAAACAGTGTTTGAATTTAGACTCCAACCAATTGAGGTATCTCTCAAGAATAATATTATGGTAAATAATTAAGGTTAATTGAATTTATTATCATGTTTTTTATTTTGTATTCATATAAAAGATACTATGTAAAGAAAGTTATATAATGTTTTTTTTAATCAAGGGAACTAGCAACTTCTCACTGATATATTCAATAGCTCGTAACTCAGATATACCAGGAATTTGTGACTCAATAACGTCTTGGAGCCCACTTTGGATATAATCGGAGGTGGACAATAAAGACATAGAATGTTATATTGTGTTAGTGAATAAAATGATAGGATAATAGGATGTAGCTTCTTTTATTCACTTTATAAATATTAAGAAATTGTTTTTTTCTTTAAAAAAAAATAAAAAATTGTTTGACTCCACTCCTCTATTTTATGGTGAAATTGTGGCTTCAATAATAATGAAGCAATGAAGCTAAGTGCCACACAATTTTCCATCGATGAAATGGAAATATGAAAACTAAACTTAACAGGGAATTCAATCAAGCATTCTTAAGCCCAGTCGAATGTTGGACAGAAAACATCTCATAAACTAACACCTTCCTCTTCCAGGTTTATCCATACAAAAGATGTTGCTACACGAGACAAGATATGGGACTATTTGCTTTAGTGCTACAGGAAACATCAATATTTCTGAGGGTAGGGATTCACTGGTTCAAGTATTCTCCAAGATGGTCATTGTGTTTTGAAGCAGAATGGAAAATTCCATTCCAAGACATGTTTTCCACACACCAATCGTTGCAATCCTTTAAAAAGATAACTTCACCGTTACATGTTGCTAGAGCTACCTTTCTAACCCAATGGAAAGCTAGCTCTGGCTCAGATTTTCGATCTGGTGTTATTTCATTAATAACAAAACCCTGTAAGGTGCCATTCTCAATCTGACATACATTCTAGGTGTGCCAAAACTTATAAAGACTTGCTCCTGAAAACTTCATGAAAATCTCGATGAATAAGGCAATTTTTCTCATGCAGATTTATGTTAATGGATTATGTTGCATTGACAAACTCAGTAGATAGTGTAGATTCTTGGGGTCTCTTTCTAGATGAGACTGAAACAAGGCTGAATCCTTTCACAGATATAGAGGTTGTTGTTCTTGAATACCCATTAGGCTCAACCTCAAAATTATATGTTATGTTGACAAACTAACCCATTTTGCAGATGATAAATTTTTGAACATAGGCATAGGCCT
Organism: Pseudotsuga menziesii; assembly: GCA_001517045.1. NCBI lineage: Eukaryota > Viridiplantae > Streptophyta > Pinopsida > Pinales > Pinaceae > Pseudotsuga > Pseudotsuga menziesii. Next base: position 48,109 of record LPNX010678104.1, read on the forward strand.
CTAAGGTAGAAAAAATGCCTATAACAATTACTCAACTCACATGTCCCATATTTTCTTTTGGACTTTCCATAATGGTTTGTTTGTCCCATAACTAAAGATAATTGTACAAAACATGCCCATGAGGCTTCGAATTGTCCCTTTCCATGAGTGCACCCATGTTTGAAAATCAACATGGCCAAAAAAATTTAAGATTAGCCCAAACCTTGTGTATGCTTTCATATTGATTAGAAAAATAAGGCAGATTCCAAACAAAATTTAGAATTCCTTTAAAAACCTAAGTGAACACCCTACGCAAATAGGGTGGTAAAGTATGGGAAATACTCTAGGTGCAACACAAATTTGCATTATTAAGCCAATGCATTCTTCAAAGTGAGGAATATAAATTCGGAGGATGATGGTTGACATGTAGAGCTTCAAATATGTTATTTAAGAACTTGATGGTGGGAAAGAAAGGAAAAAGATAGCATTGGTGACATCCCAGGTTGATGTTGTGTACTTAAAGGGAATATATTGTTTGAAATTGCATTTAGAATTTTTGCATGTAGTTTTAAAAGGTAACATTGTAGTTATTCCCTTACTTTTCTGCCAATTTTCGGCCAAATATTTTCTCTAGAGGCCTTGGTCTAGGGCCAATGCATGATACATGTGCCTTACATCCACCATTTATGGCCCAAAAATGGATCAAATATTAGTCATAAAGACTCCATTTCATGGTCTAAGAATCTAAGGACTTAAGCATGCGCCAAGTGCCTTGGACGTGTTGTATAATGCATAGGTCCCTATTTTTTGGGTGTTGAAGGATCACTTAGGCTAAAACGATTGTTGATGGTACATCAAACCTTAAAATTAGTTATGTATACCCATGTTGTGAAAATATATCTTATTGAGGGAATGTGTCATAGTTTGGAGCCTCATTATGATGTCCCGCGAGCTATAGAATATTTTTTAGGGATTAAGCCATAAGTATCCATCCTTGAGCAATGTTTTAGTCTAGGATACATGTCCTTCATGTGCCAAACATTATAAGTAGGTCTCTATCCCTATTTTGGGCTATAGATTCCTACTAGAATGTACATGTTTTGGTTTAGGTTGTTGTTCATGGATTATGGGCCATAGAAGTGGAGTATATGGTCTATAAAATTATTCTTTTTCCCCAAACCTTGTCCTAGAAAAAGTTTAGATTTAATTATAAACCACTAATTTTAGACCCTAAAGCATGAATTGGGCCAAGATACCAACTATTAGTCCGCCAAGCCTTTTAATAAGCCTTGTTTCCCATTCTTAGGCCATGTATTCTATACAAAGGGCCTAATAATCGTTTAAGTCCAAATGTATGAACCACATGCCTTAGGAGTAGTTAGTTAAGGAGTAAGGCATTATTTTTTGGCTTCATAGCATGTCTTGGATAAGGTGACCTTCATTGGTTTGCCAAACCTTAGAATCAAGCTTATACTTCAACCATGTATCAAATAAATCATTTAAATATATTGTCCTGTGGTATGAGTCCCCATTCATGGCTCATGAAAAGCTCTTATATTTCTCCCTTTAATAAAGTCTAGGTGAGGAGAATTGCCTCTAGTGTGCCAAACCACTAAGCCACTCCTAGACATTTACAGACTAAGTCCCTTATTTTTGGTCTTGAAGCATGTCTTGGACCAATAGACTTATCTTTGGTGTGTCAAGCCTTGGTACTAATAGATACCACACTTGTGAGTTAAATTAAAAGGCTTGTGGCATAACTAAAGGCATAGTGCATGGCCCATAAGCTCTAAAAGTAGTGTTTATGGCATAAGATCTAGATTTTATCCATTAATATTGTTCTAGAATAGAACCGACGAAGTGAACCTTAAAATTAGAATGTATGCTACTTATGAGACAAAGTTTTCTTGTGGAGGTATTGTGACATGGTCAAGGGCATTTTTATTTTCCCATAAGCCCTAAAGGATGTGTATAGGGCCTAAGCTCCTAGTTCTATGCCCACATAGTTCCTTTGCGTTCTTGACCAAACACGCTTTCCTCCAGGGTTCAAACTTTGAGAACTTTTTCTAAAGAACATGTGACAACATGTTTATGTAATCATTGTGAAAACACACTTTCCAAAATTTATGAAGCTAATTTTGTTGTTTAGTTTGGTTTTTATGCCCCTAGGGCTAATTCACTATGTGTCCTTGAATGGCTTTTGAAAGAAAGTTACAACTTGCCATAAAATGAAAATTCGGGCTCAAATCAATGAACCATCCATTTAATTATAGACTCATGATATCATATACCCACTAGAGGCATCCCTCTCCCATGATTTCATGGCACATATGATTTTTTATTTGACAATTCCTAAAGTTAGGGTTTTACTCAATAAGAGCAATGATAATTTTGCATTAATGTAGTCAAATTTTGAAAACTCTACCCTAAAAATGTGTGGAGAGTGTATTTACATTGATCTTGCCCAAATATGCTTTCTAGAACTCAGGGCACTCAATTTTTCTACTTGGTTTGGTTTTTATGCCCCAGGAATCATTTTTCCATGTGTTCTTAAATGGCTTTAGGAAGCAAGTTGCAACTCACAGTAAAACAAAGCATTGGGATCAGATTGATGAACTATCACCTACATTGGAATTATCACATCATATCACCTCCATAGGCATACCTATCCCATGATTTTGTGGTCCAATTCTTGTTTTATTCAGTGATTCCCAAATCTAGAGTTTTTCAGTAAGAGGTAATGCAAGTTTATGCATCCAAGGGTCAAATTTTTAAAACTCTACTCCAAGAGTGTGTAGACAACATGCCCGCATAGACGTTACCCAAACACCATTATCAAGACTTAGGAACTCAATATTGTCGCTTGGTTTGGTTTTTATTCCCCAAGACCAACCTACCATGTAGTGCTATTGAATGATTTTGGGAAGCAAGTTCTAACTTGCCATAAAACAAAAAATAGGACCACCATCTCTCAATTCCAGTGGAATTCTAACATTAGATTACCTTTAGGGACCACCATCTCTCATGATTCCATGGATGAGAGTTTGTTTTACTCAATGATTCTCAAAACAATGGTTTTGCTTAGTAAGAGACAAGCAAATTAGGCATTCAAGGTCAAATTTTGACAACTTTTCCCTCAGAATGTGCTCACATTGGTCTTGACCAAACACACTTGTAAAAACTTGTGACACCCAATTTTGATCCTCAGTTTGGTTTTTATAACCCCAAAACCAGTTAAACATGTGTTGTTGAATCATTTTGGGAAGTGAGTTATATTTCACAATAAAAGGAAAATCAAGACTCAGATCGACAAGACGTTAATAATGTTGGAATCCATGACATTAAATTAGACTAGAAGTGCCACTCTCTAGTGAATTCCATGGTCCAAATCTTGTTTTATCCAACAATTCCTAGAACTACCCAGTTTTGCTCAATAAGAGGCAATGCAAATTTTACAATCAAGGGTCAAAATTTGAAAACTCTACCCCATGACTATGCAGACAACATGATCACTATATTCAAAATTGGTCAAATTATACATTTTTTACAAAATAGCACATCGTGGGCAAGATACATAATGGCACAATGCGCCCAACACACATAATGGGTCATTTATTCAAACCCACTACCCTCACCACTACGAGATGCATCTCCAAATACAATCTTCACTTTATTCAAGGTTGAGGAAGCTCAAGTCTTCATTCATTGAAGAATGGTGTTCCTTTTTGCAAATTGGAAAGGAAACACCATTCATATAAGTTATTTTCCACAAATTGTTATTAATTAGAAAATTACAAATTACAATCAGAGCTCAATATAACAAAACTCACCATGCATGCCAGTCTTGAAGGAATTGTCCTCCTTGATCCATGCCTCTCTATGATACCTACCTGCAACAATTACAAGAATTAATTAATGACAATTTGAAAAGAACTAAAATAAATTACATGTATATGCTCAATAATAATTTTATCAACTAATGTTCTCACCAATAATATCTTGAGCAATGTCAAATATTGGTTTTCCTAGCTAGGAGAAGGAGTTCTCTATTGAACGTCCTAATTCAAGGTAATAATGATGTATGTGACAACTGCATATGTGGAAGAAGTAGAGGCAATTGACTAAGATGCATCGACTGTAGATGCAACAGTTGTGCAAGAACATTAGAGGAAATTTCCACTCAAAATGGGCCTTTTAACTCTAATTCAAATTCCATGTCATCATGTGTTAGCCAATGAAATTGCTTTAAATTTGAAATACCGTATAGGTCTTAAACAATTTTTTAATATAAATTTGGGGATAGGTATTATGAAAAAAACTACTTTTTTTGTTTGTATTTTCGACATGTCTCCCTATGTTTTTATTCAAATTTCGATCAGGAGAACTCGTTGGATGGGGAATTAAATTCCGCATCCAACAAGTACCCGCTCGGCATACTTTTGACAGGCCCCGCTACCCCAAAAACAAGAAATACCTGAAAAAATGTGATGATGACATTATCATGTTTCAAAGACCACTAATCATGTTATTAGGAATATTTCAGTTGATTTTAATACATTTGGAAAGAATACTTCTTCAAAAGACCATGAATGTGGTTCATCGTGTATTTTTAGAAGTGATTGTAAATAAGGCCACAAGGTAGTGTCACTTCCTCACACACACATCCAAAAAAATGAAAGTATCAAAACCCTTCAAAAGTATTGCAATAGAAGAGCAATAGAAGAGAAGGCCTTGAAAAGCTAAGGTCAAATAGATTATTGGGCCTTTGTTGGTAGGTTGCTTTATTCCAACATGAAGTTATTAGTCCAAAATTTTTTGCAGAAAGATACTAGGCTTTCATCGAACATAAAGGATGTATTAAGTATGTGTAAGCTTAGATGGTGTTAAGTTATAACACCGTTGCACAAGATTGCAAACACATAGAATAATACATGTTTTTGCAAGTGGCAACATTTCAATGAGGTGCATCCATGAGTTTTTATAAAGAAGCAATTGGAATAGAGATTTATAACTATCTGTGGAGACCTCCTGCAATAAACAATGAAAATGTACAATAGAACAGAAATATTGGAGCACAAAGATATTTTATTGATCGCGGGCCACTTCGAAGGGGCAACCTCCTTTGAGCAAGCTCAGTACAAAATAACTCTTCGATGATTTCATTGGCCTAAACACTTAGTTATATACTAAGTCTAATATAAACAACTATTACTCCCCATGAATGTGGGATAATACAACATACTAACTAGATGACTTAACATCAACTATTAATCCCCATGAATGTGGGATAATACAACATACTGACGGGACGACTTACAAAGCATACACGTTCAATAAAATATACTAACAAAATAAAGAGGAGGGTTGACACGGGTTCTTAACATCCCCTTCCTCACAGAAAATCTTTGTCCTCGAAGATTAAGATGTGAATACTATTGTCGAATCTGAAGGAGTGGTTTCCATGTAGCATATTCTAGTTGCATGCTGTGCCACTGAATTGAAGATCTCTGTGATGGACCGAGAGAGAAGCTGACAAGTGCGCTTATTGAGGATGGCCTCCGACTCCGAAATGTTGGATCCTTCATTATCCCATTCTGGTAAAACAATTTTTGCGTTGATGCTGGTGCCAATCACTTGCTGAATGCGAGAAGGAGGAAGTGCCAATTTATAAGCAACATACCCAATATTTTGAAGAACTATATATGGGCCAGAGATCTTTAGAGCGAGCACTTGATTCCCTTTGTCTTTCAAGGAGAATTGCTTGTAAGGTTGTAGACGAAGAAAAACCATATCACCAACTTGAAAAGTGTGCTCAGAACGGTGTTGATCGACCTGTTGTTTCAGGCGGGTTCTTTCCATGTGAAGATTGTCCTGTAGGAGGTGAAGAATCTGATGTCAATTTCGAAGAACCATGTCAATTGCCTGAACTGGTGAACTACTGGGGGTGGATGGAAGGAGTACTAGAGGTGCGTGACCATACATTGCTTCATATGGAGTCATTTTAGATGCAGTATGGTATGAATTATTGTACCACCATTCAACGAGAGGAAGCCACTTTTCCCACTGATGTTGTTCTTCAGAGGTGAAACAACAAAGATAAATTTCCCAATATTTGTTGACGACTGCAGTTGAACCATCTATTGGTGGGTGATAAACTCAACTCATATGTAGTTTGGTGTCTGTGAGGCATAAATGAATGTGAAAGTTGTATTGCGGTCTGAGACAATGGAAGAAGGGATTCCATGAAGAAAGAAGACCTGGTCTATGAAAATTTGTGCGATTAAAGAGGTGGTATATGGATGGCTGAGAGCACAAAAAAGACTATATTTGGAGAGTTGAGCCACCACAACCAAGATTATGGTACTCCCTCCATATTTAGGGAGCCCTTGAATGAAATCCATCAAAATATATGTCCAAGTCCTTGTAGGGCTGGGAAAAGGTTTGAGCAATCCGGAAAGGAGTGTAGTTTCACCCGTGTGGTGCTGACAAGGAGCACATTTGGCAACCATATATTGAATTTCTTGTTGCAACCCCTTCCAAAAGAAGTTACATTGGGCCAGCTCATATTTTTGGATGAACCCAGAGTGCCCTATCGATGGAGAAGCATGGAGTTCATAGAAGACCGCATGTTTAAGGTCTGTGTTATGGGGAAGCACCAGACGACCTGTGTATCTTAGAGAAAATCCATGCCAATATGGATACAGTACCACATAAGGGTTACTGGCCAACTGTTGGATGATTTCAGATAATGAGGAGTCATTGACATAGCCTTGCTGAACAATGTAACCAAGTTGGAATAGGCATAGAAATAACTGAAAGAGAAACATGGGCATCAAATGTGCGGAAAAGAGCATCCACCACAAGATTGTCCTTAGTTGTCTTGTAAGTGATCTCATCGTCATAATCCTTGAGTTTCCTAGCCCATTTCTGTTGTGTTGGGAATTAGACCCATTGTTCCAGGAAATAGTTCAAACTTTGGTGATCAGTCTTGATGCTGAAAGGATTCTCTAACAGGGATGGCCACCACTTTTGTATTGTGGGAAAAATAGTCATCATTTCCTTCTCATATGTAGAGGTGGATAAATTCTTTCCAAAAAGGGATTTGTCGGTGAATGCAATGGGATGTTCATCTTGAAAGAGGACAACCCCAAGTCCATTGTTGTAAGCATCACTCTCAAGAGTGAAGAGCTTGGAAAAATCAGGCATCTGAAGGGTGCATCGGAATGAAAGATCCAAGGGAGTAGTTGAGACTGCTGAAGGTTGCATCCGAATGAAATGGAGTTGAGCGATGACACCATGTGAATTCATCTTAAGGATCTTTTCCATGCGATGGGAGTTGATGATGCTGAGAGAACCTGGTTGTAAGCCATTGAATGTGTGTTTGTTCCCATTGACTGAAAATTGCATCCACAGTTCAGCAAAATCCCATAAGATGGGTCCAAGGGTGCGTAACCATTGAGTTCCCAAAATCACATCACATCCTCCTCGAGGCATGGAAAACATGTGAGAGTGCAAGTTATAATCTCCAATATAGATACACACATTGCGACACTTTCCTTTGCAAGGTAATGTGCTCCCAGTGGCAACCATGACTTTAAAGATGGAGCAAGGATGGATAAAACTATCAGCTTGTTTGGAAATATGAGGGTCAATGAAGTTATGGGAGCTACCAGAATCAATGAGTATTGTAAGAGGAATCTTCTTGAAGAAACCCTTGACCTGAATGGTTTGTGGGGTGGTGATTCCGGCTAATGCATGGAGAGATATCTCTGGGTGTTCGTCATGAGAATGAGGGTCAACAGGTGGTTGTTGAATGTCGACCTGATCGTCTACTGGATCCTGAGCAGCTTCACAAATTTAAAGTGTAGGTGGAGAAACCACATCCAAGAGATAGAGATTTTGTTCAATACATTGATGTCCCCGGGTGAATTTCCCATCACAATTATAACAAAATCCTTTTTCCCTACGTGCTCGCATCTCGACTTCAGACAAATGCTTGATAGGAGTGGCTCTAGGAGTTGGAGGGATTGGATGTCTTTGGGAAACCATATTTCTGAATGGAACAAAAGTGGATCTGGGGTGTTGTTGAGCCATGATCTTGTCCTCCACCAACTTAGCCAACCCTAGGACTTCCATAATTGTGTTGGGACAGAACATGTTAACCTCAGATCGGATTGCATCGTTAAGACCATTGATAAAACAACTCCTGTGGAATGCATCAGAAAATAATTTTGTGTGCTTGACTAATTTCTCAAATTCAGTCTGATACTCTCTCACAATGCTAGTCTAGTGAAGTTTGGTGAGTGCTCCTGTGAATTCATCAAAACTGCTAGGGCCAAATTGGTGCAAAAGGAGTTGGAAAAAATCTGTCCATTGGGGCTCTTCATGATCCTTGATGTACCAACAAAACCATTGAAGGGCTTCACGTTCCAAATGAAATGATGCAAGTGGGACTTTGGTGGCATCAAAATTGTTATGGATATTAAAGTATTGTTCTGCCTTGTGTATCCATCCAGTTGGATCATCACCATTGAAGCGAGGGAAATCAATCTTTAGCCCACGAAAGTTGTTGGAAGCAGAGAACTCAGTGTTTGCAGAAGACTCAGGCTGTTGTCGGTTGCTCATGGATGAACACTGAAGATGGAGGTTGAGAAATCGTTGATCCAGATCTGGGAGTTTGGTCTTGAGGGTGACAAGTGCTTCTTCCATTTGTCTATTTGCTCCTGCGCGGGTGAAAACAACAAGATTTTTTTTTGTTTTGTTCTTTTTTTTTTTTGGGGGGGGGGGGGGAATGGGTAGAAAAACAAAAACAGAAAGGGTTTTAGAAAAGAAAAATTTTGAGTTGGGAAAGACGTGAGTGGGTAATTGGAATTGACTAGCTTTGGGACACTTTCTAAAGGACAAGGAACAGAAAATGCAAATTTCAGAAGCGGGGTGAAAGAATGGAAAAAAAATTCAGAGAGGGACAATGAAGCAAAATTTGGAAATGAACATTGTGGAAAAATTTGAAGCCGATTGGGTGAGAATTGAAGAAGTTATGACAAATGTGGAATTTCGAGCTTCGGGAAGTGGAATTTGGGATAGGGTCATCAATGAATGAAATATGCAGAATGGAATGACAGGGGTGACTATGAATTTTCAAGGGAAATGGAGCTAAATCAAATAAGATATGGCTAAAAAAATAGAAATTTATACTTTTGAAGAAGAAGAAGAAGAAGAAGAAGAAGACGAAATGATTTGTGGCGGTGAAAGAAAGTTTTGCTTTATCAACTTGAAATGAATTAAATGATCTAGGACAATTCTGGAATTCTGTGCGTTATCAACTGTAAATACATATGGACCCCAGGTATATTCAGCTTCCTAATGGTTCAAAGGTAGTCACTTAGCCATCAAGGCTGTCTCAAGCTTGAGTATTGGGGCAATACCCCTCACTTCATGGCGTAGGTAAAACTGCTAACCACTTGGCCAAAAACGACAGCTCTTTGGTTTTTCTCACAGATGGGAATCTAGTAAATCTGGTGGGGGTCGTTACCCTTTTCGCTTAGCAGGTCCTCTCAATGGCTAGCTACTTCAGGGTTCATGTGGTACTCCTCACAATGAGTTTTAGGGCTATGCCCAAGGACTTCCCACAGGTAAGCGGATAGGGTTTATTCCTTGATCTGAATGAATAGTACCATTGCAAGAAGAAGAACTACTGCAATAATCACAGTGCCAGAAAAAATGTGGCAGAAATTCCACCCGATGCCCAAAAAAACCCGTAATCAGAGTTAGGGTTTTGAGACGAAATTTTAAAATCAGCATAACCTGATCTATATTGCTCAAAATCCCTATTATTGCTTGTTTCTGGAACTAGAACAACCACTATGTTTCTACACACGCAATCAGAATAGAAATCTGGGTACCCGGTCAAACGATTTTCACTCTGCAATTTCCGCGGTCGTCACCGAAATTCTGAAAATTTGTTGATTTTAAATCCGTGATATCTCCACTTTCAGAACTCCAAACGAGATGACGTTTTTTTGGAAACTGAGTATTTTTGCAAGAGGAATTTAGATATGCAACTAATTTCTTCTGATTCTATGTAGAAAGTTTCAAAAATTGATCTGAAAGTCGCCGCCCAATTTTTCCCTCTTCTTTTTTTAGAAAAGAAAAAAAAATTCCCACTTGTTCCAAGAAAAGTGCTCTGATACCAGATGTGGATAACCTCCTGCAATAAACAATGAAAATGTACGATAGAACATAAATATTGGAGCACAAAGATATTTTATTGATCGCGAGCCACTTCGAGGGGGAAACCTCCTTTGAGCAAGCTCAATACAAAATAACTCTTCGATGATTTCATTGGTCTCAACACTTAGTTATATACTAAGTCTAATATAAACAACTATTACTCCCCATGAATGTGGGATAATACAACATACTAATTGGACGACTTAACATCAACTATTAATCCCCATGAATGTGGGATAATACAACATACTAACGGGACGACTTACAAAGCATATGCGTCCAATAAAATATACTAACAAAATAAAGAGGAGGGTTGACACGGGTTCTTAACACTATCCGAGAGTTGCACAATCACAATATTTCTATGGTTGTGTTAACCTTGAATAACCTAGAGAGAAGGATTTACGAGAATTAAACCTCCTACCTCAATACCAATTGAGTTACCACTCAAAACCAATATTGTGGTAAAGCATTAAGGTTAATTATAAGTTTATTATCATAATTTTTATTTTGAAAAGATACTATGTAAATAAGGTCATAGAATGTTTTATTGTATCAGTAGGACATTGTCTATCCAAAAAACTAAAATGATAGGATGTAGTTTCTTTTATTCACTCTATAAGTTGTTTTTTTCTTAATTTTTTTTTTCTTTAGAACAAAATCAATGTTTGACACCACTACTCTACTTTTTGGTGAAATTGTGGCTTCAAGCAACTAAGTGTCGCACAATTTTCCATCGATGAAATGGAAATATGAAAACTAAACTTATCTGGGAATTCAATCAAGTGTTCTTAAGCCAAGTCATATGTTGCACAGAAAACATCTCATAAAATAACACCTTCCTCTTCCAACTCTATCCATACTAAAGTTGTTACTACAGGAGACAAGATATGGGACTATTTGCTTTAGTGCTACAGGAAACGTCAATATTTCTGAGGGTAGGGATTCACTATTGCATGTATTATCCAAGGTGGTCATTGTGTTCTGAAGCATAATGGAAACTTCCATTCTGATACATTTTTTCCACACGCCAATCATTGCAAGCCTTGAAAACGATAACTTCACCATTACATGTTGTTAGAGCTACCTTTCTAACCCAATGGAAAGCTAGCTCTAGATCATATTTTCGATATGATTTTATTTCATTTATAACAAAACCATATAAGGTGCCATTCTTGATCTGCCATATATTCTAAGTGTGCCAAAACATGTAAAGACTTGCTCCTGAAAACCTCATAAAAATCTCGATGAATAAGGCAATTTTTCTCATGCAGATTTATGTTAATGGATTATGTTGCATTGGAAAACTCAGTAGATAGTGTAGATTCTTGGGGTCTCTTTTTGGATGATATTGAAACAAGGTTGAATCCTTTTACAGATATAGAGGTTGTTGTTCTTGAATACCTGTTAGGCTCAACCTCAAAATTATATGTTATGTTAACAACCTGACCATTTCGTAGATGATAAAATTTTGAGCATAGGCGTAGGCCTCTAAGGTAGAAAAAGTGCCTATAACAATTACTCAAATGTCCAGGAGTGCGCCCATATTTTAACTAAAGATAATTCTACCAATGATGCCCATGAGGCTTCTAATTGTCCCTTTTCGTTAGTACACCCAAGTTTGAAAATCAACATGGCCAGAACAATTTAAGATTGGCCCAAACTTGATGTATGCTTTCATATTGATTAGAAAAATAAGGTAGGCTCCAAAAAAACTTTAGAATTCCTTTGAAAACCTAAGTGAACACCCTATGCAAATAGAGTGGTAACGTATGGGAAATACTCTAGGTGCAACACAAATTTGCATTATTAAGCCAATGCATTCTTCAAAGTGGGGAATAGAAATTCGGAGGATGATGGTTGACATCTAGAGCTTCAAATATAATATTTAAGAACTTGATGGTGGGAAAGAAAGGAAAAAGATAACATCGGTGACATCCCAGGTCAATGTCGTGTACTTAAAGAGAATATATTGTTTCAAATTGAATTTAGAAGTTTTGCATGTAGTTTTAAAAGGTAACATTTTAGTTATTCCCTTACTTTTGTGCCAATTTTCGGCTAAATATTTTCTCTATAGGCCTTGGTCTAGGGCCAATGCATGATACATGTGCCTTACATCCACCATTTATGGCCCAAAAATGGATCAAATATTAGTTATAAAGACTCCATTTCATGGTCTAAGGATAAAAGGACTTAGGCATGCGCCAAGTGCCTTGGACGTGTTGTATAATGCATAGGTCCCTATTTTTTTTGTGTTGAAGGATCACTTAGTCTAAAAAAATTGTTGATGGTAAATCAAACCTTAAAATTAGTCATGTATACCCATTTTGTGAAAAGATAACTTATTGAGGGAATGTGTCATAGTTTGTAGCCCCATTATGATGTCCCACAATCTATAGAATCATTTTTAGAGCTTAAGCCATAAGTATCCATCCTTGAGCAATGTCTTATTTTAGGATACATGTCCTTCATGTGCCAAACATTATAAGTAGGTCTCTATCCCTATTTGGGGTTGTAAATTCCTACTGTAATGTACATGTTTTGGTTTAGGTTGTTGTTCATGGATTATGGGCCATAGAAGTGGAGTATATGGCCTATAAAGTTGGTTTTTTTCCCCAAACCATGTCCTAGAAAAAGTATATATTTCATTATAAACCACTAATTTTAGACCCTAAAGCATGAATTGGACCAAGATACCCACTATTAGTCCACGAAGCCTTTTAATAAGCCTCATTTCCTATTCTCGGGACATGTATTCTATACAAAGGGCCTAATAATATTTTAGGTCCTAATGCATGAACAACATGCATTAGGAGTAGTTGGTCAAGGAATAAGGCATCACATTTTGGCTTCATAGCATGTCTTGGATAAGGTGACCTTCATTGGTTTTCCAAAACTTAGAATCAAGCTTATACTTCACCCATGTACCAAATATATCATTTAAATATAATGTCCTATGGTATGAGTCACCATTCATGGCTCATGAACCCTAAAAATATCTCCTTTAGGGTCTAAGCTCTTACATTTGTCCCTTTAATAAAGTCTAGGTGAGGAGAATTTCCTCTGGCTTGCCAAACCACTAAGCCACTTCTAGACATTTATCGACTAAGTCCCTTATTTTTGTTCTTGAAGCATGTCTTGGACCAATAGACTTATCTTTCATGTGTCAAACCTTGGTACTAATACATACCACACTTGTGAGTTAAATTAAAAGGCTTGTGTCATAACTAAAGGCATATTTCATGGCCCATAAGCTCTAAAAGTAGCATTTATGGCATAAGATCTAGAGTTTATCCATTAATATTGTTCTAGAATAGAATCGACGAAGTGAACCTTAAAATTAGAATGTATGCTACTTACAAGACAAAGTTTTCTTGTGGAGGTATTGTGACATGGTCAAGGCCATTTTTATTTTCCCATGAGCCCTAAAAGCAATGTATAGGGACTAAGCTCCTAGTTCTATCACTTAACCATATCTTGCATGAGGAGACCAATTCTCATACTCTAACCCATATAGCTCTTATGTTTAAACAATCCCCACATAGTTCCTTTATGTTCTTGACCAAACACACTTGCCTCTAGGGGTAAAACTTTGAGAACTTTTCCTAAAGAACACGTGACAACATGTTTATGTAATACTTGTGAAAACGCACTTTCCAAAATTTATGACACTAATTTTGTTGCTTAGTTTGGTTTTTCTGCCCCTAGGACTCATTCACTATGTGTCCTTGAATGACTTTAGAAAGAAAGTTGCAACTTGCCATAAAATGAAAATTCGGGCTCAAATCAATGAACAATCCATTTAACTATAGACTCGTGATATCATATTTCCACTAGATTCAGCCCTCTCCCATGATTTCATGGCACACATGATGTTTTATTTGACGATTACTAAAGTTAGGGTTTTACTCAATAAGAGAAATGGGAATTTTGCATTCATGTGGTCAAATTTTGAAAACTCTACCCTAAAAATGTGTGGAGAGTATATTTACATTGTTCTTGTACAAATATGCTTTCTAGAACTTAGGGCACTCAATTTTTCTACTTGGTTTGGTTTTTATGCCCCAGGGATCATTTTGTCACATGTTCTTAAATGTATTTAGGAAGCAAGTTGCAACTCACAATAAAATAAATTTTTGGGCTCAAATTGATGAACTATCACCTACATTGGAATTATCACATCATATTACCTCCACAGGCACCCCTATCCCATGAGTTTGTGTTCCAATTCTTGTTTTATTCAATGATTCCCAATTCTAGAGTTTTTCCAGTAAGAGGTTATGCAAATTTTGCATCTGGGTCAAATTTTGAAAACTCTACCCCAAGAGTGTGTAGACAACCTGCTCACATAGACCTTACCCAAACACCATTATCAAGACTTAGGAACTCAATATTGTCGCTTGGTTTGTTTTTTATTCCACAAGACCAACCTACCATGTAGTGTTATTTAATGCTTTTGGGAAACACATTCTAACTTGCCATAAAATAAAAAATAGGACCACCATCTCTCAATTCCATTGGAATTATAACATTAGATTACCTTTAGGGGCCACCATCTCTCATGAGTCCATGGATTAGAGTTTGTTTTACTCAATGATTCTCAAAACAATGGTTTTGCTTAGTAAGAGACAAGCAAATTCTGCATTCAAGGTCAAATTTAGATAACTTTTCCCTTAGAATGTGCTCACATTGGTCTTGACGAAAAACACTTGTCAAAACTTGTGACACCCAATTTTGTTCCTCAGTTTGGTTTTTTATAACCCCAAGACCAGTTAAACATGTGTTGTTGAATAATTTTAGGAAGTGAGTTATATTTCACAATAAAAGGAAAATCAAGAATCAGATCAACAAGACGTTAATAATGTTGGACTCCATGACATTAAGTTACACTAGAAGTGCCACTCTCTAGTGAATTCCATGGTCCAAATCTTGTTTTTTCCAACAATTCCTAGAACTACCTAGTTTTGCTCAAATTTTGAAAACTCTACCCCATGACTATGCAGACAACATGATCGCTTTGGAATTTCCTAGACATGCTTTCCATAACTTATGGCACTCATTTTTTCTACTTAGTTTCATTTTTATGCACTCACAACCAATTCACCAAGTGTCCTTGAAACACTTGAACTAAATGCAACCAAGGGCACAAAATGAAAATTGTGCATCGTAAAGAGGTGTCATCAATTTGAACCATCTATTTGAATGGGGTCAAACAAGCATCTTCTCGAGTTTTGATTTGTCATAGACAAAGGTTGTAAGGGTATATCATTATCTTAATTGAAGTGTCACGTCCCCTCCCGTCCACCCAAGAGGGAATGCGACCACAGTGCCGCTAATTCGAGCAATCCAGCCCCATGAACGTAAATATAAAAATGCATTGAACTTAAACATACATAGATGCATAAATTATTAACATACAGTGGATGCAAAATTCATTCATTCACAACATTTAACATGTTCATCATATTTCATTAAGCAAATACAAATGCAAAGATTAACATAGACAAGAATACTTATCTTGGAAGAAGCTTGTCCCGCACCCAACTACATCGTTCCACCCAACCATAGGCCATTGTGCTCATCAATCTCTTAGCACAACTGCCACCCCTGAGCTGGGCATGATTCCCACCAGGAATAAGGGAACACTAGCAGACTCACACATACCCAAGGATACAACCAAAAATACACCTAAGACAACACAATTGGGTTTATCAGGCTGCAAAGGAGCTGAAAGGCTGACTGCTAAGCTAGTGAGCTCAACCCTAGAGCTATGGACACATGCACCAAATCTAGTCTGAATTCTAAAACATTTACACATCCAACACAAGCTGCATCCCCTTCTCTGCTACACAGTCCCTCAGGCTATGCCTTCCCTTTCGGTGCAATTCAGGATGTGCAAAAAAGAAAACCAACCCATTAGATCTCACACTAGGTTTATCAAGCTAGTAAGACACCATTTCCACTCCCAAACTAGTTCAGAGGCCAAACAAAAAATGAATACACAACAATTACAGTTCTGGGATTGAAGGAAAACATCACAGAGGCCAAAATTGGAGATGGCAATTGAGTAAAACAGCCTAGCCTGTGCAATTCATTTTCAGAAACGTTTATTGCCTTCACGTGGGCAAAAACGGATTCATCCAACACCCAAAAATTGTGGGTCTCTTTTCCCACTCGTTGTGCAACCCAAAAACGTTTCTCCCAGTCAGGTAATGAGGAAAACAACAACAAAAACACTCAGCATAGATCCCAGCCATTGACTGTTAGCAAAACAACTTCCCAGCCATGGGGAAAAACACAAGAAACTGCAAAAACATGAATGAAAGTGCCTGGGAGCTCCAAAAACTTGGGGGAAGAAAAAAACATGGATGCATGAGGAAATGAGAAGCATTTTTGGGCAATAACTTGCCCCATAAGTCAAAATTGTGTTTCCCAAAAGCTGATGGCTTCTCCAATTCGAATTTGGGTTTTCATACCTTGCCCATCCCATGCAATAACCAACTCAACCAATTTCTGAAGTAATAAATGATTGGGTGAGTAAGACAAGAAAGGTAGTTGACAGTTTGGTGGGTTCTCCCTTTGACATTTGGATTTTCCCCATTGGCCCAAAGGTTGGAATATCTTCCCCCCTATCCTTCGGAAATCATGCCCCCATCTCATTATTGTTGCATTGACATAATTGGTTGTGGGTTTTTAATTAAATTGCATATTTACATGATGTCCAAAATTATAATGTGCCAGCTAGCACAAAATCACATCAGCATTGATTTTAATTGCTGAAACATAAAACACTAAATCAATGGTGGGGCTTTTGCCTTTAGCTCCACACCACGATTAAATACAATATATACATCATATACATTTAATGCAAACATGGTCAAAATCGGGGTGTTCCATGAACTATGGTTAAGTGATAGAGTGAATGAAAATAATAAAAGCATGAAATTAGTTGTTTCCTATGATACATGTTCGGATTGTTCCAATTGACATTGATTCTCATTTCCTAGGAGACGATATTTGCAAGGATAGCTACAATAGGAAGTCATTAGTTGAGCAATTTAGGCCCATTGTATACAATGTTATGGTTTGCATCAAGTCAGAAGGGATCTAAATTAAAGTTCTTGGGGATGAATATGAGTACATAGATTATATTGAGAACCAACATTTCAATTATGTTCACATCTCTCTTCTCAATTATAAGGTATTCAAGAAGCCACCCAAGAGAAAGTTATAAGGGAGTGTCTCTCATGGTGATCATAGTGGTTACTATAGATTACTCCATAATGCTTATAATAGATTACTCTCATAATGATTTCTATAGTTTCATAAGCATCTTTTTGTCTCATTAGAATGAGAGTACAAAAAACACAATAAAGTTATAAAAGCATTTCATAATTTTCATTTGTAATACTTAACAATTGGAAAATTGACAACCATTGTATCTCCATGAATGGATGTCCACCCAAATGATGGCCCATGAGACATGGAACTTCACATGATTGGTTATAGAGCCAATTCATCATCAGTGACCATTTATCATTCCTCAAATAGTTAAAGGACCTGGTAGTAATTGTCATTATCATTCGTCATCAACATCAAATAAACCATCCAAAAATTAAAGGATAAACAATTCATTATGCACGACAATTATATATATATATATATATTCAAAATTGGTGAAACTGTACATATTTTACAAAATACCACATCGTGGGCAAGATACATAATGGCACAATGCGCCCAACACACATAATGGGTCATTTATTCAAACCCAATAACCTCACCACTACGAGATGCATCTCCAAATACAATCTTCACTTTCTTCAACGTTGAGGAAGCTCAAGTCTTCATTCATTGAAGAATGGTGTTCCTCTTTGCAAATTGGAAAGGAAACACAATTCATATAAGTTATTTTCCACAAATTGTTATTAATTAGTAAACTTACAAATTACAATTAGAACTCAATATAACAAAACTTGCCACGTATGCCAGTCTTGATGGAATTGTCCTCCTCGATCCATGCCTCTCTATGATACCTACCTGCAACAATTACAAGAATTAATTAACGACAATTTGAAAAGAACTAAAATAAATTATGTATATGCTCAATAATAATTTTATCAACTAATGATCTCACCAAGAATATCTTGAGCAATATCAAATATTGGTTTTCCTAACTAGGAGAAGGAGTTCTCTATTGAATGTCCTAATTCAAGGCAATAATGATGTATGTGACAACTGCATATGTGGAAGAAGTAGAGGAAGTTGAGTGAGATGCATCGACTGTAGATGCAACACTTGTGTAGGAAACAAAGGGGGTTGTAGCATTGATATAAGGAACAAGGTATGTGAAGGTGGACTAAGGCCATAGAAGAAGGACCACCCAAGCCTGAAACGATTGCAATGCCAATATAATAAGGCATCAGAAGTGGTGGTGGGGTTATATGGAAATAAAAACCCATGGGTTTCAATATCAAAGTATGGCCCATGTAGGAGTAAATTGAGATACCAATGGCTAGGTGGACTTGCAATATCTAACCTGCAAGGCGATGGTGACCATGAAAACTTACCACTATACTTTGTAAACAACAAACTCCAACTGAGTTAGCCTACTACAAAACAATGAAAGTATAGGTCCTTACATTCAAAATAATGTACTTGAATTTAGGCCATGACAGATGGGGCTTGGAAACCAAATGAATTGAGGCTACAAGGGTTTCTAGTTATGTGCTACAAGTTAAAGGTTAAAACTACAACAAGTAAAAGGCTATAATCATGGATCTAGAAGCAATATTTTTGTAATACTTCATGCCAATGCGAGATGTATAGAGAAGGTACGTTGCCAAAAGGTGCACTAAAAGGTGGTCATGGGATCTTGTGTATGAGTGGTGAATAAAATGAACATATTGATGGCTACATACATATTTTTAATATGTTAGGTTAGTACAAAAACATGAATATCAACTAGAATAAGAAAACAAATTTCACATTAATTGGATTTAACTTGAAACATGATAAGGTGGAGATGGTTCATCAATATCTCATGTCACTAATTATAGAGACACATGTTAAGTTTATTTATGATTCATATAAAACAACAAAACAAAGCAGCAAAATATGGTAATACTATTAGTAAACAACATAAACTCATTGCAATACTCAAATGGAAATCCATAAATAATCCCAAAGAGTTGGAAGGTTGAGGGCTTAAGATTATTCATCACCTAGATGGGCATTCACTGATAAAATCCTATGGAGACTTATTTGAATTTCTATGGATGGATTTTGAAACGAGGACACCAATTAGACTGTATCAAAACATGTTTTTCTTGAAAAGGATTTTGATAATCTCATTGATGACCCAGTTTCAAAGGCCATCCAAAGAAATTAGTCTCCATAGGATTTAATCAACCAATGCCCATCCAAAGTAATGAATATTCTTAACCTTCAACCTCTCAACTCCTTCAACTCCTTTGGGATTAGTTATGGCTTGCCATTTGATTATTGCAATGAGTTTATTTATTGTCATTTACTTTATATTATTCATGATTAAAGAATGATTCGAACCAATAACTTGGTGTCCATCATTTATTAAAGTGATGAAATCAGTATTGATTAAGTTCATTGTCAAAAGTGTTGGTAACATGATGTTGCCTCACCTAGAAAATTGCAGTAAAGTTCTTGATATGGTGATGTGTCAAAGGTATGGCAAGAGTGAAATGAGGAAGAAGACATTGTGTATGGTTTTGCATGTCATTTTGCAAAAGATATGGTCTTGTGGGTACAAAATGTTATTGTAATAGTTTAATTTTAAGAATAATATGGATGCGTTTTTTTGTGGTAACTGTAACTTTGGTAACTGTAACTTTTGAATTTATGTTAATTATGGTGAAGGACAAAATTGTAAATATAAACCTAACAAAATTAATATAGTTTCACTGTCGAAATTAGTTACTTTATAAAAAACAAGAAATGTTAAACTAAGATTGATCATAAACATTGAAGTAGACGCAATGTATAGTCATTACATCTCGAATATATCAAGAATAGATTGATATAATTAAAGACAAAGAATATAAAATTGGAGACAAAGACAAAGACACCGACTATGTGTATGACTCAAATAAAGAAGGTTTTGTTCCATATTGTATGTTGCTTCAACTTACTAATGTGTGAATGCATAAAGTAGCCCTGTGTGGCAACAATTGAGTTTGTTTGATAGATTGTTATTGTTCCGTGGTGAGTTGTGATGCCATTGTGTTGGATTGATATTGACATACCATGTATCTAGAGTATTATCCAAAAATATTAGTAAGTACCATTGTGTTGGAGACTGTCAGTTCAAAATTCATGGAGAGGAAAGGGTAGAAGAAGATTTGAGGAGAGGGAATAAGAGACTGGCATCATCGTGTTGGAGACTGAGTTCAAAGTTCATGGGGAGGAAAGGGAGCAAGGAGATTTGAGGAGAGGGAATAAGGGACTGGAACAATAGTAGAAACTACTCCAGAGGGAGGGAGGAGACTGGAATAGGAAAAAACTATTCCATGAGGCCACAAGATAGTGTACCAGGTAAGGTACCAAGGTTACTCTGTTATTCAGATGTGTATCCACATTATTTGTTGGTCTTACATGTCAGAAGAGCTAAAAGGAAGGTCGTCCAATACTATTTACTTAACCATTGTTATGAGATACTATTTACTTATGATTATGATTGAAAATTGGATTGAATGGGAAACTGATCGGCTAAACAAATGAAAACTGGATCAAATGAGTGAGAGATTGATCAGGCTAGTGTAACATACTAATAAATATATGTTTATTGTTTGTCCTCCATGGAGACTACCCAATACCAAATCAACCAGTATTATGTAAGTAAGAGACTCTACTTACTGACTGAAAACTGGACCAAATGTAAACAGAATCAAAATCATGGTATGAATAAGCAAAGAAGACTCAAGACAGGCACTCATGAGCCCACAGTATTTACTGGAGATTCTTGCTTTTGGGGTTAAAGAAAATTCCATACTTTGATGCATCGTCATCACAATCTAATAATATCAGAATTGGAATAGCAGGTGAAGCCCAAGTCTAATGGATTCCAATGGTTTGTGTATGATGGATTCCAATGGTTTTTGTATGGAAGATTTTTTCTCTTACACCTTCATTCTCTAATCGGTTCACTTTCTCGCTCTGCTACCTCAGAACATGCCCTGCTCCTCCCCTGGAAAGTCTTGCTTGGCCATCCTGGACAAGTTGTCTCCAACCAGAGTTATTCAACAAACAAGGAACCTCTTCGAGCCAAAATATATTTAATTTTCACTTCGTTTAGAAAGAGTATTGGGTCACGGGTGATCTCTTTCTGTATGATTTCCTGACTTACCAGAAATAGAAAATAAATAAAAGATATGCTAGCTTCGGAATGACTTGATTGGGCACCATACGCCTAGTCAGGAATTGTCAGCGGATTTCAGGAAGTCAGGAATCCATGGCACCACCGATCTTTCGTGGAATTTTGCTAGCTTATCTTGCAGTTGTTATCAAAGTGTACATACACCTATTTTTTTATTTTTTTTATATATATAATGGTGTAACTTGCAAATTTTTTATTAAAACAATGATTCAGCAACCTTTAATATTTAGCATTTTTATTATGTAATTTTAACAATTTAAAAGTACTGTTTCAACAATTTTAACCAGATTTTTAGTATAAAAAAATTGCCAAAATCTAAAAGCAAATCATTTAAAATTTAACTTACATTCTTAAGAAGAAATATGGAGAAGCCTCCCAGGATTTCATAATTCAAGTGAGGTGAGAACTATTTTTAGTATAAAAAAATTGCCAAAATCTAAAAGCAAATCATTTAAAATTTAACTTACATTCTTAAGAAGAAATATGGAGAAGCCTCCCAGGATTTCATAATTCAAGTGAGGTGAGAACTCTTAAGTCAGGTGAGGGCTCTTAAATGACAGTGGGCTTTATTCACAGGATGGTTTGAGAATATTAATGACAGTGGGCTTTATTCACAGGATGGTTTGAGAATATTGTGGAAAATATAAAGATGTCTTAGTCAAAAGTATTACTAAAAGATTGGGGAAGAAATATTAAGTTTATTAAACAACAAAATTAAGTTAAGTTTAACTTACTAATAGGATAACAAACAGACTTTGTCATAAATAAAAAAATTGAACGTTCTGATTTAAATACAGGAAGAATGGCTAATAAACTTGGATAATATCAACCAAATCGATGGGCATAGCACTATTTCTTCTGATTTAAATACAGGAATGCTATTGTCAGGATGCTAAATTCTACTTTTGGATAATTTATTGGAAATATGATTTTCATTTGGAAATGTGTATGGAGCTATGAAATATCAAATAGGAATGCCAATTAATTAGAAAGGGCAAAGACTGGAAAGCACAGGCCAATTAACAATAAATTTTATTCAAAAATGAAATAAAATAACTTAGCAATTCCAATCATCTGAGGGCAAAAAAATGTTCTATAGTAAAATTTTGCAAATGGAACATATTTAATTTCATCAATTTCTTGGGTATTTGAACTATGCATCATAAAATTATTTTGTGTATTTAGATAAGGGTTTTATTTGCTTTTCTTTATATATAAGCCATGGTTGTATTTGTTTTTTTTTCATATATAAACCATGGTTGTAGAAGGAAAAAATATTAAGCAAAATAATCCCAACTTATAAATAAAAAATTGCATTTATCACATCAATCCAGCGAGGTGAATATAAAAAAGGGAAACAATATTACAAATTATTGGATCAACAAAGAGGAAATTGCAATAAGAAACAATTGGAAAAAAACTTCCAGATGATGAAACAGCCAAGTTTAACATTTGAAAAGCACCATTGGAGAGTTGGTAAAGGGAAAGATGGAAACGAAATCGAGGTGATGCTTAATGCCCTAGGCAGTTTCTTGACTTGCAAAGTTAGCTGACAACACCATATGCAATAAGTAATTGGATGGTTAATGGAATAAAGGTAATATAATAATTTCAAAAGTTATATAGTTATGTACAAAATTGGATGGTTAATGGAATAAAGGTAATATAATAATTTAAAAAGTTATATAGTTATGTATAAAATTAAAATTTATAAATTAAGTACAAATTAACTATATAGTTATGTAAAAATTCAAATAAATGCAATTGAAATAGTTAGTTGATGAATATATACAAGAAATATAAACTAAAGAAAATTATGAAAGTATCTAAAAACTAATCTACTGATTAAAGGTGTTAATTAATGAAAGCAAACTTATTAAAAAATTTCAACTTCATATTATTCAGCTGATTTGATAGTAATCTGTACAAACAATCACTACCGGTTTTAGACCCTAGGACAGAGGTTTCCGAGACCATATGCTGCTCTCAACATTCAACCTAAACCATATGCTACTTTCCACTTTCAACCCAGACAACATAAGTATGCTCATATTGTCATGAAGCAAACCGGCATGAAGGAATTAGTCTTGAAAATATACAGAACAACACAAAAACATGTAGAATAATAGATCGACATACATCTAACAAAAAGATGCTTTGCCTTCACCCCTAATGAATGAAGCTGGAAGTAACCTTACCAGACATCACCACACTGTTAAGCTCTTCGAAAATTATATATAAATTGGAAAAAAAATTAGCAGTACTTGCTCCTTAACTACAATGTGATTCCCCATTTATCTCTTGAGCAACTTCACTTTTAAGCATGTCTAAGAGGGTATCCGAAGTGCTTTGATTTCCTCGAGGATCTCAAACATGTCTGGACACATATGTCTACTTGGTAAATGAACTGGTGAAAAGAAAAGATGAACCGTTTCGGAATCCAGTCGCTTGCTCAACAACTGAATGGACGCAAAAGAAAATATAACGTCCACAAACCCTTATAGTAAACTTTTTCTTATATAAAGATGTTGCTAACGTATTTATCACCGTTATAGTAAACGTTTTCCGCTAACGTATTTATTGAGATGGTGTAAATGTTTAGTAATAGTTTATTCATAGAAAGCATGAGTTTTCCCTGCTACAACAAAAAGGATCCTATAATCAGCATTCCCCTTTATCAAGATATAGTCTATATGACTTGAGAAGATAACAAGATGGAAAATAGTGACCAAAGAAATGATGAAGTGACTACATCACATAGTAATTGTTTAGCAATATCATTGTAAATGTTCCTAAGCATAGGGAAATTTTTTTACCCAATAAGTGGAATTATAGAGAGAAGTATATAACAATATGAGTGTAAGGGATTATAAAGAGAAGTATATAACAATATGAGTATAAGTAATGAATGTCCTCATAATATTGTAAGGAATGATAATGGTCTATGTGACTAAGAGAATTTCCTTTACAAACTTGTGTATGAATGACCTAGTGGTTAATACAAAAAAACATGCATGTAACAAGTGCAATAGCTATAGTATTCACCTAGAAGACATGTATATGAACCTTATAACTTAAAAATAAAAGGTTAAGGGAAAGCAAATATGGGTGTAATAATTAACTAGTAGGAATTATAGATCACAATAATGAATCACTATAACAAATTGATTCTCAAACATTTATTTGTCATGTGATAATGTTGTTGACATCGGAGAATTATGTCCCTTAGCCACAACAAAGAACGCCCTAGACCTCACATTAAGTGTGTTTGGATCTAATCATATTTGGTAATAATGAAACAAAGTCAAAAGTTTTACCATGAAACCCAGAAGTATATATATTCTTAGATAATACTTAATAATAGTTTAGTAAATATTCCTAGTTGGAGAAAGGCGTAGTATGGCAATGCCTTGGGGGTCAGTAAACACATAACACCAATCAAGATATAGTGATAATTAAAAATTGAAGCATAAATTAACTATAATTGTTAAGACCTGAAATAATGAGATGAGGTCATGGATAGTGGACTATCGAATGAGTTATACATTAAAATAAGAATTAGAAGAGGAGATCATAAAGGAAAATATGTATTGTATTAACTAAGTTATGAGTGGATGGAGATTCACTTTCTATAATAATCATATTCGAGCAATTCTTTGGTATTAATAGCACGTTAAGGGACGAGAATGTGATAAAGCTTAACAAAGAAAGATATAGAGTCTAGAGAGGTCAAGAATCATACGTGTGTAATAGTGTAGCTATGAAATATCGCAAAGTATATTGTGAGGAAATAGAACCTTAAGTCCTTAGGCAGTGTAGATTTTGAATGGACCATTATACCCAAGTTATTTTGACGTAGAGGCGCTAGATAAACTAGATGTGATAACATGGTGTTCCATGTGTGGATGATTGTTTTATAAATGTTTTGTTGATAAGAGGCATGAGTTTCCTAGGCTATGAAAGAAACGATACTCTACTCAACATTTAACTTATCGTTATTTAATCTTTATGACTTAAAGAAGAAAATGATATTGATAACAATGACCAAGGAAACAGTGAAAAGACTACATTAAATAATGTAGGTAAGTGGTGTTTGTTAAAAAGATTCAACGCAGATAAGAACGTATAAATGAGTCATAATAAGACATTTTCGACCTAAAAAAATGTAATATGTCTAGGACAAGATTAACTTATCAATATTTAATCTTTATGACTTAAAGAAGAAAATGATATTGATAACAATGACCAAGGAAATAGTGAAAAGACTACATTAAATAATGTAGGTAAGTGGTGTTTGTTAGAAAAGATCCAACAGAGATAAGAACCTATAAATGAGTCATAATAATTCATTTTCGACCTAATAAACGTAATATGTGGGGCAAGGTCTTCTTGTGAATCATAATATATAAAATAACTGTAATTTATGCCAGTATGTTAAGTATTTGCGGATAAGATGTAATTGATGGACCTTTATGAAATAAGACCAATTGTATACAAAACATGTAATATTTAATATGACAGACATCCCATGTGAGAAAAGACGTAAGCATATATATAAATGACATCATGATCAAGAGAAAGCCCTATGGGACTGGTAAGGATAAGGTCTTCTAGTGGGAAGGCATAAATATATTCCATCAAAATTTTCCCTTAAGATTGTGATGACCATAACTTCGGGATGAAGTTTCTTGACGAGTGGGTGTATGCAATGCCCCATATTTTGACATTTGGTATTTAAACTCTAATATGAATTAACTCAACATTTTAACTAGATATGTGGATAGTAAATGAAACTTATTGTTTTGTTTTATAAATGTTGATGAATATGTTATATCATTTGAACATGCAATTGAATATGGCATATTGATATGTGAGTGTTAGTTGAGGTGTACTTTGAGATAGAACAAGAACAATTTATGTTTCAAAGATACTTACATGATTATATATTAAATGTTGTTTTAGTGGCATGGATTAACACTTGAAAGAGTTGAGTATGTTATTACATGAGTTTTATGTGAGTGGTGAACTAACCCACATGTTGATTGGCTACGAGGTAGCCATATTCTTATAGTGCCATGGGCACGAGATGTCTTGGACATCAGGAGGATAATGATATTATATCAATTTTCATGTTGTTTAATTTTGAATATCAATATCTCTATGACTTGAGGGTAAGTGTAAGTTTTGACAGGAACTACGACTTACCCAAAGTGGTTATTCAATGATGAGACCCTTAGAACAATGATGGCAAAGTAGAGTTGATGTAGGTTGTTAGCCCTAGTACTTTTAGCGGGGTGGAGGAATTTCCCACCGTTAATACCCTGAAACCCAGAGTTGTGGGAGGGTTGTGTGCTACCCTAGATGTGTGATAACAACTAGTGGGTGTATGTTGGGGAAGCTTGGTCGATTTGTATGACTTGACACTTCCG
Source organism: Pseudotsuga menziesii (assembly GCA_001517045.1). Classification (NCBI taxonomy): domain Eukaryota; kingdom Viridiplantae; phylum Streptophyta; class Pinopsida; order Pinales; family Pinaceae; genus Pseudotsuga; species Pseudotsuga menziesii. The sequence goes on from LPNX010678104.1 coordinate 75,157, forward strand.
CTTACGATTTTTATATGTGGTTAGGTCGGTGTAGCTGACGCCACAGTATACTCCAGCATAAGACTAGATGGTGAGATCAGGAGATGGAAGTAGTAGTGATTAGGTAATTTGAGTATTGATGGGGCCAATGATGGATTGGATAGTGTTATTCATAGATAAAAACCATTATGATTATATGATTGATGCTTCATTATGTTTATGTAATTTAGTTTTATTATTTTTATTTAGAAGACGTTCATTATGTTTATGTAATTCAGTTTTATTATTTTTACTTCGAAGGCGTTCTTTTTTGCAGGTTGGTTTTGTAGGCATGGTTCTCCACTCGTCGTCCCTTTGCCGAATAAAAACCTGCCACGCATATCTATTTTTTTCATTGCCATGTCCATCATGGGAAGTTGCAGTGGCTGCTGCCAGAGACAAACCGCTAGGAAACGTCGGGAAGTTGCAGTGGCGGCCATAAAAAAACCTGTTGCTCCGCTCTGCAATGACAGCTTCAAAGGCCTTCTGAATTTCCCCTATATGTTTTGCAATGACAGCTTCACATGCCTTCTGAATTTTCGGGCCAGGAATCAACGTTATTCACGGCGTCGGTGGTTTTGTCTAGAAGCTCATGTTTTTTGCTCCTATCATTTTCATAGCTAGTTCCAACATGATAAGAGGAGTAGGAGGCAGATGTAAGTCTGTGACATGAAGATTTTCTCTGTTGGATGTAGAAAGGGAACTCATTGGTTGTCCATTCTCTTCTTCGCATCGATATTGTATATGCAAATTTTGGAATCCATAGTGGTTGTATATCTTTCTATTTCACGTACGCAAAGGTTTCAGAAATTGGGCGGTTCCTATGACATCATTCGTGTTGTGAATATCAGAATGAAAAATCAATCTAAACCCTCCACATCTTAGATGCGTTACCGGGAAATGGAAATTCACACAGTGGCAAAAATTCTATAGTGCAATCCAGAAGAGTTTGGCTTTATATGCAACAACCGCATGACGTTCAAAGTTTATCGGCGTGCTTGTGGCACTCAAGAACGAAGGCTCTCAATCTTTCCGCCGAACAAGCATCAAGATTAATGTTTGTTTTCAACTGCTTCTTTCGACCCGTTACTGCGGCAATGCGATAAGCCTCACCTTCGCTGAGGCGAAATCCCGGTATCTAACTCATCAACCAATGTCTTTCGCTCTGAAATCAATCAACCCAGGGAAGAGACGGGTTGACGAAATATATGTTCGATCGAAGATCGATCTCACAGCACCGAAAAGGTGAACACACTTTGCGGTCTGGAGCTGTCGTATTATTTTGAAAGAAAAGTTTCTAACTTTCTAGATATCTTTGATTAATTGAACCAAAATTTTGGAATCGAGATTTCAGGTAGGGTTTGTGTTTTTTTATCTAACACTAACATCTCATTGGATATCTCTCTATGGAATCCGTAGAATAGGCCCGACTTGCAGATGTGTATAAATAAATACAGAACCCTGTATCTAAATGAAAAATTGAGAGCTTACTCTTGAAAACTGATATGTCCTTGCATCACACAACATTCACCACAAGTCAATCTTCAATCTTCTCCAGTGATGATGTTCTATGTATGATATATGGTTAATTGTGTTTCCATCTCATTTATATTATGTGAACCTCTTTCATGTAAAATTAAAAAATGACCAATTATTTACTAAGAGTCTTTATATCTAGTATTATTCATTATAATTTCATTTTATTTTAATAAAATCACAACTTAAATATATGTTCTAAATAGATTTTAAAAAATGGTTAAATGAATCAATACTTTTTTTAAACTTGATTTTGCAATTTTAATAATATTTATAATACCATTAATACAAAATAATTAAAATTGTGCATACAACTAGACCTGTTTAGGCATGCATACCCCTTATTTCATGATTGGCCATTTAAAGTATAAAGGTAGACTTAGGTGATGGGGGAATGTTGTACTCTTGAATATCCAATGAAATAATTTGATGGGGGTAGGTGTTTAACCCAAGTCAAGTTTAAAACGGGGAATGCTAGGCTAATCTTGAATAAGTTTTTAAATATAACCTTTATGGTCATTAATGGGTTTATTGTTGATGGTTTACAGGGTCATGATTTTGGTTAACCCTTGGTATTTTCCCATGGTGGTTTACAAGGCCGTGGTTTTTGGGTAACTTAAGGTAGAAGGGCCCTGCATATGAAGAGTTTAGAGGGCCTTCTTAGCAAAGGCAAAAATCCAATTGTAGTCAAAGAATGTATGAGATTAGGAAATCGTCGAAGGTCATCAAGTGCATCATGATATCAATTGATTTGATATATGGGAAGGGTAGGACCATTCTCATTTTCATGGTTAATTGTCCTAAGTTTCATTTTTTTTAATTGAGTTTTAATGTGCAAACAACAAAATTTCCAACGTTAAAGCTAAAGGTTTCCTAGATCTTAGCCCTATAAATTTTCAACCTTAGGGTCATTATGAAATATGGTACAAAAAATAGTGAAAGAGGACCTTGTATCAACTAATAGATCTGACATACAAGAATCACCTTAACAAGTACTCTAAGGCAATAAATCCTCTTCTCTTCTTCTTCTCCATCAAATATACCCTAAGGGTTTTATCACAAAACCCTAATCTCAAACCTAAAAGGGATAAACCCTAACCCTAGATTTCGAAGAATCCGAGAAGGGAAAAAAAACAATCCATTAGAGAGGGAGATATCCAATACAAATAAATACTACATGAGAGAGATTGAGAGAAGACTCATTGCACACTCTTCTCTAGGTCACATCTCAACTTAAGAGTGAATATAAGAATTAACAAAATGATATGAATGTGAAGAAACTCTCTGCTTTCTCTATATATACGAGAGGTAAGGGATTCTAACAATACAATGTTGGTCCAAGCCCTTACGAATGACCTACAATGTGCACTTGTAGGAAAACAAAAGTGAAGTGCTCCACTCCAAAGTACATGTGTCATTCTCCACAATGATTACATACACCATAAGGGATCTAGTATGATGTAACTACACATGGTATTCCCACATCTATGTGCTCCATGGACTCCATTAATCTTCCTAAGCAATGTACTCCATTGGTTCATCATCCTTAACAAGACCAATAACGTATCTTGAGTGTCTTCGAGCCAAATCCAAGCCTCCAAATAGGAATCCAAGCCATCCCATGTTGTCTAGGGTGTGGTATCCTCCTCCAATATGTGCAATAATCCTCCTCCCTAGTCGATATTTTTCAAAGCAAGTGAGCTTCTTCATGTGGCCACAATGAAGGAAATCTACCAATATGTCAAGAGAAATCCATATCCTAAGGGAAGATTACCAAACCAACACCTAATTGAAGTCAAAAAATCACTAAGCAACTTGTATCCACCATGAAAACCATCACAAACCTCCCATGTATCAATCCATCGTGAACCATCTAAGGATTGATCATACAACATGTACGCCAAATCTCATGAAGCACCCCAAACATGGCGTAAACACTTTTATAAAAGTCCCCAAATATAAAACTCCCTCTTTACAAGGAAAGTGTTTACACTGACACTTGTCAGCTTTCTTTCTAACTCCACCAAACCTACTACTTACAAATATACAATATTTGTAGTCCTCGAATCAACCACGTTCTCTTGTAAATAATTTATCATCCATGTAATCACATATCAATCCTCCAAAGAATAATGACCACCTATGAATATGAATAAACCTATAACAAAAGCAATATGGAAAACTTCAAAAATTACCAAGTCAATATCATGGGCCAACCTTCAAAGACATTGCATCATGAGTTGTCCAAGACGTCTTGTGAGGATAATCATATCTCCATACAATACCAATGAAAGTATATCACATATGTCAAAGACATTGTTACCACTCAAACTAGCAACCCCAACACAACTTTGTTGTGTGGACCAAGGATAGTGTCGGTAAACTCAGGAGAGATTTAAACCCAATGAAACCATAGACTAACCTATCAACACTTCGGGTAACTACAAACCTTAGGGGAGACCCTAATCAAAGAAATATACCTGCAACCACCAACAAATCACAAATACCTTCCACAAGACCTTAATATCTATGATTAGTGTCTTATTAGAGTCAAACAAAATTAAACAAGATATAATAATTTAAAATAATGGATTTATTCATTTTATCACAAAAAAAACTTGATAAATATCTTGCTTTTCAAAGTAAATTCCTGCTTCCCGATATCATGTCACACTTGCCAAGGAAATCACTCCAAAAATCTCACGCTAAATGAAAAGAGGACTATTGGACTAGAGCACAATTGTGAGTTAATCCAGAAATACCAAACACCCTCTAATTCAACAACTACAAGGGTTTCACATATCCCAATGCACTACCTCATAAGAGGATTCCCTCTGAGCTTGTGGATAAAACCCTATGGAATTTTTTAGGGTGGACCATAAATATGTGTACTTCTATAGTCATATGCTCATATAATCATGTTTAGTTAAAGGATTTAAGCAATGCCAGTCAAGTTTTAGCAATGAGTTATTGTATTCTTAGTAGCATTGATGTCGGTTTTATTCTTCAAAATTGTATTTACTATGGAGTAAATAAATGGATATGTTTATTAACCAATGATGTATATTAATATGTTTTTATTAAAACAAAAATTTTGGTCACAATCTATATTTCATTTTAATCATGTGCCTGAAAGCTTAACTTGTCACATTTGGAAGTGCATGTGATATCAAATTTAGCCTCCACAACCTTATGAGTATGGATGCTTTGAAATGAATCCTCTAGAATGGGTGATGATGTAAACTATCCAATATTCTTGAAGAAGACATATGAGACCCTTAGTAACACTATTTATATACTCTTTGAGGTATATAAAAGGAATTTACTTAAAGGGTATATTCAATATTTTTTCTATCCTTTCTATTGGGATTTAGTTGAAAATTTACTCACCAATGTTGCAATCTGATCTTTTAATGATAACCAATGAATTCAAGAAAAGTGATTGAAACCAAATATAGTTTGCTTCTTTACTTGATTAATCACACATATGCAAATATCCCAGCCTTGTGCAATTAATATGCTCATCGTAATCCTATGGTGTTCTATTGATAACAATTATGGGATGTCTATCAATGTGAGACATGAAACTTCATTTGGCTTGGACATCTTCTTGGTTTTGAGTACCTTGTAGATTTCAGATATTGATAAATCACCTTATGACTATGTTCCATTATTGGAGATGGTTGTGGGTAGTCTTTAGTGTTCGGTGGAATTAAAATTCCCAAGTAAAACACACAAATAAAGAGAGACATTAGAATATGCTAGATAAGATCACATTTGTTGCATTATTGCCTCCAAAGTGACACAATTTTTGACACTGCCATAACTTGTAGGTGGTGGGTTTCACTTTGAAATTACTTATTGTTTGTGTCTTCTAAAATCAAATCTTGGTCTATGTATGTGAAAACAAATTTTGAGTTGAAAACATGGTCTCTTAATTTTTAAAACCAATCCTTGAGCTTACCAGCATAAAAAATACAAAATAAGTAAAAAAAAGTTGGACAATATTGCTTTACTTAGTTATTATCACCAGGATACACTGTGAGGCCACTTTCCATTTTAAGTTTGGACTGAGGATGCAGATATCCAAGAAAATTGACCCTAAATTCATATATTCCCAAAATTTGTTTATGGAAACTACGTTGTATAATTGCTCAAGTGAATTAACAATAAAAACCTATGTTCGTTGAAGATTAGGATTTCTCTACTTCTACGCATTTGGGTGTTTTATTTCATTATCTAACCATATAATTTAGGGAAAGCCATATTGATGATATTATGAAACTTGGATAAGGGAATTTTTTGTTGTACTCATATCGAGCAGATTTTACATGTAATCTGCTAGCTTTATTATTTCATTACGAAATTAAGTATGTTTCGTATATGTCTTCATACCTTTTGGATCATTCTTAGTTAGCTTGAAGTGGAAAAATGGATTGTAATTGTAAAATGCCTTGCTTGGTCACCAATTTAGTTATCATTCTTGACCATAAATCAAATTGGGAGTTCGATAAAGGGATGTTAGAATGTCCTTTAACCCCTCTGCCTATCACTATAAATGGGATTATAGCCACAATGGATGTAAATTGAAAAGCCCAGTGTAGACTATGGAATTATCAAGGTAGAACATCAAACTGACCCCAAAGTTAAATGGACACTTTAGTAGTAAATTATTTCCTGCATCTCATCTTGTTGGAAAGAAGTGCCACAAGTTTTTATGGAATGCATCACCAAAATCATCCTATTTCAATTCTTGCCATTATTGGGTTAATATTTCATACTTTCATTGTAGGAGAACGTATGTTAACAATTGCACTTAATTCAATTCCTATTTAAGGATGTATTGACTAATATGTTTTAATTGCATTTGGGTTATATGAAATATTATGATGTCACTTTCCTTTTTTTTTACATTGATGAAAATTAGGGTATATTTGTGAACTCATGTAAGATAGGTTTTGACTCTCTTGTCATTTATATGAGGGGTTTGTTACAGTAGCACCAAACATTATGTATGACCCATATATAAGACAAGGAACAACCACCAAATTTATGTATAAATTACAAAATAATATGAAAGAATCATCATATTTAAGCAAATAAGAAACAACCATTATCCATTTCACTATAAGAAAATAAAATTGTCATTACCCAAAATTAGATAACATTTTCAAGAATGTGAATAACTTCCATGTCAACTCATCACACGTGGTTCTTTTCTTGGGAGGGGCATATAATGAAATGTTTCATTACATTTTCTTTGTTGATACTCATTTAAACAAAATGCTTTATATACTTTTTAATGAGTATGCAGTTAAGGAATGGAAGGAATCTAACAAATCTCAAAAATTGTGTGCTTCATTTAGTGTTGAAAATGACTTTTTACAAGGTTAGGTCTACAACAGGGGAAAACTTGAGTCCAAGCACTTTATTGGGGGGGAGGGTTCCCCAAAATACCAATTCGTTGTTAGTTTTCCCTTTTCACCTTTTTCACCTTCCAACAATAGGCCATCGATGTATTATTTCACTTTTTTGGGGAAATTGCTAGTTGTATGAATGATTGCAAATGAGAAACGATGCATTGATTATGTTGGTATTTTGTATGTTGTTTGCTAGCATATAATTATGATATATTAAAGAATTAAAAGTGATTATTAGTACCCACGCTTAAGGTGTGTGAGTTGGTTGCGTATATGTAAATTCGTGAGTACATTACTATGATTGGTTGATTGATGCATTATTGTAGTATTACTTGAGTACTGAAAGTATAAATGACTGTTGAATATATATATATGATAGTATGAATTTGTTGACTTGTTTATTATAGTTTAGATTTAAATAAACTAATTGGATTATTGAATGATATGCATAATTGTATGCATATAATATGACATATATCATAATATAATATAGTATATGGAAATATCTTATTTGACTCATGTATGAAAGGATATTGTAAATAACTGTATAGATATGGTTCCATAAATTTTAAAAAGGGACTTCTCATAGTTTCATTTAATATAGTAGCATGACAAATGAGACTTTGCAACCATGTTTATTAGTATTTTATATATTTAAATCATTTTGTTATTTCTTTGGGAAAATAAACTTATTGAGTGTGAATATTATTAAATTAGAATATATTGATGGATAAGGAGGAGGAGGAGGACTTTTGGGTTATAAATAGGAAACTTGAGGTTGGAAGAGAGGTTTTTTTCTTGACGACAATACTTGGTGAGAGTTTTGGAAGGGAATAGCGAATTTGGGATCTTGTGAGGATGAGAAGTTTGGAAGTGTTGAAAGAGTTTGAGAACTATTCGAAGAATATATATAGCTTACTCATGCATCAATGTTCTGTTCTCTGGGGGTCTTGGGCATGAGGGCCAAGAGGCTAGGTGGATGGCTCTTAGGGCTAGGGAGTCGACTAGACCCGTAGTTGGTTGGGATGTAAAACTGTGGTCCCCCTTTGGGCAATGAAGATGGAAGCAACTTGAGGAGTAGATGAAAGCTTGCTTCAGTTTGGAATTCTTCACCATTTTATATTCAGGTATTTCTCTTGTTATTTTAATTACTTATAAATTGTTGTAAATTTGTTATATGATATTCTATAATTTTCTTTATGTTGTTACAAAATGTTTGCATGATGTTAATATTGTCGTGATTACATGATTTCATGATATTCATCCTTTGTGAATAAGTAATGGAATATTAGTATTTATGAAATTATTTGGTAATGAAGTAAACACCCTTGTTGGGTGCTACAGTTGATCTAAGAAGACTTTATGTCTTCAATCAATAAATCTGATATCTCATCCAAGTGATCATCAACTATGAAGACAAGACTATCAAATGCAACATGTGGAAGATCATTTCTAAATAAGTGGATGCAAAGTAGGCATCAAGGACTAGAAAACCTCCATATCTCCAAGCTACATCCATATTATGCAATGTTGACCCCAACACTCCTCTCAAGGTTATAACAGTATTAAGAATTATCAAGTATACACATAGCTAGATCAAGGCTTGAATTGTGATAGCTCAACCTCCAGATCTTGTCTCAAGAACGTGTGTAAACTTAGCTTAATGACCAGTATACTTCATTGGAGAATTATTCTCATGTATTATGGTACCAATGAAGTTTTTTTCTAGGAGTTTCATGAACACTTGAATATGGTCCACCTATGTGTATCTCCATGTCATCTCAATCCATTGTAGCCAAGTGAATACTTCCAGTGTGGACAAGGTTTCCAAATAATGTGTCATGTCTCTATATTCCTATAGAATCACATAGCATTTCACCAACAAGTCTTCAATACTTGCTCATAATGGTAATTTCATTGAGCTTCAAATAGAAAATCTTTAAGACCTATATCATCCTAAGCTAAAATATATGTTCTGATAAGATGCCACTTCATCATTTCCTTTCAAAGTTTTCATGGATTGATTTTTTGTACTATTGCTTCAATATTTGTTCAATGATTGTAGGTTCCATCATTCAAAGCTTACCAAGAATCCTCAACAATCCAAGTTTTTTGAAAATAGGTCCACAACAAGATCAATACTTATATGGAAGATGTAGTCCTTTATAAAATGTGTGTTCATTCAATGTGAGAGAAATAATATCTTGGGATTTTCAACTCCTACATAGTGACAACGTTTTGTTGGGATTTTCAAAGATATTTGCAAATATCATTCAAAACCTACCACTAGAGTTCTTTATTCAACATAAGAAGGCTACTAGGTCTATTTTTATTCAAAAATTGCTCTTAAGGATGCATCGTGCAACTTGTTCATCTCTTCATCACAATTTTGCATCTAACTTTATTACACTTCAGCTATTAAATGTGCTTTAGTACTTATCTTGTCACATAGATGGTCTCTAGGAAATTACTTTTTTTACTCTTCAATCTGCCACTCATACTCTACTCCTTGTCTTTAAGGAACATAACCTTTATATTGTTAATGCCTTTTTATGATACTAATTACATTCAACTTGTGATATCAATTGTAGTACTAATTGAAATTTTCTGACATTAACTCCCCCTTAGTATATGATCCCTTCTAATGCTTAAATTTGGGGTTCTCCTTAGGTCATATGAGACCTTATACTTGGCCTATTTTAGAACATTACTCTTGAGTTCCACAATCATCTTTGGAATCATAATTGATGCTTGGAGTCTTTGTTACTTTTGAACCTTTGTAGTTTAGATCTTACGTCCTTCTCTAGATATTTCCATGAGGCACATTGCTTATTGGCCTTCTATTTCTTTGTCCTTTGGATTTCATCTTCCATACCTTTAATTGTGCTTCCTTAGATAATATGCATGTATTGTGTTTGCAATGATTTTAAAAGTGCCCAACATTGTGACATATGAGACATTCAATAAGTTTTCCACCATTTGAAATATTTGTGTCTTCTTTCCTTTTCAAACAATGTTCTTTTCCCTTGGTTCTGCAATCAGCAGCCTTGTGACCAAACCTGTGACAACTATGACAACATCCATAGCATGCTCTTTTATAATCATAGAATCTTTTTTCTTTATGCTTGTAATGGCTATTTTTATTGGAATAACTTCTAAATTTTTTCATCTTACTAAGGAAGACAAGCAGAATTCTAACGACGAAGATTGATCCTTTAATGGCATGTTCATGTCATATCCAAGGCCTGTTTTATTCTTGGGGAATCTTTGTAAGGTGAGTATTTTGTTAAGTGCTTCAGTAATTTCCTTGAGCTTCTCATTAATTATCTGTTCATCTTTTAGACTCTCTACTTCTCCCTTGAGTTCAACAACTTCTTGTTTTAAGATCTGAACCTCTTTCATTCTAACAGTCACTTGTTGTCTTGAATTGTGCAGCTATTCTTGAAAGGTATTGAATTATTCTTTCAAAGATAGACTCTTCTTTTCACTTTCTCACAATTTATGCCTTAGTTTTCTATTAGATTTCTTAAAGCATCCCTGATAGAGATGAGTTCTTCTTGATAATATTTTGAGGTCATTTCTTCTCCAAATATATTTAGATGATTTTTATTAACTGAGACCTATTCTTCGTCCTTGAGAATAGTAGGGATTTCTTCCTTGGGGTATCCATTTGAAAAGGCCTCTTTGAGTTGACTAGTTAGAAGTTATGCAATTTCCTTTGTCTCCTCCACATGCATTTTAAAACTAGCAAATATTTCAGAGGTTTCTTTTATGTTGTTATCAGTAGTTTCAACTGATGTAGTAATAATCATTCTTTTAATTATATTTTCAACAGTATTTTCTAACTCTTCTTCAACATTATTTGACCTTTTCTCTATATCTTTGATATTCGTAGTTTCTAACATGTGTGTTTCTATTATCTCTTCAATTGAATATACTTTCTTCAATTTGACCCAGAGCTCCTTAGCTGAGATACATTATCCTATATTTTCTTTGATAGGTTGAGGTAATACATCAAGGATGGACTCCATTGCCATTGAGTTTTTTTTCCTTTACTCTTTCTATGACTGATCCGACTAGCAACTGACAAGTCCTCCTTCGACAGGTTCGCCGCAACCAACAAGTTTTCCTCAACCGATAGGTCCACCTTCGACAAGTTCTCCTTACAATGTTCAGCCGATATGTATGCCTCAATAGGTCCTCCTCGACATACATCATATCAACATGCTCTTCGACGGTTGAACTTATGAACCGTTATGACTTCTTGTAACTGAACGTAACGGGTAGTCACCCAAGCATATCAACATCCTATATAAGCATGCACATTAATGTAATATAGAAATATTTATGATCATCATCTGATTCCTCCATATTTCATTGAGCAGAAGTAATAAATTGGTTTGAATTCTTGCATATTGTCTATGTGTATAATTCTTGTCGACCTAGTGTGTTTCTTGCTTTGTTGTAAACACGCTCACAAGCCCAGCAACACAAGAAGACACTTTCTTCGACTTCATAAAATATGACTAAAGAAACAGGCAATAGATATGCAACTGACGAGACATAGCAAATCATAGAAAACGCCTTGGCTCGCTAGCGAACCGAAATGTTCACGCAGTTCAACGAGATTCTCCTAAGAATCACTACAAACTCTGGGGAATCCTCGAAGGGATCTTACTCCAATAAAATCATCCCATTCAAAGTGCAAATGAATCTGGATATACCGAACCTTGAAGGAAAGATTGACGCAGAATTCGTCGACAATTGGGTGCAACAATTGGAATCTTACTTTGTGGTAAATCAACTCTCCGAAGCGGAAAATATCACCATTGCATCCTTAAATATGCCAACCTTCGTACACTACAGGTGGGAGAACCTATCGACAAAAATGGATAAAGAAAAAGACCCCATCAAAACATGGGTAAAATTTGTCAAAAATGTCAGAAAGAAGTTCTATCCACCCAAGTACATTGAACAGCAGTGGAAAGACCAATCCGTACAAAGTTACACTGACGAGTTTTCTCGACTCATGGCTATACTTGGCATCCAAGAAGAAGACAAATTGTTTGTCCTGAAGTATGTCAGTGGTTTATCCTTGTACATTCAGCAAGAGATGGAGTTTCTTACTGTTAGCATGCTTGCGGATGCATTTCATTACGTCACCAAGCTTGAAGATAAACAAAAAGGAAAGACCCATTTCGCAAACAAGCCCACAGGTCGAACATCTGACAAGAATTCGACAATCGACTCCGACAATTTCAAGAATCCTTCTCAGCAGAATCCACCAAAGCCTAAGCATCAAAAGAAGAAATTTCATAAAGATAAAAAGGAACGTAGTAGACAGAAACCTACTGGGAAATGGTGTGATTATCATAGTTCATCATGGCATGATACGTCGGAATGCAAATCTCGAAAGACATTTTTGGAAAAATTGTCGACGTCTAACTCGCCTGACAAAACCCTGGTAGAATCTGATCCAGATGCATCAGCCCTCCTAGCTTCGACCTCGACCACTTCAATAGCCTCGACCATCATCGATGAGGAGGAACGAGAGCGCCTATTCCATACACAGATATGGGTTTAGAACAATCCATTACATCTGATTATGGATAACGGTATCCAAAAGAACTTTGTTTCTGAAGATCTTGTGAAGAAATTAGGTCTTGTCACCACTCCACATCCTCAGCCTTACAATATCGGTTGGATGAAGGATGGACAGGAACTAACGATCATACGACAATGCCAACTCGCCTACTTCATTAAGAATTTTGAAGATGAAGTAATCTGTGAAGTGGCACTGCTTTCCATAGCCAATGCCCTATTTGGTAAACCCTAACTATGGGATCAACACGGTACATATCAATCATGGCCTCAGAAGGTGATTGTTAAAATTTGAAACCAATGGTATGGCATACCAAAGGAATAACCCACATCAACGGTTGCTATGATATCTACCAAAAAAATGAAGAAACTTATCAATCATGTTCAAAAGTTCACATTAATCATGATAAATCCTCAACATTCCAGGAATACTATAGCGATGAGTCGACTCACCGACTAGCGCAGCTCCCGACAACAACAAAAGATCGACATCATTCTTGAAGAATACCAGAATATATTTCAAACACCAGATGGAGTACCTCTACAATGTTAGGTAAAACACTCCATTGAACTTGTTCCTGCTTATTCATTACCTAATGCATCTGTTTACAAAATATCCATTCTTGAAAATGAAGAGATTCGTAGACAAATCTAGGATTTAATTGACAAGGGTCATATCCACCGCATCTCCTCTCCTTGTGGAATTCCAGTCATCATAGTTCCAAAGAAAGACAAGACTTGGTGCATGTGCATCAACTATCGGGCTCTCAATAAAATTTCTGTGAATAATAACTACCCTCTTCCACGGATTGATGAAGTCATCGACAATCTGAAAGGTGCTAAGTTCTTTACTAAACTCGACCTCAAGTCAGGATACCACCAGATTCCAATCAAGTCCACTGATGTATGGAAAACAAATTTCAAAACCAAGGAAGGATTGTTTGAATGGTTAGTCATGCCTTTCGGCTTAACCAATGCACCTGCAACCTTCATGAGATATATGGATGACCTTCTACGACCTTTCATTGGTAAATGTATCATTATCTATCTCAACGACATCTTGATTTTCAGTCGATCATGGTGTTAGCACTCCATTTGAATCTGTCGAGTTATAGGCTTGGAAGGATTCAAAAAGGGCCCTATTCAATGAATAATTATACAAACACCCCTCAAGTTATCCAATTGATAGCTTCCATTGGATAAGACCATCAGATGGAGAAGAGATCTCAATCTACGGAGGTATATCCTTCCAAAGGTCAAGGCATGCAGCAATGGAAATGAGATAAAGGGGCGTCATAGATAAACGATCCAGATTCACAACGAAGAAGATCAACGATGGAGTGTGGGTCCACAGGCCGAAGATGCGAGGAAATATTTAAGTTTGGTACTCACGAAGCCTATTAAATGGGATAAATGATGAAAGGCTGAAATCAAGGTGAAGCCCGATCGACGACCTGAGGTGATTTTGCTGGGAAAACGTGCACGGAAGAAGGAGCTTTTTTTAATCACGAAATGGATTAAAGGACAGAGATATTTGACAACGAATATAAGAGTATGAGAAGATCTATGGCCATATATTATTTTGCAATCCGAACTAGCACGGATAAAGTCATGATTATGAATCGCAAAAAGGGGGTATGGGCTACAGAGATCAAAGGTCACGACGAAGGATTGGGATTGATCAACGGACATGGAGAATTCCGTGGCTTAAAAGTGCTTGCTCAATTAGATGAGGGAAGATTGGAAAAATGTTAACATGCACACGATTAGACGGTCCCGATGAAGGATGATCATGAATTGACGGTTGGGGTCTAAAGAAACGTGGACAATGGATGCGAAAGACACCCAAATCAAAGGGTTGAGAGGGTCTCAAGGCTGTAGGTATCACATCCATGGTAGATCTGATAGTAGAGGGGACATTCGCACACATGATTTTCCTCCTGGTATATTAATTGATTCCCAGGATGCCATTTGTAGCATGCGTACAGGAGAAATCATCCCTGTGGCGAAGCCATATCACATAAAGAAGAGAATTCTCCATGTGGTTTGGCATGTGGAAGTAAGTAAATATCCAGCAAATCCGCTCTTCACATGGAGCAAGGCAAGCGTAGCAAGGGAGATCATTATTTTTCCTATGTCACAGGAGCAAGGGAGTGTGAGAACGTCCACTCCATGTGCTTTACAGCATGGGGTCGACTATACAAGGTGACACCCGAAAATCTTTCCCGCAACAAATAGTAAAGTGCCACAACCGATGAAGCAACATGACTAGATCTCCAGCAGGTAAAATATCACTCGGCTCATGCACTCACACATGTAAAAACCAAGACACTCGGTGACGGAATGTGTAGGAATGTTGACCGTTCATTGCACAGTCCAGTCTTGCAGCCTTATATATATAACACCATCTTCCAAATCCTTTGTAATACCGGGAATGAGCTAGCATACTTTTAGAGCCCAAGGTTTCGTTTTATTGCAAGTCCATAGAAGATCAAGAAGTTGGAAATGGCAATTTGGTTTGAAAAGCTTGTCCGTCCAGGTGTGTTGATGGTTGGTGAGTCAATTTCTACTCTTACCCATCACTTTGGTTTTCCATACCAAGGATGACACCAGCCATTGGGGCACGGACGTGAATAATTTTGAGAGATATACCCGTCTTCAGATGCCCACACCTCCAGTGGCGCATTTCCCGGACACTCATATCCCGTGGGTGTTTTTCCAAGAGCCCCTTATACCATCATTGCCTCTGCACGAGAAGACAGTACTAGGCTATGCTTTGTGGGAGCAGTTGTTCAGATGGGAGCATCAGGAGTCCAATTCCTGCACGGCCCTATTTGTGAATTCCACTTTCCAAAGGTGATGGGGCTGGTGGAGGTACACTCCACCATATTTCCTATGGGAGAGCCCACCTCACAAAAGGTGAGGAGTACAAGAATGAAAAGCCACTGCAAAGGCTTGCCTTGGCCAGAACCAATGCAACCCTTCTTCCAGACCCCATGTCTAACAGTATTACCTGGAGAAGGAGGGGTTGCAGAGAAGGTTGAGCAAATAGGGGGCAGAAACTGCCCTGCCAGTTTGCGTCCATGCAGAAAGGTAACTTTGAACACGGAGGAGACACAAAGGAAGGGGTAGAAAGGGCACTATGCTGACTCGACAAACCGGCTAGAGAGTCCAAAAAACCAGTCAATGGTGACTCGCCTGAAAGCGACCAGAAGGCATCGTCCTCGAGGTCTGCAAACGTAACAACAGAAACGTTGGGCTGTCATCCATGCCGAGCACACCCACTTATTCCATAATGTTTGTTAATATTTGTAAATCATGGCAATAATACCACACTCTAAACTATTAGTGTCTAATTGTGACTGAAAATAGTTTCCAAGTTTTGTTTCAGGATTAGTCTCAGGTCTAAGATAGTATAAATATACTCTCGGTAGAGGGAGATAGGGGTTTTTTTGGTTGGGAAACTTTCAAGGGCCGAGGATCTCCATTGTAATTTGTTTCTGGATTTTCGTGATGTGAATAAAATTACAGAGGAATGATAATTTTTCACGGCAGAGATTCCTGCGTCGTCTTTTCTTTCAATATGTAACTTCCTTACGTGAATGTTTATCCTATTTTTCATTCCAGTTTGTTATTTGCTTTCATGTTTGTACAGTAGTGTATAAGGGCCAGAATTCATCCTGTATGCTCTCGGCCCTTTGTTTCAAACTTTTTTAACCAAATTCTTCTAAAGTCACGCAAAAATTCATCCTGTAAATGCTCTGCATGATGGATTGTTTCCTCTCATCCACTAGTCACTTGCTAAATATCTCCTGATTGAAAGATGAGTGGCTACCTTTCCTATGTCTGTAAATTTCCACAATTCTTTACCTCTTGCAACATGTTCCGTACCAAGACTATCGACTCCATTGCCCAATGGTCCCCCTCTCTAATCATCCCACCTACACCTTATAACAACATACCTGTCCCATTCAAGAATCTGACCTCTAGACCCTTCTCAATTGAATATCTTGCGTGAGCAAATTTGGTAAGTAAACGAGAGATCCCTCTATGACTGTGCTGGGCCAGAAGCACAATCTAAAGTGGTTCTGGTGTTACCTGGGAACGAGCCTTCCGTAACCTTTGGTTCAATTCCAATTCTAACAAACTGGAGTCGTTGTCGGGGGCGAGATTGAAGATCATCCCAGGGTATGAACGACATAATTTCAGATTTGGTTGTTGATGGTGAACAACAATCATACATTAAGAAGGTTGTGCACTTTTCACCTGGTGACTCCACTCTTAAAGGATTCAGACTTTAGCGACTCCGCTGGTGGTATGACCCAGAAATCAAATTTTCATAAAGAACTGGTAGACTCTACTGGGAAAATGAGCTCATTGTGAAGCCTGAAAATGCATGGTGAAAGGATAAGGTACTCGAGTTTCCCTTTCTTCCAAGATTCCTTGTCTTTCCTTGTAAGTTTGTTCTTATCTTTTCCTAAATTTATCAAAACAGCGTTCCATGGTTCATTTTACTCGAAACAAAGCTATGAATGTATTCATGTATATCCTTCTTTACTAACTGAAAGCATTGCATCGTCTTGTACATTTGGTTTTGACCAAGATCTTTCACCCAAAACTCATGACCTTAAAGGTCACCCCTATGAACCTCATGAAACTACGGTTGGTAACATATCTATTTAACCTATCCTGGTCTCTCCCAGTATTCTAAGATGATACAAGCCACTACACTTTCCTCCTATCCTCCATGATTTTCCTGTGAAGCATTACAAGTACCTCCCCAAATTTGATGGAGAATCCAAAGACCTCACTGCTGAGAAACATTTACAAGCTTTTGAACATTTCTTTAACCTTTTTGAAATAGAACATGATGATGTTTGCATGAGGGATTTTTCCCAGTCCTTGCAAGGAGATGCTAAAGAATGGTTCAAACATTTGCAACCTAAGTCAATCAGTACCTGGGAAGAGTTTTCTTGCACCTTTTTGAAATTTTGGGGTAAGAGAAGGCTACTGGACCAAATACTTTCAGAATTGTATTCACTGAAGAGGCAGGAGGGTGAATCCATGTCTAGTTTTAACAGAAGATTTGCAAGCTTTTATTATAACATGCCAAAGGAAGTCCAACCTCTTGAAAACGTTGCTAAAATCTATTATGCAGCGACCTTTCCTCCTGAACTGTCATTACTTATTTTGGAAATAAATCAACCACTCTGCAGCATATGTTTACTGATTGTTTGGAAGTTGAAGAAAACCTTAAGATGTCCCAAAAATTGTCAGGTCAAGACAGTGGTGGTGAAATAAAACATACATTAAAAGTGGTTGGGCCACATAAATGAAAGGGGATAGTCCCTGTTCGGCTAAAGCTTTCCCTTACTAGAAAGGAAAATGATCGACCTGATATAGAAGCAGATGGTTCTGCCATTTTGTTTTCGGAAGGTTGCAATATGCTTAGCACCGAATCCGTTAATGATGATTTTAAAAGGGATTTCGGTATGCTCGTGTACGATGTGTGTGAGGAGAAATACCTAGAGGTTATACCCAAAGAGCCAGCTATAGAACCAGGTCTGCTAATGGAGAAAATCAAGTTGCAATCCAAAGTCAGAGGGATAAGATAGGAAAGGATAATAAGTGTGTTAAAGGTGACAGTCTCCCCTTGTGTTATTCCTCATTTGAATTAATAAGGCACATACTTAAGGACTCTAAGTAGAAACAAAAGTTAGAGGATATGGTGCATTCCATAGACTTGTTTGGAATAGAAGATGATAAAGAGGAACAATCATGCAATCCCTCTCAACTTATAGATACATCAAGAGTTTGTGATGAGGCATTGGGTCACAAAGAAGGAGGTAACGGTTCTCAAATAAATGTCTTTTTTAACTTTTCACCTTTAGGAATATCATCCCATAAAGAAGGATTGTGCTTGCTCGATTATGTTGAAGAAAAAGATGATCTCCATGATGAGGCATATAAGGAAGGTGAGGTTCTGGCTTCAGAATTTTTGAACGAAAGGGTGGATATTTCATTTGAAAACAATCCTAAGAATCCCTTTCAAAGATATTTCAAATAACAGCCTGACAGCTCACCAGAGGAAGGGCGTTTTGGACAGCTTTCCCATGGTAAACAGAGGACAAAATATGATGGAAGTTTCCATGCTTTCTATGACCCCATATCAGAATACATGGAAGGGTAGGGTAATGGTAATGATTGGTTATATTTCTACTCTGAAGATCAATTTATTTTTTATAACCTTCTTCCATTATGCATCTCATTTCTGTTCTTAATCAAGCATGAAAAGGAAACAAAATTATTGGATAAGTTGCTTGATTGGCTTCATTGGAATTCAGAATTCACTTGATTAGGCATGTATGCTCAATTAGGTAGAGTAGGTAGGTATAAATAAGCTCGAGGCCTATCAAGCATTTCCTTTAGTGTTGTTCATTTTGTTTTCATTTTTAGTTGTAAGTACTATTTTGCAGGCACAACTGTTCACAATTTCAAAGTATGGTTAAGAGCATAACTTGCAAATTGACATAACTTTTTTACATCGGTAGCTCTGAGCATGTTGAATACTTCAAAAGAAGGATTGGGGGAAACCAAATGGATTTGGCACTTGGTCTACAGGGTTCTTTGCTACCTCATTGGGAGGATATCATCCCTCATGGAGCTAGCTATTAGCACTCCATTTGAAACTGTCGAGTTATGGGATTAGAAGGATTCAGAAAGGGTCCTGTTCAATGAAGAATTAATCAAACACCCCTTAGGTTATCCAATTTACATATTTCATTAGCCAAGACCATCAGATGGAGAATAGATATCGATCTACGGAGGTAGATCCTTCCAAAGTTCAAGGCATGCAGTTGTGGAAATGAGATAAAGGGGCGTCATAGATCAACGATCCAGATTCACAATGGAGAAGATCAACGATGGAGCGTGGTTACGCAGGAAGAAGATGCAAGGAAATATTTAATTTTGGTATTCATGAATCCTATTAAAGGGGATAAACAATGAAAGGTTGAAATCAAGGTGAAGCCCGATCGACGACCTGAGTTGATTCCGCTGGGAAAACATGTGCTGAAGAAGGAGCTTTTTCAAATTGTGAAATCGATTAAAGGATGGAGATATCTGACGACGAAGATAAGAGTATGAGAATATCTACGGACATAGATGATTTCACAGTTTGAACTAGCACAGATAAAGTCGTGATTTCGAATCGCAAAAAGGGGGGATGGGCTGCAGAGATCAAAGTTCATGACGAAGGGTCAGGATTGATCAATGGATGTGGAGAATTTCATGGCCTGAAATTGCTCGCTTGATTAGAAGATGGAAGATTGGAAAAATGTTAACATGCACATGATTGGATGGTCTCGATGAAGGCTGATCATGGATCAACGGCTGGGGTCTAAAGAAACGTGGACGATGGATGCAAAAGACACCCAAATCGAAGGGTTGAGAGGGTCTCAAGGCTGTAGGTATCACATCCATGGTGGATCTGACAGTAGAGGGGACATTCGCACACGTGACTTGCCTCTCGGTATATTAATTGATTCCCAGGACACCATTTTTAGCATGTGTATAGGAGAAATCATCCCTATGGCGAAGCCATATCACCTAAAGATGAGAATCCTCTGTGTGGTTTGGCATGTGGAAGTAAGGAAGTAGTCGACGAATCCGCTCTTCACATGGAGCAAGGCAAGCGCGGAAAGGGAGATCATTATGTTTCCTACGTCACAGGAGTGAGGGAGTGTGAGAACATCCAGTCCATGTGATTTGCAACATGGGGTCGACTATACAAGGTGACACCCAAAAATATTTCCCGTAGCAAATAGTGAAGTGTCGTAGCTGATGAAGCGACGTGACTAGATATCCAGCAGGTAAAAGATCACTTGACTCATGCCCTCACACATGTCAGCACCGATACACTCAATGATGGAATGTGCAGGAATATTGACCGATCATTGCAGAGTCCAGTCTCGCAGCCTTATATATATAACACCATCTTCCAAATCCTTTGTAATACAGGGAATGAGCTAGAATACTTTTAGAGCCCAAGGTTTCATTTTGTTGCGAGTCCATAGAATTTTGAGAAGTTGATTTTCCAGTCTATGTGTGTTGATGGTTGGTGAGTCAGTTTCTACACTTACCCGTTGCCTTGGTTTTCCATACCAAGGATGACACCAGCCATCGAGGCACAGACGTGAAGAATTTTGAGAGATATACCCATCTTCAGATGCCCACACCTCCAGTGCCACATTTCCTGGACACTCATGTCTCGTGGGTGTTTTTCTAGGATTTCCTGATACCATCGCTGCCTTCAAAGCCTCCACACGAGAAGACAGTCCCAGGATGCGCTCTGTGGGAGTTGTTTGGATGGGAGCATCAAGGGTCCAATGCCTTCATATCCCTATTTGTGAATTCCTCTTGCCAAAGGTGATGGGGCTGGTGGGGGTACACTCCACTGTATTTCCTGTGTGAGAGCCCACCTCATAGAAGGTGAGGAGTACAAGAATGAAAAGCCACTGAAAAGGCTTAGCTTGGCTAGAAGCAATACGACCCTTCTTCTAGACCCCACGTCTAATAGTATTACCAGGAGAGGGAGGGGCTGCAGAGAAGGTTGAGCAAGTAGGGGGCACAAACTGCCCTGCTAGTTTGCATCCATGCAGAAAGGTGACTTTGAACATGGAGGAGACACAAAGGAAGGCACAGAAAGGGCATTATGTTGACTCGACAAACCGACTAGAGAGTTCAAAAACCCAATCAATGGTGACTCACCTGAAAGTGACTAGAAGGCATTGTCCTTGAGGTCTGTAGACGCAGCAACAGAAATGTCGGTCTGTCATCAAGGTCGAGCACGCCCACTTATTCCATAATGTCTGTTAATATATGTAAATTGTGGCAATAGGACCACACTCTAAACTGTTAGTGTCTGATTGTGACTGAAAATAGTTTCCAGGTTTTGTTTTGGTATTAGTCTCAGGTCTAAGATAGTATAAATATACTCTCGATAGAGGGAGATAGGGATTTTTTTAGTTTGGAAATTTTCAAGGGCTGAGGCTCTCCATTGTAATTTGTTTCTGGCTTTCCATGATGTGAATAAAATTGCAGAGGAATGATAATTTTTCATGGAAGAGATTCTTGCACCGTCTTTTCTTTCAATATGTAACTTCCTTACATGAATGTTTTTCATGTTTTTCATTCCAGTTTGTTATTTGATTTCATGTTTGGACAGTAGTGTATAAGGGCCATAATCCATCTTGTATGCTCTCGGCCCTTTGTTTCAAACATTTTTAAACAATTTCTTCTAAAGTCACACAAAATTCATCCTGTAAATGCTCTGCGTGATGGATTGTTTCCTCTCATCCATTAGTCACCTACTAAATATCTCCTGATTGAAAGATGGGTGGCTACCTTTCCTCTGTTTGTAAATTTCCACAATTCTTTACCTCTTGCAACATGTTCCATACCAGGATTGTCGACTCCATTGCCCAATGTTCCCCCTCTATGATCATCCCACCTACACCTCATAACAACATACCTACCCCATTTAGGAATATGACCTCCTGATCGTTCTCGATTGAATATCTTGCGTGAGCAAATTTGGTAAGTAAACGAGAGATCCCTCTCTAACTGTGATGGTCCAGAAGCACAGTCTAAAGCGTTTCTACTGTTACCTATGAACTATCCTTCTGCAACCTTTGGTTCAATTTCAGTGCTAACACATGGGAATAACATGTCAAGCAACTTCAACAAGTTTTCAACACTCTCCAGCAACATCGGTTATATCTGAACCTGAACAAATTCTCATTTGCGATGACCAACATCAAGTATTTGGGGTATGTAATTCACTCTACAGGAATTCATGTCGACCGAGAAAAAGTACTCATCCTCAAATATTGGCCCATTCCTCAAAACATTCATGAACTAAGAAGTTTTCTTGGTTTAGGGAATTTCTATCGACGATTCATACTTGGCTTCAGTCACATCACATGGCCTTTGAATCAGTTGTCGAAAGGAAATGGGAAAAATGTCTTCAAATGGAAACCGACACAACAACAAGATTTTGATCAAATAAAAAACAAGCTTTGTATTGCACCAGTACTTGTGTTACTTGATTTGCATCAGCCCTTTGAGATTGATATGGATGCATCGGACCATGCCCTCGACGCAGTGATCACTCAGTCAGGTCACCTAGTCGCATTTCATTCTGAGACTTTCAGCGACATAGTCAGAAGGTACTCAACGTATGAAAAATAAATGTACTCCCTTTTGCAGGAACTTAAGAAATGGAGACACTACATTCCTGGTAGGGAAACAGTCATCCTCACTAACCATAATCCTTTGCAGTTTGCTTCGACTCAGTCGAAACTATAGACAACCTGACAACTCAAGTGGATTAATTACCTGCAACAATTTTAGTTGGTAATTAAGTATCAGAAAGGCAAAGCCAATGCCACAGCCAATTGTCTTAGCAGATTGCCCATTACTCTACTATCTACAGTGATGAGTATGCAGGGCTATGACACCGCTACTTGGCCGCAATTGTATTCGGTAGACTACGATTTTTCTACAATCTATCAACAGCTTCAAACTGAATATTTGTCGACTTACAACTACTTCCTAAAGGACACCTTGCTATACAAGCTTGGACAACTTTGTGTACCTACTGGTGAGCATCACCAGAAGCTCATCTGGGATGCGCACTACAGTAAGACCACAGGACATTTTGGAGTCGCAAAAACACTTGTTATCCTCCAAAAGTATTTCTACTGGCCTTCACTTAAATCTGACTTCAACAAGTACATTCGATCATGTGTGGCTTGTGCCATTGCTAAACTACCGAATCGACGACAAGGACTGTATGCACCCCTCCCAGTTCCTAATTGACCATGGGAATCTATTTCTATGGACTACTTAATGGGCTATCCTACTACCAAACATTAGCATGAGGCGATACTAGTAGTAGTCGATAGATTTTCCAACATGGCTATACTCATACCATGCAATAAGACTACAACAACACACCAGACTTCTCATCTCTTCTTTGAACATGTGGAAACACTACGGCCTCCTAACGACCATTATTTCCAACAGAGATGCTAGATTTGTCAGCACCTTTTGGCAAACTCTCTGGAAACATCTCAACATGAGAATGTCTTTGTCGATAGCCTTCCATTCGCAGACAGACGGACAAATGGAAGTTGTAAATCTCTTAGTCGTACAATTTCTTCACATGTACAACCACAAGGATAATCGAACATTGGATGACAGCCTTCCATACATACACCACAGTTACAATCATTCTCAACACAACTCTACAGGAAAGAGTCCATTTGAGATATGTTATGGATTTCAACCCTCATCGCCTATCGAATCAATCAGTTCCTTGACACAGTTGAACAATACCGACTTCGAAGGACAAGAAGTGGAGAAAGCATTGAAGTTCAGAGATCAAATCTACAACATCCAGAAGCAAGAAGAGAAAATTTTGCAACGATAAAATGCAAAAGCTAAGGCCCAACACGACAAGCATTGTATTCCTCATTCATTCCAAATTGGGGAGTAGGTTTGGTTACATCTAAAGAAGGAGCGCTTCACTCGTCCATACAAAAAGATGAAACCTTTGCGATATGGTCCATACAGTATCCTTAAATATATTGGGGAAAATTATTTTCAGCCCGACATTCCTGCATTCCTTGGCCTACATCCAGTTTTCAATGTAGATCTACTTCAACCATACCATGCACCATTGTTGGAACAAAATGACTTGTAGACAGCAGAACCTGAAGACATCCATCCAGATGTTCAAGAACCTCTTCTTTGTGACACCATTGTGGGACGATGCATACACCTTACAAGGATAGACTCCATTCCCTTGTTTCAAGTGGCTAAAGCTGGGCATATTCTTGCACACACAAAATTGTATTCTACTAATGAAGTCACCAACAATTTTCCTCACCTGAATGAATATGCAATGGAGACCATTGTTTCTTAAGGAAGGAGAAATGATCCAACCAACAACCGATAGGTTCACTTCAACCTACAAGTCCTCCTTTGATAGGTTCACGCTCAACCGAAAGGTCCACCTTCGACAGGTTTTGCTTACAATGTTCACCCGACATGTTTGCCTCGATAGGTCCTCCTTGACAAGTATGCCTCGACAGGTTCGCCTCGACATACAACATATCAACAATCTCTGCGATGGTTGAACTTTTGAACCATTATGACTTCTTGTAATTGAACGTAATGGGTAGTCACCCAAGCGTATCGGCATCCTATATAAGCATGTACATTAATGTAATAGAGAAATATTTCAAATAATCAATTGATTCCTCCATCTTTCATGGAGAAGAAGTAATAAATTGGTTCGAATTCTTGCATATTGTTTGTGTGTACAATTCTTGTCGACCTAGTGTGTTTCCTGCTTTGTTGTATCTCTTTATATGCTTCTGCCATAACAGAACTCGACTCATTCAATCGAGTGTTGTCCCCAGCATGCACCTGGGCATGACCTAGATCAATGATGTAGTCCTTATTCTCTTTGGTGGGATGTAACCAGAGATTACTAAATTCCATACATCATATCCTAATTATTGCAAGTATATTCTCATTCTTATACTCCATAATGTATAATCTTCTTTATCAAATTTTCAAACTCCATTTACAGAGAGAGTTACTTATCTGTCCATGTTTTCTTAAGAGGATCTTCCTTCCAGTTGGTTAGGTTGTGTGCTTGAAGGAACCTTGATCTGATACCAATTTTTGGTTTATCTTGCACTATTGAGAGGGGGTGAATTAGTATTGCCCTTTTTAAAATTATTAAATTTATTAGTATTAAACAAACATTAAATATTTTATTAAACAACATGTTATGAGAAATATACAATTACGGACACAAATATTTTTATTGTGGAATCCAAAAAGGGAAAACCACCAATGTAATGTCCCCTTTTTGTAATTTTATTAAAATGCCCAATTTTCCAATTTTTTCACAATTTTGCCTCTTTACTAGTTTTGATGTCTAGACCTCCAAATTGACACAAATGCTTCCAACTTTTCTCTGAAGGGACATGACTGATAATATAAATTAAATATCATGCTCATGTATTTTTTGTGACCTCCCAATTACTTCTTCAAACTTGTTTAATGTTATGTTCAAAGTAGGAGTCTTTACTAGCAAATTGGGGCTCCAATTCCCCCTGGGTAATTGCCGAAAATGGATTCACAAATTATCCCAAAGTCACTTGAATTTCTGAACAGAGGTTGGGTATGTGTAAGGGACCTTTTCAAATTCTCATATGAATCATGGTTCAATTTATACCGGCTGTTATTAATCTTTCCAAAACAACTCCCAAGTCACAATTTTGACCCTTGGGGAAAATGCACCAAATCTTCTCCCAATGAAATAAAAATGAGTAAAATGGCTTCCAATGCTTAATTACTTAACACGAGACTTGAAATAAACATTAATTACAGTCCATCCATCATACATTTATCATAGATACATTCCTCCATTCGAAATAATAAGCATTACCATGGCATATATCAAAATAGAGTGGAAATGGTCATTGTTTGCTCATCAAAAGTCATTTTGACATACAAATCTTGGGAATTTCGACTTGAAAATTTCTGAGAAAGAATAATAGAGAATATTGAACTGCGTAAAATAATAAATTGACAATTAAAGGCTCTCCCAATTCGAAATCATCATCATTACAATGGTTCACAACAAGATAGTGGGGAAATGACACTATTTCTTCATTGTCCAACATTTTTACATGAATTATTTTGGGTATTTCGACCTGAGAGTCTTATAAACATTAAATATAGAGAAAATAAATCATAACATAATATAATGGGCATTAAAATCTTCCAAAAAGAGAATAATAACTCACCCAAAGCACAATCCTTCCATTGGCATGAATATGGTGTGAAAACTGGAAATAGTTGAGAGAGAATGCTACAATAGAAGAATCCACATGATTTCCTGTAGCTTACACCTGAAAATAAGAATCCATTAAAGCTCCATGAAATACCTGAGTGGCCTTTCCAAACACCAACTAGGATGGGAATCTTTCACCCTCAAAATTGGCTTAAGCAAGAAAACTAGTCATCCACTAGCTCTCACAATCCACAAATGAGCAAAATATCATTCTCATGGCTGATCCCTGTATTTTATAAAAATTATTAGTCTTATAAGGTTCCAAATCCATCCATAAACCAAATCCAAGTCGAATTGGTGTGGTTGCTCATGCTATGCCATGTGGCCTCTCTCTTCACCTTCCCTCTTCTCCCAAATTTGAGTAGGAGCCTCTTGGCCTTCTCCAACTCCCAAGTTTGACCTCTAAGATGCTTGATTTAGTCCTGACATGTCAGTATGTCAGCCTTCAGATCCGACTTGTGTCATAACTTTCGTAGAATCTCCATCATTGGTGTCATAGATGTCATAAATGTAAGGGGAATCTAGCCAAGTGTCCATGAAACTCCCATTTGGCTCTTCCTTTCCCATGTAAGTTACAATTCATCCCAAATTCGACCGATGAAGTATATGGACAATTATATTAACCTCATAATCCATACTAAAACATTATCCTTCCCATAGATTCAAAATTACAAGAGGAAGATACCATTTAACATAGGAATTCTAGCTAGTGTGGGCCCCATAGTCTCCATGTGTCTTCATGCTCCATTGCCACTTCCATTTTCTCTTGTATTTATTTAATAAGGTCAGCCAGCTCTGGAACTAGGCCAGACACCTCAAATCAGTAAGATCTAAATATTTTTTATTTCCATTTGAAACGATGACTCATCATACTAAGCTTGAAGACAATCTTGGAGGGGCTAATAACTTCTGAGCATGGAAGTACAAAATCTCCCTGATTCTTGAAGAGAATGATTTGGATCAACACATCAATGGAGAAGTTCCAGAACCAAAGCGATATGAGGCTAAGACTGATCATAATATAAGAATGGATAAGGCTAAGAGAATCATTGCATATTCTATTAAGGATCACCTCGTCACCCATGTGTCTTCATTCAAGACATCGAAGGAAGTGTATGATGCTTTGACAAAGATGTTCGAAGGAAATAACATCAACCGAAAGATGAATTTGAGGAACCAATTGAAGAATATGAAGATACAGAACTCTGAGACTATACATTCTTACTTCACAAGGGTTTCTCAAATAAAATAACAACTTGAAGTGGTGGAAGAAAATGTCGAAGAAGGAGAAATTGCAATGACTACCTTGAATGGTCTCCCTAGCTCACGGGACTCATTCATTCAAGGAATTTGTGCAAGAAGGAAGTCGATCTCTTTCAATAGACTTTGAGAAGAATGTGCATACGAAGAAGCTAGACTTGTGACAAGAGAAGAAATGATGGGAGAAAACGACGATCAAGCTCTCACGATTCACACCAAGAAAATTCAAGAAGAAGGAGAAGAAGGATAACTCTCACCACAACAAGAAGAAGGACAAGAAACTGAAGAAGACCAAAAGAGATACTTCAAATGTTCGATGCTATACTTGTGATGAAAAGGGACAATTTGCAAGAGATTGTCCCATGAGGAAAAGGATACACCATGCTCATGTTGTCGAAGATGATGAACCAACCAACAAAAGATTCAAATGGGAGAAGGATGATTCATATGAAGAGTATGTGCTAATATTAGCACTTACTGGCACTATCTCACGCGGAAGCAATGATTGGATTTTGGATAATGGAGCTTTTAAACACATGATGGGATACAAGGAATCATTTGTTAATATGTCTAAACATGACTCACCTCACAAGGTGAAACTTGGGGATGACGATCAATACCCCATAAAAAGGAGTGGAGAAGCTTCATACAAGCTTGACTTCAGGAAACATTTAAAGATGAAGGATGTGCTATATGTTCCAGGATTAAAGAAGAATCTTCTCTCAATTTTTTCACTAGATGCAAAAGGGATTAGGGTTTATTTTATCTATGACCAAGTTCTGATGTGGCCTAGAGGAAAGATAATAGAGGATGCAACATTGATTGGAGAAGAAGACAAAGGCTTGTACAAGATGAAGGGATAGCCTGAACAAGCATTGGTTCATGAGTCGATTGAACCAAGTGAACTATGGCACAGAAGGATTGCACATGTGCACTACAGGGCACTAATGATGGCAAGCAAAGCAGTCTCGGGACTGCCAAAGATCTAAGAAAATCATGAAGGAATTTACAAAGGATGTGCATAAGGAAAGAATGCAAAGAAGACATTCCCCAACAGTGAGAGCAAGGATAAAGGAATACTAGAGATAGTACACTCGGATGTATGTGGACCCATGTCCTCTAGTTCATTAAGCGGGTATGTGTACCATGTTTCCTTTATAGATGATTTCTCACTTAAGACTTGGATATATTTCTTGAAAGGGAAAGTGAATTTTCAGTAAGTTCAAGGAATATAAAGCCTTGGTCAAGAACTAAACAGATAGGAAGATCAAGACTCTACGGTCAGATAATTGCGGTGAGTTCACTTCAGAAGAATTCAAGGAACTCTGCAGAGATTCTGGGATTAAGAGGGATTTGAGCACTCCATACAATCCTCAACATAATGGGGTTGCAGAACGAAAGAACCGAACCATCATGGAGGTAGCAAAATCTATGTTGCATGATCAGGATCTTCTTATGCACCTTTGGTCGAAGGCAGCAAGAACAACTGTGTATGTATAGAACCGTACTCCTCATCGAGTACTTGACAATAAGACTCTTGAAGAGAATTTATCAGGAGAGAAACCAGAAGTCATCCATATGAGAATATTTGGCTACCCGGTGTACATACATATCCCAAATGAGAAAAGGACCAAGTTAGATCCTTCTCAGAGGAAGGGTATATTCGTAGGATACAGTGATACATCAAAGGCCTACCGAATATACTTCCCATTATTCAAGAAGATTGACATCAGTAGAGATGTAACCTTTGATGAAGACTCGCCATACCTCAGATCCAGGAGGACACCCATTCAGGAGGTCGAGGAACCTGAAGAGACAAGAGGCCGAGATATGGAAATTGGAAAAGAAATTCCAGAGGACCATGAATATTATGACATGACAAAACCACAAGAGACGGTAGAGACATTTCTTGAGAAGGACTCCCAGAATAGTAAACCAGCATGGGCATGAGAGCTCATACAAGAAGCTGAAAGGTATGGTACTCCAGAGGGAATACATAGAGAGAGAAAATTGTAAAATACGTACAATAGCTATGTGGCTCTGTTGAGTGACATCATTGACAGAGAAAATTCCACCTATGAAGAGGCTATATAAAATAAAGAATGGAAGGATGCGATGATCAAGGAATATCAATTGATCATGAAGAATGATATCTGGGAGATTGTTTTGAGACTGGAAAATAAGTTTGTCGTGACTTCGAAGTGGATCTACAAGATCAAGCATGTTGCAGATGGCAGCATTGAGAAATATAAGGTGGGATTTGTAGCACAAGGCTTCTAACAAAAAGAAGGCATAGACTACGAAGAGACATTTTCACCCGTGGCAAGGTACACTTCCATTAGGACCATACTTACTTTTGCAGCAGTTATGAAATGGAAAATACACCAGATGGATGTCAAGCTAGTTTTCTTGAATGGTGTAGTCGAGGAGGAAGTGTATGTGGAACAACCACTGGGATTAGAGACACATGATAGGAAGACCCATGCGTGCAAATTAAAGAAGGCCTTGTACGGATTGAAACAAGCACCGAGGACATGGTACGACGTGATAGATAGCTTCCTGATGAGATTGGGATTTACCAATTAGAGTAAAGCATATTCCAACGTCTACTTCAAGGTGGAATATGAAAGACTTGTGATACTCTTGCTATATGTCAATGACTTGTTTCTAACATGC
The DNA here is from genome assembly GCA_001517045.1 of Pseudotsuga menziesii. Taxonomy (NCBI): domain Eukaryota; kingdom Viridiplantae; phylum Streptophyta; class Pinopsida; order Pinales; family Pinaceae; genus Pseudotsuga; species Pseudotsuga menziesii. Next base: position 105,604 of record LPNX010678104.1, read on the forward strand.
AAAGAGGAACTCGTTACAGATGCAAAGAGGAGACTTGCTACAGTGTTCGAGATGAAATACCTAGGTGTGATCCACTGCTTCTTAGGCATGGAGGTGTGGAAGAGTGTAGATGGGATCTTCCTTGGTCAAGGAAAATATGCAGTGGAGATTCTGAAGAGATTCGGAATGATGGACTGCAACACAATGGCAACACCTATGGCATCTAACTTGAAGATTCTAGTGATGCTTCATCTAAGAAGGTCGATGCCACGATGTATCATCAGATTATTGGCTCATTGATGTATCTAACGAATACAAGACCAGACATATGCTTTGAGGTGAACACCCTGATCCAATTCCTGATAGATCCAAGGCATGTTCACCTGATAGCTGCAACGCATATACTGAGGTACCTAAAAGGTACAGTGGGTTATGGGCTCAAATACGATGCAAATCAGAGGATTAACCTACATGGTTATGTTGATTAGGATTGGGCAGGTAGTGCCACATATAGGAAGAGCACCTCAGGTTTTTGCTTCAGTTTCGGATCTTGCATGATCTCCTCATTCAATAGAAAGCAATCATGTGTGGCACTAAGTACATCCAAGGTAGAGTATTTTTTCTCTTGCTCGGCTAGTTGCGAGGAAGTGTGGCTTCAAAATCTATTGTTTGACTTGTTTTATCTCTAGTTGGATGTGACTTGTATCTTCCACGACAATCAAAGTTGCGTGAATCTATTGAAAAATCCTATGTTCCATGACAAGTCGAAGCACATTGAGATCGAGTTCCACTATATCAGGGATATGGTGCATAGTGTTGGGACTCAGAAATGTCATATTTTCATCCACTTTACCTTTCGCTATTCTTCACTTTTCATCCCATTAACCTTTCATTATACCATTTCCTTACATATATTTGGGTTTCACCTTATTATTCTCCACTTTATTCATTTTAGTATTAAAAAGGAATTTATGATTAAATGTTAGAAATTAACATGTTTTTCGTATCTCTCAAAAATGTGTGAGCTTTGCAATGTGTAGGAATTAATACAAAAAGACTTCTCGAATATCTCCTCCACCATTTCAAGGAGATAGTTATTCAAAGCATATTCCTGGGAGAATATCATAGATATTTGTTTGGCATATCTTATCTAGGATTTGTGAGAGACATGTGGAGAATTTGCGAGAGACATGTGGAGGATTTGAAGGGATCATATCTTGTAATAATATGAAAGTAGTTGAGAGAATAATGGATCTATAATTATGAGATGGTTATCTCATCTTCAAGGCTCTCATGTATAAAGGAGAATGCCTTCTCTCCATTCAGGAGGTTAGAAGTCTGATTTAGTCTTAGAGTGTAGAAGTTAGGCTTGCTTTGTAATTTGGAGAAGGGGATTCTTAGCTTTGATTCTTAGTTTGATTTATGCTTTCATTATTGTTTCATGATTTCTTGTGATATAATTTGAGATAGAATTATTGTGTGAGATCACATATGTTTTTTTTTGTTAAACTCTTCACATGTTGTATTGATTTTCCTTCATGTAAATTTACATTCATAGATTAGTTTTATTTTAGCAACTTCAATTTGAAAGTATGTTTCAGCTTCTTAGATTAGTTGCTAGATTAGATTAGTTCCATTATGGTCCTGCACATATAGTGTGTGTGATGCGTAAGCCTACGAACCTCAGATTGATAAATTAAATAGTTGGGAAAGTACTGCAACGCAATTAAAATGACATTAATTTCACCCAACACAGAGAGGAGAAGTGAAGCTCCAGTACATGCCAACGGAGGAGCAGATAGTTGATGTGTTAACCAAGCCTCTTGCGAGAGTGAAGTTCGAGTACTTCAGATAAAGACTTGTTGTGATCCAGATCGAGATCCCTCGAAAGAGGGAGTGGTGTGCTCTAGCATAGCTAGAGAGACAAGTTGTTTGAGCGTAAAATCCTAGCGAAGCTCGTAGGTTTCCCAGAGGTAATCATCCCTATAGGTTGTCCTTCGATGTAATAAATCCTGATATGTTACGGAAGCATAAAATATCACATGGGAAATGAGACAGGTTGTTCAAGTGGGAAAAATATTGGTGCAGCAAGATGCTTGGACGTAATCAGTCCTATAGGTTATCCTCGGATGTAATCAGTCCTCACGAAACTCATAGGTTATCCTTGGATGTAATCAGTCCTGTGACGGTTTATCCGAATGTAAAAATGAGACCTCGCATGGTACACAGGTTATTCGGATGTAATACACCCCATGGGTTGTTTGAGTGTAAAAATGAGACCTTGTGTGGTATGCAGGTTACTTAGATGTAATACACCCTGAAGGTTATCTAAACAGAAAAGATTCTGGACATAGGTTGTTCAGATGTAATACCTTGAGGTTAACCTAGAATGTAAAAAGTCCTGATGCAATAGGTTGTTGGGTCATAATTAGTCCTTACATATATATCCATATATGTGTGTTCCCATGTTGAGATGATAAGGTCATGAAGCACGAGAGGTGCACCTAGGCAGTTCTCTAATCAAATGCAGGTCGACCGTAGATGCTTTCTGTGTTTTTGTTTTGTTTTGTGCAAGACAAAAGAGATGATATGGATACAAAAAGTTGAAGGTAGAAGACACAGGTTATTGTCGTGGAAATGTAAATAAGGTCCTGGGAATTTCCTATGTGATGGCTTGCTCAAGATCATGTGATGAAGACCTGGCAGAGGACTAGGCCTACATTCGGCATGAAAAGGGGTTGGCTCTGTAGAAACTTCTGATGACAGATAATATGGTACGATGATCAAAATAATAAGATGATGATGGAAATGGCTATGATGATGACTCTACGATGAAGACCTGACCATATGTGTTGATGATTGTGAAGAGAGACAATACCTTCCTAGTTTATAGGGAGTTTTGATGTATTTGTAACTTCAGAAGATATTCTGATGTGTATTATCATTGTATGTTGTTGTAACCCCATTGGGGATGTGTTTACCCCCTTGTGGGATGTCTTAATTGTGTCTAGACCTTGAGGTACAACCTTCGTTGTAGGTCGTGGAAATATTCCCCAGTGTAACATCATGTAATATGTATTTGGAGCCTCTCTGGGAGAAGTCAACCCTGTTAGGGAAGACAAGTGAGGCCCAGTATTATGTTTGGTCAGTGACTTAAAAGGTATAAACAGGGAGGTGCTCTCCCTCATTTATACACACCTCACACTCTCAATTTCACATAGAAAGAAAGAGAGACAAAGGGAGGAGAGAAATATAGTTGTTGATGTTAGATATAATGCATCCAATGTATTCGTGATGTTTTCTAATCTAGATATATTGTTTAAACAACTCCTATTCTATAAGATCTGATCCATAGTTGTAGGATCTAGCTTAGCTTATCTTTTTCTATATATGTAACTTTCATTCATTAATTCAATTGAGTTGAGTGTGTCTCCTCATGTCTGAGCAAGCCTTTGTGCTCTGTTGGTTTCCCTCCTTGGTTTCTCTAATTTGGTATTAGAGCCAAGTTGATGGCTACTGTGAAGAAACCAGAAATTTGTTGAAGAAGGTGTTCTATGAGATCCACTGTCTGTTTGTCATGGAGAAGTTGAAATTTAAAAATCTTGAGTTTTGGGCGTGAGTGTGGATTCCTGAGAGCTGCTACCACTTTCATCTGTTTCATATTAGTTTCATCTCAGTAACGTTTTTTTCCTCTCACGTGGAGAAATCGCTGCTGATTTATTCAAGAGTCAGCTTGCAAAGGATTTATCGCTACTGATTTATTCAAGAGTCATATTGCAAAGGAAGTTGCATTCACTCTACATAAAATGTTGTAAACACCCCCAGATATCGCCATTATAGAAAATTCAGGTTCATTGTCACCATATCGGCTCAAACTCGCAAAGGAAACGGTAAGAAACCATTATCACGGGGACATACTTGGGTGAATTTTTTTTTTACTCATCCTCTACGTAATGACCAGCGCTGCTTCTGAGGGACAATTGAGCACTGACGTCTCTCCTCAGTTTCAACAGAGCACATGCGGTGCCTTTTCCCCATTTCAACTAGGTGTCGATAAACGCCTCCTCTGGGAAAACCTAGTGCGCTGATCTGCAGAAGGAAAAGTGAGATGACCTGCCGGGACTTACACCATTTGTGGTCGGCGCCGGATTTCGATCAGGCAAGAGAGCCAAACTATTTGTTAGGAGGTTGTCAAGAGGTGAGCCAGCATTACTTATTTAATTTTCTGCTTGAAATTGTTTTCCCTTTAGTTCTGTGAAAATGGCCGACATGTCTCTTGCCAACTTATATATTATTGAATCATCAAAATGGAATGGGGAGAATTATGTAAATTGGAAATTTAAATTAATCATTATACTTGAAGCTCTTAGTTTGTGGCCGGTAGTGAAAGGAGATGAACTAGAGCCTTCAGATCTGTTGTCTCTCTTAGATTAGAATACGTAGGAAGTCCAAGCAAATTTATTAATTAGTATGTCTGTAAAAGAAAATATAATACCTCACATTAGAAATTGCAAGATGTCCAAAGAGACATGGGACAAACTTAAAGGTTTGTACAATACGTCAGACTCTAATAGAATTTTGTTTTTAAAGACCAAATTATTGTCTATCAAGATGGACGTGAATGAATATATGAATAAATATCTCTCATGCATCAAATATTTCCAAGATAATCTAGGTGACATAGGTGAAGAAGTGTCTAATACCGATATGGTATATATTACATTAAAATTTCTATTGCCATATTACAAAGTGTTCATCTTAGCTCTTGCACCAAGACAGGCCCCTCTTACATTTACATAGCTCGACAGAATCCTGATACAAGAAGAAGAAAGAATGAAGATTTATGAGCCATAATCTCATATTGCAGATCAAGAACTGATGGCAAGAGGCAGATACCCACACAGATGAAATCATTGAAATACACACAAAGGAAAGTTTCATGTAAGACATAAAGGTATGTCACACAATGAATCTAGTGCTAATAGAGATGTATGCCATTATTGTGGAAAATTAGGTCATATAGCTAGAGACTGTTTTAAGAAGATAAACAATGATTCAAATAACAGATACAGAAAATATAATGGAAATTATGTTAGAAAAGAAACCCTTGATGTCAATGGATTTAAAAACCTAAGACTGTTTATATTTGAACATGATTTGTCTGTTGAGACGAATGATGAAAATGCATGGTTCATAGATTCGGGTGCTTCTGCCCATATGTCCTATAATAGAGATTAGTATGATGAGTATTATGAAAATTATGATGGCATGAACATCTATTTGGGTGATAACAGGTCTCATAAAGTCCTAGGTTATGGAGTGATAAGTGTTAATATACCTGATGGACAATTTAAACAGATACATAATGTGATGTATGTTCTAGGCATAAAAAAGAACTTAATATTGGTTTCTCCTATCATCGATAATGATATGAAAGTAGAATTTGATAAATATAAGTGCCATGTTAAATATTTCCAAGATCATTACAGGGTTATAGCGATGGGATCTATACTTGGTGGATTATACAAGTTGGATGCAATAAAGGGAAACCATCAAGCACTAGAAATATCAGCTATTTCAGATGTCGAATTATGGCATCAAAGGTATGGACACCTCAATCACAATGATCTCATGTTGTTACAGAAAAATTCTATGGTTCAGGGTCTTCCTGTCATAAAAAATGATCATATTGAATGTGTTGCATGTGCACTCGGAAAACAACATAGAAATGAATTTCCTAACCATGAAGAGAAGAGACAGGCTAAACTTATTGAACTAATACACACTGATGTATGTGGACCTATGCAGACCAGATCACTTGGTGGTGCATGGTATTTTCTGATATTTGTTGATGACAGATCCAGGTTCACACAGGATTACTTCATAAGAAGGAAAAGCGATGTTTTTGAATACTTCAAGGAATTCAGAATCAAAGTTGAGAAGTAGATAGGTAAATACATTAAAATCCTCAGATTAGATCAAGGTGGTGAGTACACTTTTGGAGCTTTTAAAAGATATTGTACAGAAAATGGAATCCAACAGCAATTCACAGTCATTGATACACCTCAGCAAAATGGAGTTGCTGAGAGGAGAAACAGAACACTGGTGGAATGTGATCGCAACATGCTCCAAGGTAAAAGCATTTCTAATGGATTTTAGGTTGAAGCAATTAACACTATTGTGTACTTAAAGAATATGCGTCCAACAACGAAATTAGAACTTCAAACCCCCTTTGAATTCTTTCATGGCTATAAACCTGAAATTAGTCATTTAAGAATATTTGGTTCTAGGGATTTTCCATACATACCTAAATATGACAGAAGGAAATTGAATGCAAAATCCAATGAATGTGTCTTTGTTGGCTACTGTGATGATCACAAAACATATAAACTATTTCATCCTAGTTCATACAAATTGATTTCTAGTAGAGATGTTGTATTTCATGAAAATACAGATATATGTAATAGGATGAATAATGATGATGAAGAATAGATCTCAGATGAGCATGGAAAAATAGATAAAATTCTTCAAAAAGTGCAGGTAAAGCAGCAAGTACAACAGCAACAGGTTTAGGAACAGGAATCAAACATGAGTGATACTACCTTAGATGATGAAACAACAAAAGATAGAAGAATCATGGGTGGAACTCCAGCAAGTACTGTAACACCTAGAATGTCAAATCGACAAACTCATCCTCCTATAAAGTTTAGAGATTGTGCCTTGATGACTAATGTAATGAATGCCATAGAACCATTAAATTATGAACAAACCAAAGATAAGGAAGAGTGGGTGAATGTAATGAATGAAGAATATAATTATATTATGAGAAACAAAACTTGGGAATTAGTAGAATTACCCAAAGATAAAGTATCCATAGGATCTAAATCGATATTCAAATCTAAGCTTAAAGCTGATGGTAGTATTGACAAATTTAAGGCAAGATTAGTTGCAAAGGATTATTCTAAACAAGAGGGGATTGACTTTGAAGAGACATATGCACCAGTAGATAAATTAAATACTATTAGATTTCTAGTTGCATTAGCTACTAAACATAACTGAATAATACACCAGTTAGATGTCAAATTTTTTTGTCTAAATGGTGATTTAAAAGAGGAAGTATACTTATTACAGCCTGAAGGTTTTGTGCAAAAAGGACAAGAGCATCTTATGTGTAGGTTAAATAAATCTATCTATGGACTAACACATGGTCCTAGATCATGGTATATCAATATTGACACCTTCTTTAAACATCAAGGGTTTCTCAAAAGTAAAAATGATTCAATCTTATATATTAAAGAAGATGAAGAGGGAAATGTTTGCTTGATATCCTTATATGTGGATGATCTTATCATTACAGGTGGAGCATATAAATTAATTGTAGATATTAAAAGTAATTTGTCTCAAGAATTTGAAAGGAAAGACCTTTTTGACTTGCAGTATTGTTTAGTCATTGCTTTTTGGAGAGAACCCGGTAAAACATTCATCACTCAAAGCAAGTATGCAAGGGAAATCCTTTACAGATTTCAAATGAGTGAATGAAATTTGTATCCACTCCTTTGGATCAAAATGTCAAATTATACAACATTGATGGATCTAAAGAAGCAGGTGGTACTTTGTATTGTCAACTAATGGGTAGTCTGAACTATCTCACTACTACAAGGCCAGACATATCATATTTTGTTAGCATTCTTATTCAGTTCTTGGCTAAGCCATGTGAAACACATTGGAAAGATGCAAAACAAGTCCTAATATATTTAAAAGGAACAGTTAATTTTGGTCTTTTATATACTAATGTATCTGATGTTCAGTTGGCAGGTTATTCTGACTCTAGTTGGGCAGGAAATCTTGATGACATAAAATCCACTTCTGGATAGGCTTTTAACATTGGTTCGAGAGTCATATCATGGAGCATAAGAAACAACCAACTGTTTCATTGTCATCTGTAGAAGCTGAATATAAAGCGTTAACCAGTGTTACTTGTGAAGCCATTTGGTTGAGTTGCATTCTTGAAGATGTTGGAACACAACAAAAACAAGCTACCAAAATTCAGTGTGACAATCAAAGTACAATTATGCTAGCACGCAATCTTGTCTATCATGCCAGATCCAAACATATTGAACCGCAACATCATTTTGTCAGAGAAAAGATTGAGTCTCAAGAAATTGAACTAATCTATTGTAATACAAGTGAGAATGTTGCTGATATTTTTACTAAACTAATTGGAAGGATTCATTTTGAGAAGCTTAGGTAGAAATTGGGAGTTGTCAAGAATCCATTTCTGCATTAAGGGAGGTTGTTAGATATAATATTGCATCCAATGTATTCGTGATATTTTCTATATCTAGATATATTGTTTGAACAACTCCTATTCTATAGGATCTTATTCATAGTTGTAGGATTTAGCTTAGATTATCTTTTCCTATATATGTAACTTTCATTCATTAATTCAATTGAGTTGAATGTGCATCTCCTCATGTCTGAGCGAGTATTTGGGCTTTGTTGGTTTCCCTCCTTGGTTTCTCTAATTGTTTAATTCTTCTTATTACTGCTTTTGATCATCTTCTTATTCTGAAGAAGTTTGCGGGGTTTTCTCCTTTATGGTTTCTGTGGTGAAAATATTTGTGTATTGTGTATCTCTTATATCTTATGCATTTAGTTGTACTTGTTATTATTTCATACAAACATCCTTATCAAGCTAATAAGATCTAGAAAAACTAACACCAACACCCTAATTTATCGGCTTACACTAAAATGATGCTTCAACACCCTGTTTACCAGCTTCCAGTGAAACGAGGCTACAGCCCCCTTGCAATCTTGTAGCCTACCCTAGCACCACTCTACCACCCTTGATTTGGTTTTCCTATCTTCATAATATGCATCTATTATTCTTATTCTTTCACTGGCCTCTCCTTCTAATATTCACTTAAAAGCTTCAAAGACTGCTTCTATTCTTCTCATTCTTTTTCTCATCTCACCCTTGTATCTTCACTTTTAAACTAAAGAGACACTCTATTTTAAAAATTGAAGTGTATTTATATATTCAGACCATATCTTCACATTGAACCATCATGAATGTTTTCACAGTCGTGTCTTTTCACAAAAATATATTTAATGAACTATGCCTACGTCGACTCGATTAATTATCCACTTAATGAATCTAATATTTTTTACAGCAAATTGATACAAGTATAGCCCATTTTTAATTTTGTGAATTCATCTAGATTAGGTGATCCTTTTATTAATTCAATCTTTGTATGAACATGGCGAACTTAAAAAGTGGTTAACCAAATTTTGTAAACATTTCGCATCGAATCTGGGCTTTTCCATGTCAACGTGAGTTCTCAACAAAATGATTATTGGCCTTTAGATCACCATGATTGGACTCCAACCAACGCTCAACTGAATCTCATAAAAAAATTGCATCTAATCTGAAGCATTAACCTCTGAGTATCTTAACCTAGTGTAATGACTTAGAACTATTGTATTAGCTTTGGGATGAGCAACGGTGGACTTCAAACAAGCGGTAAACTAGATTCCATGCATATTTCGGGTCACATGTTTGGGTTAAGCTTTGTGCAACTTAACACAACCAAATCACCTTGAGTCGTTGGATCACCATTGACTCGATCCCGACCGTCAACTCTTCCTCCTCTTTTTCTATTGTCCGATCCGCTCTACATCCTAGACATATTTTCGCTTTTAAACGGTTCTCAACCATTGATCTTTTCTTCAATCTATATGAACCATGCAATCTCCACCATTGTAACTATTTTGAGGTTTCCTTTCAGTGATCAATGATTACCAAGACCATCCTATAGGTTCATTCTTTTTCAGTGTTAACAGCTGAAGGTGTTAACATTGCTCAACACATAGCAAGTTAATGTCAATATTGTTAGTGTCAAAATCACAGCATTTACATCAATGCCAACTTATTATCCAACACTTATGTTGTCTCCCATACATCCCACTATATTCTTCCATGAATTATTTGATGTTCATACTATAGTTGCCACAAAACAACCACATATTGCAAACATAAACTTGTTGTAAAATATATCAAACAAAAAACTTTACAAGGTTGAAAAATCATTGCGTTCCATTACCTAATTTAATTCATAACATTGAAGACAATGGCTCCAACACTATGTTTTACAATCTTAAATGTGTAACGTCCTCGACCCTCCGACCGGAAAAGAGGACGCTACCATAATCCTTTCTACCTGGGAAAACTAGCCCCATAACATGGAATAAAATGCATGAAACTTAAAAACAGACACAGATGTATAAGATACGAAATCTAAAACGGAAGCATACACATTCAAGCATTAATATGTTCATGACAATTTACAAAGAAAATACAATTCTAGAGTTAAATACAAGAATACTTATCTTGAGAAGAAGCTTCCTCGCAACCTACTTTGTCGCTGCAACGTTCCACCCAACCATAGGCCAGTGTGCTCCTTACTCTCTCAGCATAATTTCCACCCCTGAGCTGGGAATGATTTCCACAGGGAACTAGGGGACACAAACTTACACACAGTAAGGCCAAACACCTACTGTCAAGTCAATAACCACCTCCAAACACAGTTATCCCACTAACAGCTGAATTCTTGGAATTACTCTGCCAAGTTAACACAGGAATGCACTATAAAATGCAAGTACTGGGTATGAACCAAAACAGTCTTGGCAAAAAAAAAAAAATCCATGATGAGGAAAAACAATCCCCTAACAACAATTCGAATTCCCAGGGATGTTTTGGCCCTAACATGGCCAAAAACGAACCTGTAACACCTCGGTTTTGACCTCGTTTGCATTAAACATGTATATTATGTATATATGGTAATTAATCGTGGTGTGGAGCTAAAGGAAAAATCTCCACCCTCGATTTATCGTTTTATGTTCTAGCAATTATAATCGTTGCCGAAGGTATATTTCGTGCTAGCCGACACAATATAATTTTGTCATCATGTAAATATGCAATTTAATTAAAAACCCCAACCAGCTATGTCAATGCAACCATAATGAAAAGAGCATGATTTTCCTAAGGATAAGGAGGGGGAATTATTTAACCTTTGGGTTCAATAGGGAAAATCCAAATGTCAATGGGAGAACCCATGAAACAGTCAACTACCTTTCTTGTCTCATTCACCCAATCATTAAATTCTGCCAAGACCTGGTTGAAATAGTTATTGCATGGGGATGGGAACAGTATGGGAAGCAATTTCAAATTTGGGGAAAAAGCATTTTTGGGGAAAATCAATTTTGACTCTTGGAGCAAGAAAGCACCCAAAAATGCATTCACATTTTCTCATACACCCACATTCTTCATTTGCTCACGTGGGGAAAGCTTGGGAGCTATTTTTTTACCTTCATGATTTGGGTTAATGTATGTTTTCTTCACGAATTTGGGCCCTAGGCGTTTTCCCCATCATCAAAAATCCACGCTGGGCACTCTCTCTCAAACGGATGCAAGTGTCCTGAGTGTGAAATCCACGATTTTGGATCTACTGTGTATTTCTTCCTCACGTGGACAGTCATTCTTCTTTTTTCTGGAATCTGAGAATTTCATTTTTGTGATGTTCTTGTGGTTGGGTTCTTCCCCAATGATTTCTGTTGCATTTCCCCAATGTTTACCAAGCTGAAAATTCATTTTTGTGTTACCTAGCCATTTTGAGGAGAGACCACATCCTCTTGAGTGTTGTTGATCAATTCGTTTTTAGCCATGTTAGGGCCAAAACCTCCTTGGGATACGGTTTGTTGTTAGTCGGTTGTTCTTGCCCTCCCTGGCAATTAATTATGTGCCTAAACTATTCTCCTCTACCTAGAAATGGTGTATATTGTTGTGTATACAATTGGTCTTTGGACTGTGTAGGAGTGGAAAGGAGTCTACTTGACAAACCTAGTGTTTTGCAGGAGCCTCATAGACAGATCTAGAGGGTTGACTCTCTACTATACACCCCCTGAATAGCACTAGAAGGGAAGTCATGTCCTGAGGGACTGTGCAGCAGAGAAGGGAATGATTCCTTGTGTTGGGTGTGTGTGGATTTCCTAGGAGTCAAGCTAGTTCTAGTGTAGACGTCCTTAGCTCTTCAGTGAGCACACTAGCTTAACAGACAGTGCTTCCATCTCCTAATAACCTGATAAACCCAACGTGTTGGCTTGGTTATGTGTTGTTGTGTACTCTTAGTCTAATAAACCCAACCATGTTGGCTTAACTGAGTTTTGACATATCTTTAGCTATGTGTGAGTCTGCTTAGTTTCCTTATTCCTTGTGGGAATCATGCCCAGCTCGGGGGTGGCAGTATTGCTGAGGGATTAAGGATCACACTGGCCTATGGTTGGGTGGAACGTTGCAGCGACATAAGTAGTTGTGGGGCATTCTTCTTCATAAGATAAGTATTATTGTGTTTAAATCCTTGCAATTACATTTGAAAATGAATTACAATGAACATGTTGAATGCTTGAATGTATGGTTTTGCTTCCACCATATGGTAATAATGTATGCATAGTTTAGTTCAAAGCATTTCAATTTTAATGTGTATGTTCATCGAACTAGTTGCCCGGATTGATAGTATGTAGGTAGCGTCCTCTTCATCGGTCGGAGGGTCGGGGATGTTACAGAACCTCAAAAACACCCAAGAGAACGTGGTCTCTCCTCCAAATATTTGGGCAACATAAAACCGATTTTCAGCTTGGAGATCAATGGAGAAAATGCAACCAAAAAACATTGGGGAAGAGACCCAACCACAACCATTACAAAAACAAATTTCCCAGCCTGAGAAAAATGAAGAAACGGCTGCCCACGTGAGGTAAAACACACACAACAAACCCAACAATGTGACTGCCGCACACTAGAACTTCCAGTTGTTTAAGAGAGCTCCAATCATGGATGAATGATGGTGAGAAAAACGCTCAGGAGACAAAATCATGAAGGTGAACCCACTCAGGCCAAAACGTGAAGGTAAAACTAGCTCCCAAGCTTCACTGCCTGAGAAAAAAAATGGAGAATGTGGATGTATGGCCCAATGGGCATGAATTTTGGGTGTTAACTTGCCCCAAAAGTCAAAAACGTTTTTCCCAAGAAATGGGTTTTCCCCAAATTCGAATTTCTGAACTCCATACCTTGCTCATCCCATGCAATAACTACTTCAACCAATTTCTGGAAGAATTAAATGATTGGTTGAATGAGACAAGAAAGATGTTTGGCAGTTTCATGGGTTCTTTCATTGACATTTGGTTTTTCCCCATTGGCCCCAAAGGTTAAATATCCCCCCCCTTATCCTTAGGAAATCATGCCCCCATCTCTTTTAATGTTGCATTGACATAGCTAGTTGTGGGTATTTAATTAAATTGCACATTTACATGATGTCCAAAATTATAATGTGTCGGTTAGCACAAAATATCATCGGCATCGATTTTAATCACTGAAACATAAAACGATAAATCAATGGTGGGGATTTTGCCTTTAGCTCTACACCATGATTAATTACAATATTTACATCCTATATATTTAATGCAAACGAGGTCAAAACTGGGGTGTTACATTCCCCTCCCCCTTCAACAGCACTGTCCTCAATGCTTCATCAAAACCGAACAAAAATGCTACCCTGGCACTACCTCGGTGCTATGCAAGAGTAACCAAAAATGGATGTGACAATCGTATGGAATCCTCCAGGGCCCATGTAGCCTCATCGGGATCATGGTGCTCATTATGCATTTTCACTTGTCCAATGGTACGATCTGGAACTCCCCCTTGGTCCCACTATGTCGTTGTCTTGTGTATGGACTCCTCCAAGTCCTTGATTACATGCATCAGTACACACCACTGAATCTTTTTCCGGTATTGGAGAATCATTCTCCACAGCTTGGAACATCTCCAATGTCTTTGGCAATCCAACAATACCTATGCTCAATCCTCGAGCAATGAGTCAATTCCACGTCGGATTTACAAGGTTTTTTTTTTTCCAAAAGTCATGGATGAATCACATGCCCATGTATATTTACATAAAATCAATAAGAAGTTGCCAAGTGAACCAAATACTTATCTTGCATAAGTATCTGCTTTTGGTTCCACAGGTGTCCGACTGGCGTAATACAACCATGGCACTTAGAACCCTGCCCCACCTCACACCTGGGTGTGCATTAAAAGGGTATCAAAATTTCTGTAAGCCTCGGATTACCCGAAAACACCTTTCAGTCAAGATCTAACAGCTCTACTTCAAAGCCTAAAACTCCTTCTAGTTTCTCACCAAGCTCAGCACCTCCTTTTCAGACACCACAACAGTTAATTCACATGTCAGATTCATTCATATAAGGTGCAAGCTATAACAAGACTTTCAAAACCATGGTTGCATCATATGCTCATGTATATTTACAGGGATCAACCACATCAACAGTTTGATAAGTAAACCAAGTACTTATCTGCGTAACATATCTCAACCGATATCTGGTAGCCTCACTTTAGAGCCTAAAACCTCTTTGGGTGCTTAATGGAAGCTCTAGCTTAAAATCCTAGCACCTGCTCCAGTGCTCACCAAGCTCAGGAACTTCCTTCCTATATAGAAAAATGAATCAACTCACTGGTCAGATTCGTTTTTTATAAGATGCAACCTTTAACAATATTTTTCAAAAATATAGACCGCATCATATGAATATGAATAATCATAGAAATCAACAAGGATTTGCCAAGTAATCAAATACTTATCTGTGTAGAATCTCTCAAATGAGATCTAGTCAGCCCCGCTTCAGAGCCTAACACCTCCTTGGGTGCTTAATGACAGCTCTTGGCTTAAGGGCCTAGCACCTCCTCCAAGTGCTTACCAATGCTCAAGCGCTTCCCTTCTGGACATCATAATACCTAGGGTTTATTCTCTTCACGGAGCCCCCACTCTCGTGACAGTCCCCTTACGGCATGAATGTGTGCGGAGAGAAGTCTAACCGGATGTCTTACACCCTGGGCATCCCCAGTGTTGCATACCGGTGCCTAGCTGGCAGGGGGTGAAGCTATGTACTCTTGTACATCCTTCTAGAGGAGTCATCTTTCTCAAACACATCCTTCTGAGAGCCATGTACGTCCGGTACATATTTTCATCATCTTACCTGCGTTACATACAAGTATGCAATTTATATGAGATGTCATTATAAAAGTAATTGCAATTATAGGTTTTCAAACCTATTCCAGGCTCATCCCTTTGAGAAGCTATGTATCCAAGTACATCCTTCTAAGGAGCCATGTACAGCCAGTACATGTTTTCATCATCTTACCTAGGTTACATATAATCATGCAGTTCATATGAGATATCATTATAAAAATTTAATCATAGATTTCGAAATCTATTTCATGCATGGATAAATGTCCAATTTTCAAATGATTAACAACATTGATAGTCAAATCCAAAATTTGAATTCACAATTCTGCTTCCCATAGAAAACCAGATTTTGTAACCATGAGATCATCCTCATATTGTTTGGCTTTTGCAAGTGGGGAATACTCATCCCTATCTTACACATGCTACCCAAAACCTAGACATTCACATACAACTTGTCATCGTGACACCATTTTAGATCAGCCAAAGAGTTAATAATATTCGATTAACAACAAAATTTAAAATCTAAAGTTCAAAATCTATTATGTTCAAAAGTTAGATTTCAGTCATGAGATCCTTCTCATAGAACATGGAAATTTCCTGCCTTGATTTTAGTGGGTACCACTAGACTGATCTGCTCTAGTCATTCTACCTACACTCTTCAGGAAAGACCATTTCCTCATGGAACTACAAGTTCACATGCAGGCTTCCTCAACCTATACATAGACTGAGCTTTACCTGCAAAATACCCTTCAGCGAACCTCCTGCAGTATTCTGTAAGTCCCACAAAATATCATAGACATGTTAACTTTCTTGGAGCAAGCCAACTCATCATGGCCTCAAGCTTTTCAAGGTCTACAGATATTCCTTTATCTGAGATAGTGTGACCCAAATAATGAATTCCATCTTTGTAGAAGTCATAGTTGCTCAACTTTGCATACAGTTGATGCTTCCTGAGCAAATTTAAAATTAGCCTCAATTGTTCCACATGTTTTTCCTCATTATTTGAATAAGTAAGAATTCCATCAAGGAAAACAAGAACATACTTTCCCAAGTATATGCCGAAAATATTATTCCTGAGGCATATAAACGTAGCTGGTGCATTTGTGAACAGAAATGGTACCACTATGAACTCATAAGGTTCATACCTTGCTCCGAAGGTTGCCTTATGAACATGTTCATTCTTGATCCTTACCTGCTGGTCACCAGACCTTAAGTCAATATTGGAAAACACCTTCACTCCTCTCATTTGATCAAAGAGGTCATCAATTCTAGGAAAAGGGTACTTGTCCTTCACATTGACTTTCCTTAGCTGCTCGTAATCAATACACAACCAGAATGTACTATCTTTCTTTTTCACAAACAGAAATGTTGTTCCCCAAGGAGACACACTTGGTCTGAGGTACTTCTTTTCCAACAACTTTTGTAGTTGCATGTTCATTTCTAGCATTTCTGGTTTGTTCATCCTACAGGATTTCTGGGACACTGGTGCTGCTCCAGGCAAAAGCTCAAAGGTAAAATTAACGTCACTCCTTGGAGGAAGCCTTTGAACTTCATCAAAAAGAACATTCTTGAGTTCCTGTAGCATATGAAATCCCTCCAACCTAGGAGTATCATACTCTACTACCTCAAAAACATGAGCTGCATACACCCTACAACCTTTCCCGTAGAACTTCTTCAGCTGCATTGCTGAATACTTCCTTCCAGAGATCACTTTTGGAATCCCTTTCACAAACCTTAGGTTTCCTTCTTCATCCAAGCACTCAAAAGTCTTATTGTAACAATCAAGCTTTGCTTTATATGCTTCCAACCAATCCATTCCAATGAGGACCTCATATGATCCAAGTGGTTGAACATTCAGATCTTCACAGGTGAGTAACCCATCCATGACCAATGGGCATTTCATTACCACCTCACTGACATCCTTCTGGATTCCAGTGGCTAGGTGGACTAACCACGATATTCTATGCCTTGATTTATTCATAGTGCACATCTCAATAAATCCAAGGGTGATATAGCTGTGAGTCGATCTAGGGTCGATCAAAACAGAAACTGTCTGTTCAACAATCTCACCCTCAACTTCCACCACAGTTGAGTTATGACCTTCCTGGTGGTGTTCTAACACTGCACAAATTTTAGGAATGATCCCTGCTTCTTGACCTGCAGTTTCTGCTTCCTGGGTGCTAGGGACTTGATCCTCCTTCTTATTCTCAAGTGGACAATACCTGCTCAGATGGGGTCCTTCACATCCCCAACATTTGAGAGGTTCCTTTGGCTTTTTCCTCATAACGCTGGTCGGATCAATCACATCTTGTGATAGCTTCCTTTGCTGCTTCAGGAGGTGGGAAAGTTTAAAACCTTTCTTCCTTGAGTTAAGCTTCTCATTCCTCTTGTGGGAACTTCTCCTACTCCCTTCTACCTTTGATAACTGATGCCCAGAGTTTAACTACCTTTGGAGACCTTCCAAATTCTGTAGCATGGCGGTAGTCAACTAGTTTTGCTCTATCAGAGCCTTGACTAGCCTCTTATTTTCTTCTTTGCAATCCTGCAACTCTGCCCTCGGGCTCCTTCTAGTAGCTACAGCACCTGGGGAACTCTCATGTTCCCACTTCTCAATAGCTTCAGCTCCATGACCTTGGATATTGTAAGCTGGCCTTACACACCCTTCCCCATGTGGACAAATCTGGCGCAAATGGGGCCCTCCACATCTCCAGCATTGGAGTGGATTGCTGCCCTCTTGTGGATCTCTTAGCTTTTCCCCCATAGCATCTTTCCCTTGTCCACAGGGATCCTGTGCATCATCCATGTTGTTAATCTTCTTGGCACTAGCCTTCTTTGACCCTCTTGGTCGGACCAAGCTTAACTTTTCAATCTGCACTATGACTCTGCAAAATGTGTTAAGAACATCATTTGTTAGTCAATCTTAGAATTTCAAACAATTACTTACCAATTGCTTCTTGTAGGCATGAACAGTCAATCTGCCTTTCGTCGGGTTGGCTAAGTGTAGCAATTCTGCTAATTAGCACTCATCCTTGCTGTAGTTTCCTTTCTGCAACAATGGTCGTCTCAGGGGGACGAAGGGGATCAAGGGGATTTTTTTTTCTTTGTAAATCTTTTATTCTCGTGCAATCTGGCACATAAGATCGCTGCCATTTTTCACCTTTTCAGCACCGGTAAATTCCACTGAAAAACCGCTGAAAATCTATTTCTGGAAGCTCAGTTTTTCCCATCCGATCGGCAAAATTTCAGGTTTCTCACTCGATGCTTCGACGGATCGATCTTCATTTCCCTTCCGACGCCTTATCGGACCAATCTTCCTCTGTTTTTTGACACCATATCGGATCAATATTCCTCTGTCTTCCGACGCCATATCGGATCGATCTTCCTCTATATTTCGACGCCATATCGGGTCGATCTTCTTTTCTCTTCTGACGCACATCGAAAAACTTCTTCCGAGAGACATCATAAATTTTATCCGAGATGCCTCGGAGAGCTTCTCCCGAGAGCCATCGAAAAAAAAATTCCGAGAGATATCGAAAAGTTATCCGAGATGCCTCGAAGAGCTTCTCCTGAGAGCCATTGGAAAATGTTTTCCAAGATTTCCTATACTTAGAAAAAAAATTGAATTTTTCTTCTTATCTTCCTCTTTCTGCCGCCATGTTGGCTCCCTTCTGACAAGCCTTGTCGACACCTCGACTCCGCTTCAGCAAACATCTTTCGATAATTTTAACACTTCGAAAAAATTTCAAAATTTTTCTCTCTGTTTGCCTTGTCGGCTAGGTCTTGGGTTGTTAGCCAATGTATCGGCTCAACCCAACCGAGACTATCGGTTCCATCCAGCCGAGACCTTTGGCTCCTCCCAGCTGAGACCATCAGAAAAATTCTAACCTAGAAAAATTTTCCAAAATTTTCTCCCTATTTTTGTTTCTTCGTCGGATGGACTTAGCTGAATGTCATCCGATGTATCGGATGGACTCAACTTAAATCATTCGACGTATCGGATGGACTCAGCTCAAGTCATCCTATATTTTCCATACTTAAAATTTTGAAATTCTCCCTGTTTTTCTCATTTTTCCTTTGTTGGGCAGAGGTAATCTTGCCTCTGCCATTGCTTCTTCATGGCCCATTGAGGCCCATGTTGCAACGTGTGCTCTGATACTACACTATAACGTCACCAACCCTCCGACCGACAAAGAGGACGCTACCATAATCCTTTCTACCTGGGAAAACTAGCCCCATTAATATGGAATAAAATGCATGAAACTTAAAAACATACACAGATGTATAAGATACGAAAGCTACAGTTGAAGCATACACATTCAAGCATTAACATGTTCATGACAATTCACAAAGAAAATACAATTGCAGAGTTAAATACAAGAATACTTATTTTGAGAAGAAGCTTCCTCGCAACTAGCTTTGTCACTCCAACATTCCACCCAACCATAGGCCAATGTGCTCTTTACTCTCTCAGCATCATTGCCACCCCCGAGCTGGGAGTGATTTCCACAGGGAACTAGGGGACACAGACTTACACACAGCAAGGCCAAACACCTACTGTTAAGTCAATAAACACGTCCAAACACAGTCATCCCACTAACAGCTGGATTCTTAGACTTACTCCCACTAACAGCTGGATTCTTAGACTTACTCCGCCAAGCTAACACAGGAATGCACTATACAACAAAATGCAAGTACTGGGTATGAACCAAAACAGTGTTGGCAACAGAAATATTTTCCATGATGGGGAAAAACAACCCCCTAACAACAATTTGAATTCCCAGGGACGTTTTGGCCCTAACGTGGCCAAATATGAACCTCAAAAACACCCAAGAGAACGTGGTCTCTCCTCCAAATCGTTGGGCAACACAAAACCAATTTTCAGCTTGGAGATCAGTGGAGAAAATGCAACCAAAAACGTTGGGGAAGAGACCCAACCACAATCATTACAAAAAACAAATTTCCCAGCCTGAGAAAAATGAAGAAACGGCCGCCCACATGAGGGAAAACACACACAATAAACCCAACAACGTGACTGCCACACACAGGAACTTCTAGCCGTTTGAGAGAGCTCCAATCATGGATGAATGATGGTGAGAAAAACGCCCAGGAGCCAAAATCGTGAAGGTGAAAGCACTCAGGCCGAAACATGAAGTCAAAAACAACTCCCAAGCTTCATTGCTTGAGAAAAAAAATGGAGAATGTGGATGTATGGCCCAATGGGCATGCATTTTGGGTGTTAACTTGCCCCAAAAGTCAAAAATGTTTTTCCCAAGAAATGGGTTTTCCCCAAATTCGAATTTTTGACTTCCATACCTTGCCCATCCCATGCAATAACTACTTCAACCAATTTCTGGCAGAATTAAATGATTGGGTGAATGAGACAAGAAAAGTGGTTGACAGTCTCATGGGTTTTTTCATTGACATTTGGCTTTTCCCATTGGCCCCAAAGGTTAAATATCCCCCCCTATCCTTAGGAAATCATGCCCCCATCTCTTTTAATGTTGCATTGACATAGCTAGTTATGGGTATTTATTTAAATTGCACATTTACATGATGTCCAAAATTATAATGTGTCGGTTAGCACAAAATACAATTGAGGTCGATTTTAATCGCCTAAACATAAAACGATAAATCAATGGTGGGGCTTTTGCCTTTAGCTCCACACCATGATTAATTACAATATTTACATCCTATATATTTAATGCAAACGGGGTTAAAACCAAGGTGTTACAGAATGTTTAAATGAATAATCTTTACAAAATGTTTAAATGAATAACCTCCTCGTACTTATTAAATCAAGTAATCTACATGATTTGCAAACTGAAAGATAATCAAAAAGACCTTTATGATCCAAAGCCAAGCCACTGATGGATGTCTAAGAATTTTAGGAGGGAATTGAACCATAAATATGTATCCAATCACCTTTATGATCCAAAGCCACTGATGGATGTCTAAAATTTTTAGGAAACCATAAATATGTATCCAATCACAATAATAGAATGTTGAATTTGTTATGAATAGAAAATTTACATTAAAAAAAGCATAAATGTGAAAACCATAGCACCGAGGGCTGGATCTTCTTCCATTAAAGGTGAAAATTGATGGTTGGCATTTGCAATCAGCGAGCGACTCGAACTTTAGATCTGTTTTTTCGTGAAACTTTGAGAATCCAAGATTGGGAAAATCTGATGTAACAAATTAAGATAAAAAAACAAATTTTGCAATTTGATGGTTAAAGAAATTGCCAGATTCTATATGAATCTCAGCATTTTTTTACAATATAGCAGTCAGGAAGGTGAGAGAACCTGAATTCAAATAAACTCAAATCCAGATTCGGCATTTTTTTACAATATAGCTCTCAAAATAGAAATAGTTGACAAAACCTTGTGGCAAAGTAGATGTAGAATCCAAATAAGTAGATCTAAAGAATAATGATTAATGTTTTAGAATTGAAAAATACTTTTACTGATTTTTAAATAACAAGTAAAGCACAAATAAATGCTTTACTTGACTATGTTACTCAGATCAATGCAACTCATAAATCAGATTTATTATAATCATAATTAGATTTGCATTTTTTTTAATATTGGATGTTATATATTCAAACATTACAAATAAAAAATAATTAAAAAAAGTTATGTTTTTTATAAAATAAAAAATTAAAACCCTATAAATTTTTTACTTCTAAAAATTTAAGGATAACTTTTTTTACATAGTCTCAAAAACACCAACATAGATCAGGTGCAAAATCTCTAGTTTAAAAAATAAAAAAATTACACTATCTTAAAAATTTAGATTCATTAAAAACTTGATAGAGTCAAGTTTATGATAAACCTATATTAATACACAAAAATTTGAATAAAGAACTTATCATTTCAATATATTTTTAACCAGATTTTATAAAAATAAATAACATTAGCCTTTAGAAAAAGTCATATATATTAAGGGCTATCTCAAAGCAATGTTTTAAACCATTAAAAATAATGTAACCAGTGCATGTTTTTATCCACATTATTTTCATTTTGCTCTTGTGAAATATTGAATATAAGAAATATTGAATATTTGCTAGTTCAGAAAATTTTACTTTTATTAAATGATTAGGTTGATTTAGAGTTTATCCAAACTTATTAAAATGAGATAACTATGTTTTCTATCTTTGATTCATAAACTTAATCTAAAATTTTATTAAATTTAATGTATTGAATATTACTAAGAAAATTGTTTTAAACCATTTTTATCATTAAGAAAAACAATTAAATTACTTTATTTTGTTTTTTATTTATTTTTATATTATTATGAATTTTTTTTAAATGATTCAAGCTTTCTTAGTTGTCTAAATATTCCATGATCTTTGGATTTTTTTACTGCACGAAGGATTTGAAACCCTGCTCATTATTCACACAATAAAAAAATCCAAAAGATCATAGAATAAAAGAAGAAGAGTAATGAAATCTTAGGATTGATAATTTAACATGTATATTTTTTTAAGTTTAATTATGTGTTATATGTATGCTTTTTATAAATTAAAATGAAAAATAATTCAAATTTTAAATATTAAAAAAATGTGTCTATTTTAATGAAAAAAAATTAAGTATCAAATAATTGAGGATTTAATAATTTTGTATCTCTTTTACATTTATACTATTTATACATAATTATAACCATAAAAGTTTTCTTTAGATTAAATATCTCATAAATAAATAAAACAATAACAATATTATTCCCATGATCAATAGTGTGAAGTCATAGCAAGAGATATATTTTCATATATAAAAACTAGACCAACACCTTTCCCCTCAACATCAACCAGGAAAGGAACCATGTTCATAGGAAAGATCCACTTTCTTCACTTACAACTTAGTATCTTAGAAAAATCTAGTAAACCTATTTGAATTGGCTAGTGAGGTTTTATTGGGAACTATTATTTCTTGCAATAATATCAAATTTCTCCATAACATTATGCATATGTATGTATATAAACATTAGTTAAGGAGAGCAACAATATATTAAATTCTTTGCTTTATAATATTTTATAAATGGCATTTTCATAACTTTCTTCACTTACAACCTAGTATCTTAGAAAAATCTAGTAAACATCTTTGAATCGGCTAGTGAGATTTTATTGGGAACTATTATTTATTGCAATAATATCAAAATTCTTCATACCATTATACACATGTATGTATATACACATTAGTTTAGGAGAACAACAATATATTAATTTCTTTGCTTTATGATACTTTATAAATCGCTCTTACATAATATATGCAGTAAAAAGCAATTATGTGTGCTACATACATGACATAGACCATGCATATGAATCACAGAAATAACTTACACCAAATAGACTACATTTACAACATTCACATAGACTACTTCTATGTCACTTGCACCATATAAATTGAATTCATGCCACACAAAACATGCATGTGCCACATCTACAACATATACCACATGTTATACTTGTACAACATAAATAATATATGTGCCACATAAATCATACATGTGCCGTTTTCACCACTTGTACCACGTAAATCATCCCTGTATCACTTATACTATATACATGACAATATAAATGTGACTTGAAATTTGCTTATATGAATACCTTAGAAGAAGGACCACTCAAACTTGTAATAGGTGTAGTGCCAATATAACAATGCCTCTAAAGTGTTGGTGATTGTGTGGCAATAAACACACATGGGCTACAATATCATAGTACATGGCTTACATTGCAAGAAACCAAGAAACCAATAGCTAGTTGAACTTGCAATATCTGAACCGCAAGGGCAAGGTGGCCACAAAAAACTCACCATGAATGTTGAAGTAGAGGTAACGCAACCATAGTCATTACATCAAGGAATATGATATAAAGTTCGAGGCAAAGACAAAGACACTAATTAGATAAGCAACTCATATAGGAAATTTTGTTCCATGTGGTATGTTGCCTCAACTTGTAACAAGTGAATGCATAAAGATAGTCCTATGCGGAAACATGTTATCCAACCAAGTCCTAGAAATAGCATAAAAAAATAATATATACACCAGAAGAAAGTAATACACACCTTAATAATGAAGAACAAAGATGAATAGTAATCCTCTTCAAAGGAGGAACCTCCTTACACAATGTATTGAGTACACAAGACAAGACAAGATACAATGATGACTAAAATGAAAATATCTCATTTATATATATAGGAGACATAGTTGCACAATAACAACTAATGGACCCAAGCCAACATCAATAAAATGTAATACACCACAATATAGGGGGTAATGCGCCACTCTATAGGGGGATGTGCACAATTTAGTTAGTGCTTAACATGCCCATCCCGTTCAAACAACCGTTGTCCTTAATGCTTGGGTAGATATGGATACATTTGTATGAAGGACTTGTCTTCCCATGTCAAATTTGCAAAAGGTAAGTTATTCCACTTAATGAGGTACTTAGTAATAGCATGATTTCGTAGTTGTTTGATGATTTGTTTAAGTTCCTATACGATGTTCTCTTCTTCAAAACTCCTTTGATGATGACGTTTATATGCCTATTGTTTCATCATGTTTTTTTACGTCTTCAAGATTTGGAGAATTGCTTGCTAGTGCTTTATGTAATTTACCATTGCTTCACCCATATGCTCCATTTCATTCTTCTTACCATGGGGTATCTATAAGGTCTAGTGCTAAAAGGAAAAATTCCTAGAATTAAGGGAAAAACATGGTCCAGATCTTGAACAAGTGGAAGACTTATTGGAATATCTTCAAATAACTTGGAAGGCTTATTAAGGACCCTTTGGAAATCTGGGGAAATAGAACGCTTAAATGTTTGAACATCTATTGAGCATAACTATGTAATTACACCTTGTTGTCCTTTCTTTAACATTTTTTTCATACGATTAGAGATGGTCACCTCGCTTGGTTTCCCTGTGATACCATTTAAAACAAATTATTTTACTTTCCAAAAAAAATTTCATGAAAAGCTTCTGAATATTAGAAGTCGTTGTTCCCAATGATTATAACCATTGAACCCCTAACACAACATCAGCACCAACCATTGGGATAGAAATCATGGGACTATTCAATACATATTCCCCCATAGTAAGACTGATATTATGGCATTTCCATGAACAATTGATGGTTCCTCCATCTGCAATCATACTTGAAATTATGGTGATGGATATACAAAGCAACTGAAATCTCTAGTTACTTTACAATGAATGAAATTATGGGTACTATCCGAACCAATCAACACTATTACCTTTTTTATTTTTGACATATCCTTCGATCTTAAGACTTTGAGGAGTGTTAATTCTAGCCAAATCATGGCAAGATATAGTGGGAGAAATCACTTCTAGTTCGTCCTCTTGCGATGGTTCTTGTTCTTTTTGTTCTTCCTCTTCACATTGTATGTAGAATAATTTCTTTTATCCACACTTATGTCCCTTACTGTACTTTCTGCCACAACTAAATCATAGACCTTCTGCTCTTCTTTTCTCCAGTTGTTGTGGTGTCAACATCTGAGGTTGGTTAGAAGAAGGAACATCATTCTCTTTGTATGTGCTAGAAGTGGTATTTCTAGTGTCCATCGCCATATTTTTACTTTCAACCTTCCTTTCCCTCATGAAATCCTTCTCCAAGGATGGTGGTTTGACGAGACGCACCTCATGTTGAACATTAATCTTCAAGGTTCCAATAAATAGATCCAACAAATTATCTTTTGAAATATTCTTCACTCTAAGGCTTAGCTTCTGAAACTTCTTGATTTGCTATGTAACTGGACCTTTTTGTTTGAGATTTACCAACTAACTAAAAGAGGTGTTGGTATTTATATCCCCATAATGTGCAATCAATTCTTTTGTGAATATAGACCAAGAGATAATAGAGTCCTTTTTATGGTCACAAATCCATTGGTACCATACAAATTTCTCAGGCTTTAAATATAAGGATACAATAGTTACCTTTTGTAAAGTTGGCACCTAGTGTTGATTACAGAATTGCTCCATCTGGAATATCCAAGTTATTGGATCATTGCCATCAAACTTTATCATGTCAATTTTGGGAATAGAGTAGTTCCTTGGACCTGAATCGAAACCATAATGTAGTGAATCATCGAATTTATGGGTCTCAAACTTCTTGTTCTCTAACTATTTTTCACATTCTGCAACGCGTGGTTGGAATATTGCCCCTTTTTCCTCCTTGTCCTCTTCTTGAGTAGTAGATGAATAAGGAATAAAGCTATTTTTATATCTTTCATGAGCTCCTTCAATTATTGAATATATTCTTTACTAGCCATCCCTATGAGATCCTCTTTACTAGTCATCTTATTTTCCAAATTAACTAAGTCATCCATTTTCACATTCTCTTTAATCATATCTTCCAACTTGAACACTCTAAAAAATATGTCTTCCATTTCATCGGATGACGGGGATGAATCCTATGGTGGTTTGAGTGGAGTGTGATTTTCTCCACTTCCTTTTGGTGGCATTTTGAACAATAAATAGGCATCACACCATAGGGTTTACCATATATAGATCCTTCTATTCAAATTTATTCAAATTCAAAATGACATATATTTTTCAAACCTTAATTGGAAGACTGTTTTAGGGCTGACTTGTAACTATGCAAAATTTGAATTTCGATTCCTCTAGGTCTGAAACTTATTCCTATTGTATCCTGATATGTCCTCTTTTTGATGTTGTAGGTCTCACCTAATTCATTTTCTCTACTGGAAATTTAATGCAAATATCCAAACACTGTCCTTTCAGGAGAACGAACTTGTACGCTATGCCACATGTCCAATATTTCATATATGAGGATGAAAACCCTAACATAGGTACTCAAGTCCATCTTCTTTCTGATGCAATAGGTCTGAATTAATTTGGATTTCATATGCTCCAGATATAACAATTTTCCCTAGACCACATGTTTGAGACTAGCTTTTGGAATAGTCAGAAACCCTAACTTGTTGAAGCTCTGACCATGTAATGAATCAATATTTAAAATCTTTACAACAAATTCTTCAGCCTATTCTAGAAGTGGTTTCCAAGTTTCGTTGTTTGAATCATGTAGAAAAAAATTTATAGCGAAAATTCCAAGACCCTTTTTTTGAAGAAGTCAAAAGAGCTTTGATACTAAATGTTATGCATCCAAGTCTCAAAAATAGCATAAATACACCAGAATAAATAAATCCATGCATTAATAGTAAAGAACATAGATGAATAGCAATCCTCTTCGAGGGAGGAAGCTCTTTACACAATGTATTGAGTGCACAAGACAAGACAAGATACAATTATGACTAAAGTGGAAATATATCCTTCCTATATATAGGAGACAAAGGTGCATAATAAAAACTAATAGAGCCAAGCCAACATTAATAATATGTAATACACAACAATATAGGGGATAATGTGCCACTCTATAGGGGAAATGTTCCCAATATTAGGGCTTAACAAAACACTTGATCCTGCTTGTTAGATTGTTATCATTACACGCAGTGAGTTGTGATGCCATTGTGTTAAATCGATACTAAGACAAACCTATATCCAAAGTATTGTCCTAGAAAACTAGCAAGCACCATGGTTGGTTATGTAGGTGTCTCGATCGATGGAATCATGCCCATATGGTTGTCAATTGATCAATCTATGTACCAATGTTTGGCTCAAAGGTATGACAATATAGAATTGTGATAAGTGTAGAATCACATTTGTAGGGAGAAGTGCAACAAAAGTAATGAGTGGTGAGAAGAATGTGTTATGTTGTTTGACTAGCAATTCATGCGTTGTGTAAGCCTTGTTATTTAGGCATACATGTTGTAGTGTGACAGCACATGTGTAGTCATGTAAATTGTATCACTCATGCACATAGAGGATGTGTTACCAAGTTGTGAAATAAACCTATGATAGGTATGGGGTGGGTAGGTGTACCCATAGACTGAACTTGATGAAGATCGGAGATAAAGAAAGATTCTTCAATATAGTGGGGAGCATATGTATGGACCAAGTCCTTTTAAAGGAAAGAAATAACTCAATTGTTGAATCATGTACAAGAAAAATAATCCTAAAGCAGTAGTGGGTACACTCATGGCGACCTATGTATCCCTATAAATGGCCTCTTTTTTATAAGAACATCAAAGTTGTGTTTTTTTTAGGTACAAATAGATGAAACTAATAACAAAGAAAGTCCCAATAAATTTGCATGTAAATGAAATTGAACTCAATATCCCCATCATGATTATTAGTGGTCACCCAAAACCACATGTTATGATGAAAAGTTCATAGTACTCCAGAAATTACTTTGTATTAATCATGGTTCATGGTTACCCAAAACCTCTAGTTAAAGTGCAAGGTGTATGGTTATCCAAAACCACTTATAATTCTTATCAGTTAGCTGAAACCCCACTAGGTTCTAATGGTTAAGAAAAACCAAAACCCATAAAAATAAACCACAAAAATCCAAGATGATTTATTATAAAGGGAAATAAGTAAAATAAAGCTAACACACTCTAAACAAAAAAACAAAAATCCAAGATGATTTATTATAAAGGGAAGTAAGTAAAATAAAGCTAACACACTCCAAACAAAAAACAAAAATAATAAAAAAAGAATGAACATCAATGATGATGCAGCCAAACAGAGCCCAAACCATAGGAAGACAAAAGCCCAAGAACTTAAAATAGAGGAGATGACCTAGATGAAAAATATGGTTTAGATAAAGATATGGCTGATATATTCACTATTCTTTTGGGAAAGGCAAAGAGTGTAACATTCAGTGATGTCCTAGGTATCATAGATAAATTATTTTTTCATTAAATATTTTTAGAAATTAATAAATAAAATAAGTCTGAACAAATTTCTTTTTAGAAATTAATAAATAAAATAAGTCTGAACAAATTTCTTTTTAGAAATTAATAAATAAAATAAGTCTGAACAAATTTCTTAGGAAAAAATATTCATGCATCTTTCAATTCAATAAATATAAAAATTTTAATTTTAAAAATTACATAAATAACTGTACATAACTTGCATAAATATATATAAAAACTTGTACATCTCTCTAAATACTCTTACAGAAATTCAGAAATTCCATCACTTATATTTTAAAGCTGTGCAACAATATGAAGATCCACTTTATGTTCTGTAAAATCAACGCCACACTACGATTTTCCACAGGGCCATCACAAATTACAGTAACATAAATTAAAACACAACCCAACTCATAAAATTAATGAGAAGAAATATGATACCAGACAAATTGTTTGCAGGGTGCTTCTGTATGATTATTCCATCGATCCTGTCACAATAGAATAGAAAGGAGAGCTTTCATTGTGAATCATCTGCGTTTACAACCATTACAACACAACTGTGAAGGTAGATTGGCCGGCAAAAAGATCTTCCTTGCATAAACCATTGGAATCAGTTCTGATTATCTCTTTGATACTGACGATCACTATAATTAAGAAGAAATCAAGTTGGATACTCCGAGTTCAAATATCATGGGAGTAAAGAGAGAAAGGAGATTTGAGCTACTCCAGCCAGGGATGATGAGATTTTTTTTAGACCATGGAAATAGCAACCTCCCAAGGAGGAGAGGGAAGGAGGAAATTGGTAGAAAAGTTGAAACTATTAATGAAGCCACTTGTATGGTACTTACATAGGAGGACGGTAATATGTAGACTTATTATGCAAACAAGGGAAGGAGGAAATTGGTAGAAAAGTAGAAACTATTAATGAAGCCACTTGTATGGTACTTACATAGGAGAACGGTAATATGTAGACTTATTATGCAAACAAATGAAAACTGGATCAAATGAGTGAGACAAACAATATTATACATTCTGCAACAAATACTGTATAAACAAAGATATAGAATATTACTCTGCTGTATGGTGTATATGGTTGGTCGTTATACTAAAGGAACACTACCCAATACCAAATATGTTAATAAGATACAAGACTACTGACCAAATATGTTAATAAGAAACACTACTTACTGAAAAACTGGACCATGAAAGCAGAATCAAAATCATGGTATGGAGAAGCAAACAACGACTCCAAACAGGCACTCATGAGCCCACAGTATTCAGTGGCCACTCTTGCTTTTGGGGTTAAAGAAAATTCCATACTTGATGGAAATAGCAAGTGAAGCTGTTCCTTACTGGATTCCAATGGTTTGTGCATGGAAGATCTATTTGCTTACACTTTCATTTTTTTTAATCGATTCAGGTTCTTGCTGTGCTCTACTTCAAAACTTGCCCTGCTCCTCCCATGGAAAGTCTAGCTTGGCCATCCTGAACAAATCATCTCCAACAGGGTTATTCAACAAACACACAAAGAACCTCTTACCAACAACAACAATTATTCATTTTGATATCTTTGGCTTTGATTTCTTAACTTACCAGAAATAAAAAAATAAATAAAATAAAATAAAAAGAAAAGATATATATTTTGGGAATGATTTGATGGAGCTTGTTAGGAATTTTCTGCGAATCATATTGGAGCCGTCTAACTAGGGGAAGGAAAATCGTATTTACTTCGTTTACAGAGAATCGGTGATATTTTTTTGGATGATATCCTGTGCCAGTAATAAAAAATAAATAAAAGATATGTTAAACTAAATAAAAGATATGTTATTTTTGGAATGACTTGATTGACCACCATACGTTCTCGGCGGCAGGGATGGAATTTGACGGGTAAATGCACCCGTCAAATACAGCTAAGATTTTATCAAGACCGTCGAAATCTGTATTTTCGAAATCTGGCTTCGAATACAGAAAACGATTCAGATTTTGATTGTTACCCGCAATTTTGACAGGTGTCCGCCATTTGAAATTCCAACCCTGCTCGGCGGATATGCTATCTTTGGGAATCTGGGCACCATACGCTTAGTGAGGAATTGTAAGCGGAATTCAGGAAGTCAGGAATCGATTGCAATTTGCACCACCAGCTTCTCCGTCCCGGGATATGGGCAAACCAAAACGCCCTGTTTTCTCCCACCGGGGTTTTGTAAAACCGCTCCATCCCTCCAGTTGCTGTCGCTGTCCTCTGCCCCATCGTCTGGCAAGGTGTCAACATCAGCTGCTGTCGCTGTCGCTGTCCTCTGCCCCATCGTCTGGCCTGGTGTCAACATCAAATCATGTCTGCAGCTCAGCGGAGTGGGATATGGGCTAAAACCAAAACGCCCCGTTTTCTCCCACCAGCTTTTTACAAAACCGCTTCGTCTTACCATCGGTTGTCCCTGCCACACCTAACATGTCCCAGATCTGTTGCCGTGCAGGGTTGGAATTTCAAATGACTGACCCGTCAAAATTGCAGATAACAATCAAAATCTGAAATATTTCCTGTATTCTAAGCCACATTTTGACGGTCTCGCTAAAATCTTAGCGGTATTTGACGGATAAATTGACCCATGACGGGCATTTACCCGTCAAATTCCATCCCTCTCACCTGATATAGATGCATGAATGAGTAGAGCCATCTTGTCATCACCCGAGGATCCATTAAGATGTTTTAAAAGCTTTTACCAACCGCTCCATCTCTCCCGATTCCCGAGTCCCTAGCTCGTTCAAACCAAACCCCTAGCTCGTTCAAACCAAATTTGCGAGGGAATTTTGCAGTGCATTGCCTTTTTGCCCTGCAGCATATCGATTAGATATGTTCAATAGTATGGAGCTGATCTGCTCAACTGATCCAGGACAACGAGCGCAACGGGAGGGGATGAACAGATCAGTTCTAATATTACTGCTTCACATATAGAAAAGAATCTCGATGGGCTAGTAGTGGAGCTGGTACGATCCAACTCAACTCTTGATGTTTATTGTAATTCTGTTCATGTCGAACTCTTTGATCTGGAGTGAAATTCATGTATTCATAGATTGGCATGATATTTTCAGGCTCTAGAGGACAGCAAACTGTTCATATTGGACCACCATGATGCCTTCATGCCTTGTATGAACCGAATAAACGCTGTCTACCAAGATATATGCTTTTAGCATAGTTCTCTTCCTTAAGAAGGATGGCACAT
The DNA here is from genome assembly GCA_001517045.1 of Pseudotsuga menziesii. Lineage (NCBI taxonomy): Eukaryota > Viridiplantae > Streptophyta > Pinopsida > Pinales > Pinaceae > Pseudotsuga > Pseudotsuga menziesii. The sequence continues at coordinate 137,685 of LPNX010678104.1, forward strand.
TAAGACCAGTTGCAATTGAGCTGGGCCTACCCCCTTCAGATCAACGCCTGGAAAGTATTCGGAGGGTGTTTATTCCAGCAGAAAAAGGCGCACAAGGAGCTCTATGGAAGCTCGCCAAAGCCTACATGGCCGTTAATGATTCTGGTTATATAGGGTCACGACTGAGTAATGGTCTGATTTTTTCAGGCTGAAGACTCACCCAGTCACGGAGCCATTTGTCATCGCTACCAACAGACTACCCTTATGCTATGGATGGATTGGAAATATGGTCCTGTATAGTTTCATGGGTTAAAGAGTACCTGTCCTTGTACTACGAGAACGATGATGCAGTGAAATCTGACATAGAGCTTCAAGCATGGTGGAGCGAAATCAGAAATGTTGGTCACGGAGAATTTATTTGGGTGGACTTGAGTTGGCATGAGCAATGCAAATTAAAAAAAATGGTAAACTATCCATAATAGGCGTGGCAATGTATTTTCTTTGTAAAGCTTAAAAAATTGATCCATCTGAGAATAGGTATGGTTGAGGATCTCATGGGTGAGGTGGAGATTAGACCCTAAAAGGGAGGATCTCAAGCTCCAACTGGTCCTAAACCATAGGGATGAGGCTCCACGGAGGTCACCTTCGAGAATCCTCTCGAAGCTTCCCTTTTTACCTTCAAAATTTGAGCACCACTTCTCCAAAGAAGCAAACAGGTGTAACGTCCCTGACCCTCAAACCACTGATGAGGACGCTACTATCACCAGACATACGGGCAAATAGCCCCATGAACATGAATAGGCATATAATGCTGAAATATAAAGCTTAAAACATAAAACATACTAAGATGCATAATCCTATATACATAGAGGAAGCAAGCATACCACATATTCATTATATTCATTAATCAGTAAATATAAATGCAGAGACGGAATAGTCAAGAATACTCATTTTAAAAGGAATTCGTCCCGCAACCAGCTACGTCACTACAACGTTCCACCCAACCATAGGCCAGCGTGCTCATCAATCTCTCAACAACACTGCCACCCCCGAGCTGCGCATGATTCCTCAAGTAATAAGGGTCATAGCAGGCTTACACATAGCCAAGGTACACAAATCAGCCAAGCCCACACAGTAGGGTTTATCAGGTCGTCAAGGAGCCAGGAAAGGCTAAATGCTAAGTTGGTTGTCTCAATGGAGAGCTAAGGATGCCTACACTAGAGCTGACCCTGACCTCTAAGACATCCACACACCCAACACCAAGAATCAGTCCTTTCTCTACTTCACATTCCCTCAGGCCCTGACTTCCCCTTCCAATAGTCTTCAAGGGTTATGGAGAAGAAAGCCAGCAGTCTAACTCTGTTTGAGTGGCTCTAAACACCAGTTTTCTAAAGCATACCTAGCCTCTAATCCTACTTTCAATAGTTCGAAGACCAACCACTGCATACCGTAGTAAAACAAATAGTTCACAGCTTTATGAAGAAGATGAAGACAACAGGGTGACAACCCCAAACGAAAAGGGTGAACACGAGTCAAGTCCACAAGATGATTCAGAGTTGTTCTTGGCCCTAGCATGGCCAAAACAACTCAGCAGCAACCCAAAAAGGTATTTGCATACACGGTAACCCAAAACTAGGGGAAGACAACAACCCCAAACTCACAATGAAACGATGGCAACATTACATAGTCCGCAAAAGGGAAAGAAGCCAAACTCCCAGCATGGACAGGGGAAAACATAGACGCAAACCACAATCGACAACTTACACGGCCATAATTGGCAAGGAGGCATCCACCTACATCGAAACCGGTATGGAACACACACAGGCACACAGCCCCCGAGCGTGAATGGCTCCTACACACGAAAATCATGAGTGACAGCCACAATTTCTCCTACTCCCTACGTGAGGAAAACCAACGCAAAATTCCTATGTGTGAGGAGGTGAGAGAGAATGATTCTCCGTGCGAGGATGAACAAACGATCTGAAAATCCCCCCCCCCCCTCCCCCCCAAATGGTGCGCACGTGAGGATCTCGACCTCCCTGTGTGAGACTGAGCAAAACCCCCCAGAAACGTGAGTGGGAGAGTGGTGACCGTTCTCCTGCCCTCCGCATGAGGAAGAGCAATCTCGCTGGTGGAGTGTACGTGGGGCAAAGACTGGTAGTCCTTCCACCCCCCACTTCCCAGCCATAACTGCTCCCAACTAATTAGATAGCAAAATTTTAGTGGGTGGTCGACACATGGCAAACTCCCAATGGCCCCCATGGGTTAGACAACCCCCCCTAACCTTAGGAATCATGTCCTTTTCATTTAACGTTGCACCCTTGTAGCTGGCTATAGGTTTATTTTAATTAATGTGCATACTTACATGATGCCAAAACTCTAATGTGTCGGATAGCACGATATACCATCGACAACGATCCCTCTTGTCGAAACATACACAACCAAATCGATGGTGGGGATTTTGCCTTTAGCTCCACACCATGATTAATTACAAAATATACATCATGTACCTTTTAATGCGAACGGGGTTAAAACCGGGGTATTACAATCCCCTCCCCCTTGGAATAACACTGTCCTCGGTGTTCCAATACATAGGAATGCATAACCATATGCACATTCAAAATTTCAAAAATTTTGCAGATCTGTCCCATGTTCAATTATTTACTTTGAACTTTCAGGACCAAGCCCCTCGGCTTCCACGAGCTTCTCTTGCGGGTTCTTAGATTTCGGCTCATCCCCAAATTGAGGAACTTTGTGGTTGCTGCCCTCTTTATGTTCCCTCATTGGGCAGTCCCAACGTAAATGATGTCCTCCACATTTCCAACATTTTGTTGGCTGCTTCATCTTTACCTGCTCAATTTCCTTTGAGTCTTCATGCCTGGACCATTTCTTAATGGATCGCTTGGACAAATGTCCCATCATTGATCCACTTTCCTTGCCTTTACAGATTGCCCCCAGAAGGCTTTTTACCTCCTTTTGCAAACCAATAGAGTCTTGCAAAATCTAGTGGTTCATCTCATTCTGCCTTTTTTGCATCTTGAGCATCTCCACAAGATTCTCTTAGGTCTTGGCAATCGTTTGAAGGAGACTTCCAACCAAGTCCAACAACTTTTGGTCTGCTGCCATGATCAATGTGCACCACTAGATTTCACCTTTCTCACCTGTGAAATGCATCATTGAATATTCTATCGCTACTACATTTTGACCAAAAATCCGACGGCCGTCATGTCGGATTTTTGACACTTCCCTGTCGCATGTACGACACTTTGGTTTTTCTTGAAGCGTCGGAAACTTGTCGTCGGTTAAGCGACACTGGAACAACCGTCGCTTAAGCGGCACTTAATTAACCGTCACTTGAATTTAAAGCGTTGGTTATCCGACACTTATTAAGCGACAATGACAGAAATTTTTAAAAACTTTTAGACCCACAGGCGTCGCTTAAACGATGGAGAGACGGATTAAGCGTCGAATCAGCGACATAAAGAACTGTCGCTTAAGCGACAGATAAGGGACTAGGCGTCGGATAAGAGACACTGATAAGCGTCGCTTAAGCGACGGAAGTTAAAGACTACGAGTAGGATAAGCGACAATGACAGAAATTTTTTAAAACTTTTAGACCCACAGGCGTCGCTTAAACGACGGAGAGTCGGATTAAGCATCGAATCAGCGACATAAAGAACTGTCGCATAAGCGACTAGGCGTCGGATAAGCGACACTGATAAGTGTCTCTTAAGCGACGGCAGTTAAAGACTACGCGTAGGATAAGCGACACTTAGAAGCGTCGCTTAAGCGACGGATGTTAAATTTTTTTTTTTTTAAATAATTGTAAATTGGGTATAAAAAAACACCAATACAGTTGACCACATTTGGTGAAGTAGATTCGTAAACTGTTTTTGGAACATA
>LPNX010678117.1:0-91685 GCA_001517045.1 Pseudotsuga menziesii
CAAACTCCCACAGCCCATTGAAAACCCAGGAAGGGAAAAATTTTGGGGTTGCCCTTCCATTGTCAATGTACACAGTTCTGCTTCATTTCATTTTCGATGGGCACTCCATAAAACCGAATTTTTTTTGTAGGGCAAATTTGGTCATGGCCTTCTATGACAGGTAAACAGGCCTTTGACGGGCACTGAAGCCTTCCCGCGAGCCTGGTTTCATATATCTAAAACATTGACTTAAGCGCCCTGGGTCAACTAAAAAGACATAGCTTGACATTGCCGTCTCTATAGCGACGTAGCTCCGTGGATACAACGACCTTGAAGGAGGAAGGCGTCGATATAGCGACGGCGGAGATTACCAACGTCGATACAGCGACGAGTAAGCATCGATACAGCGACGACAAGTTCATTTTGCTTCCGATTTCACACCAAAAAGTATGAAACGTGGAAAACCTCCGTGGAAAAACCCGTGCTTTTGTATTAGTGCAGAGTCAAAGGGTCTGGAATACTATTTTGAGGCTCCATCCATGTCACATTTAAAATGTCCTAGCGGGTAACAGCAAAGGACCCATGGAAAGAAGCAAGGTGAACAGTATATTAAATACAAATGATCCCATGCCAAGAAATGAATTCCAAAAGGCAGATAAGAGTCAAAACACTCCTATGAAAGCATTATATATCAAAACATATGCTGAACCATAAGTACTAAATCGCCGAAAGTTCCTCTCCGTCCGTGAGCTGAAATGTGAAATACACCTCTCACAAAAAAGGACACTTGGGATAGAGGAGCCTGAATTAAAATTCAGAAAGAAAGGCATGCGGGAGGACTCATATGAAAGGACAAAAGTCCAAAAGCACAAAAGTGCTAAAGTGGCATGGGAATGAGGAACAAATGAATATTTTTGTTTACCATATGCTACGATCCTGTGGTGTCCAAGCTGCCAACTACATGAAGACAAGTAACAATGAAACTCATCCTTCGACCTCAACAGAGTTATTTGGACTTGAAAATCTTGGTTTCCACTCTCCCAAATTGGACTATCATCAATGAATAAAGGTACCCACTTTTGCCATTTGAGAAATCCAGATAGCTGGAAGAATTCAATAAATGCATTTGTTGTTAAATAGTCTATTATTTCAGGAATAATCGTCCAGAGATCTAGGTTCACCAGGTAATCGCCAGTTGTTGCAGCTGCAACTGTTCTCCCCAAATTCTTTTAAATTTTGGATCCCCCTTTATGACTTTAATGCTGTGTTGAATCAATTGGAGCCGTGATTTTTTTTTGGTTTGGAAATTGTTGCGGGTCGCAGATGTTAGAGTCTAGTTTTTGTTAATCGAAGATGAATCAGGTCAAGTGTTCTTTAAAAAACGCTGTTCCGGAGGTGAAACAGTTTCAATCGTTTCCAAACTTTTAAAGTTTTAAAGCACTTATCAATTTTATCTGACTGGAGGTTTATTTCCTTGTTCTCCTGCCGTTGCGGAGAAGTAGTTAGCTTTAGCTTCGTTAGTCTTCTCTGATGCATTTGTCTCAATCGGCTGGTTTTTGGTTTCGCATTGGAACGTCTTGTTATTTCATTCTCCGCCGCTGCGGATGGCAGACTATGAAGTCTCCCGATCATCGCTTTGACTTTTCAAACCCCGCATTGTTGTTTTTGCCACTCTTTAAGTCTTGGGTTTTCCGCTGTTGCGGCCGCACAAAGATCTTGGCTGCCGATGTCGTTGTCCTTCCGATTTTTGATCGGAAGTTTTCCCGCCACAGCTTAGGTCTTAACTTTTCAGATTTCGATGTGCTTTAGTGTTTTCGCAGTCCCCATCGCATGTTAAGACCCGCTTATGCGGCTGCGTATAGGTCTACCCTGCCGATGATTAGCGTTCTGAGCCGTCGACGAGTTCTTTGTTCCTTGTCATTGGTGTTTTCTTTCGAACCCGTAGGTAGACGAGATAGTGCTGCCGGCATTTGTTAAGCTTCATGACAATCATGCACATGATCTTTCTTGTTGAGTAGTCATTTTGGTTGATATAATTTGACGTTTTGTTTTAGAATGCAATCCCAATGAATGATGCACATTGATTAATTGCAGGTGCACTCAAGGGAGTGTTGAGATTAACATGGCGCGAAGACATAGCTGGGCAGTTTTGACAAAGATTGAACCGAAACCGGCAGGATCTCAAGGAGCGCAAGCCAAGTCGAAGGAAAAAATCAAAAGCAACAAAGGCGCAGTCCTGAAAGGTCTGTTAGTTACTCAGCGGATCTTGAGTGTGCGTAGAAAGGTTAAAAAAGAGGGATACGAAACGTTTGAGGAACCGAAGGGTCACACGTTTGGGGGGAAGCCCAAATGGTCTGCTGTTGTAGTTTAAATATTGGGAAGTTAGAATGGGGAAAGGCTTTTTCCCAGTTAGACATGTAAAGAGATATTATAAGAAGAACTACTTTTTTTTGCAATAAAGAATTATTGTTTGCCTGTCGGAGAAAATTTGGTGGGACGTTCAAATGTTATGCTATGGATTGGTGAAAGATGAACTATTTCGTTTTTCCAGTTTTTGTCCATTAACTATGAGATCGTTCTAACTCTTAGAGCCTATGTTCTTGTTTGAATGATTTCTGGTTTATTTTGTGAAATTACCACCATGAGTAATGCATGTTGTTCATAAACAATTGGCTATCTGTTTGTCTAAATATCTTTAATCATTCATGCGTTGTAGGAAGGAATATCAGCTATCTGTAATTTCTCTTTATAATGCATGCACACTACACATTACTCATAAATAAGTTACAATTTGGATCCCCGGGGATAGATAGATAGATAGATAGATAGTTAGTTAGTTTTACTTTATTGCTGCATATGTGATTTAGATGCTTGTGAGTTCTAAGACGAGAGGTAAGAAACTGCGCATCACATTGTGACTACTCCTTGCATTCTTTATCACCTTGCATGGTTAATTAGGCATGTGCATATCATACTTTAAGTCAAAAAATACAAAAATATATATGGTGGACCGGGCTGCAACTGGTAAATCCTTTAGTTTTTGTTACTTGACCTATGGTAGCCGGACCGCAAACCGGATGGATTCCCTATATCAAACAGTCATGGGCTAGTTGGGAACGTTGACTGGGGAGAATCCCTTGCTGTTGTTGCCTGCGAATTTCCAGGCCTCAACGCCCTACAATGAGCTAAGTGACTTGTAGGGGAGAGAAGGTAAACTATACTTTGGATTTCACATCCTTGGTCACTACATACTTCTGATCCGGATTTTCTTTTAACACTTGCTTATAACAAGATTTTGATAGTACCCTAAAACTAAAAAATGCTATGTTTAAAAAAATGCCTAATGAAACTATATTGGTGGCCATTGTTTGGATGCCTAGCCCAATCAATCCTATCAAACTAGTAAAATATTGTTTTATGAACTCCCGTGGAGGATTTTAGTTTCTTAGCATTTACAAGATTTGATTTTATGGGTCTTTATTTTATTAAGGTGTGCAAGGGATGTATTTCACAATTTCCTTCCTTTTTGATCCACCAAGATTGTATGAAATGCAAGGTGAAGAGCATACTAAGATTGAAAAATATTTTAGGTCCCTTAGTGTGTGCAAGTGGGAAAACACATGTGAAGTAATCAAATTGATTATTGCAATTAAGTAAAGAGCTCAAAACAAATGAAAATGGAGATCGCAACTTGAAATCTAGAGATACCAATGGTGCTTGCAAAATAGAATGTTTAATAAACTAAGTGTGCATTGGAGCTATTTCACACTTCACTCTTGTTTCTGATTCACTAAGACTGTATGGAATGTGAGGTGCAAAGCATACTTTGGGAGAGTAGAGTCTTTAGTTCCTTGCTTTAGTAAAAAATTGTATTCACACTACTTTAAATAAATATTTCAAGTAAGCAAAGAAATATTTGAACTCTTGAATACTAGTGACAACAATGAGGCCCATTGAAAGCCTTAAGGTTGGTTTCCAAGGTAAATTTTGAGGGATGACCCCTTTAATTCCTAATCTTAGGCTATGTGAGCTCATTACTATAGAATAATTACACTATTGGAAGCTAATTATATCTAGTTCATTATTGAATAGATATTGGGGCTATGAATTTGTGTAAAAACATGTATAAAGAAAATAAAAATAGAAACCACATGCATATCATATAGACAGGTGTGCAGTAGCACAAAAAAGCACTCATTGGTGTGGAGTAGCATGAGTGTAGTACAAAGTGGCAATGTAGGTATTAAGGGGGAGTACTGTGTAGTTAGAAATCTATTTTCATGTGTGGTAACCTAGTTGTTGAAGGGATGGGCACAATGATAGAACATAAATATTGTTGTGAAAGAGATTGCACAAGGGTGAATCCTTCCCACTTTGTGAGGGGAAAAGCTTTGTAGGATGCAACAAGGCTTTAGTAATAGGTTCCCCTTTGTGGAAGGGGAATGCTCCAAGTGATTCTTAAGTGGTTGTTAATGGAATAAAATAAAACAAATAAAAAAGGGGTAGGAATCCAAACTCCAACAACCAATGGATTCCAAACCAATTCTTGTATTTCCCAATAACCAAGCATGTACAACACCTACGAGATGTTAGCTCCAATGGAGGAAAACAATCCTTCTTAGGGAGGTGTATTTAGTCCACACTAGATGCTAGGTATATTGAAGAACAAATGAGAAGAACACTTGCCCCTTGGAGGAAGGTGGAAAGGGAGCTTGGTGAATGATAAACAAGAGGGAATATGTGAGCTATGAGGGAGCTCTAGCATAATTCCAATAACATAACCTTTCTCAAATTTCTTCTTATAATAAACATGCCCATGGGTGTCCAATAAATAACAAGATCCAATTGTGAACCCAATGATCCATGATCTAGATCCAAAGTACACAAAAGGGGGCGTTCAATGAACCCAAGTGTGTGAGGAGACAAAATTCAAATTCTTGGAGGTAATGGAGATTTCATGAGCCTTTAAAGCATTGCTAGTGGGTGAAAACACACTATTTCTATTAATCGCACAGATATAAAAGGGAATCCCACATAGGTCGAGTAGTCGTTGAGCTAGTAATATGGGAAGTAGAGCATATATATAGACATTTTCCTGCACGATCTTGTATTTTGACTAGTTTTTATCATTTTTGGACTCGTGTTGTTTGTTAGATATGATGAGGATGTATTCCATGGGATGCATGCTATATGTTGATGACGTTTTTATTGTGTAAATTGAAAAAATGTCAAAACCAAGACCATTACTCAGTATGATTAAACACCATAAATGACAGTTCTGAATACATATTTCAATTAACATTAATCACAAATGTAAACTATAGATCAATCTCATTTCTTTCTCCTCGATGATGTGGAAATCATAACAAATTGGTTTTGGAAAAGTGAATTTTGACTTTTGGATAGACTGAATTTTCCTTTGAAGAAACTAGGATTAACGGGGCCACTATGACATTTGTTGGACCAGCAAACACTAGGGAAAGGAGGTGTCTCATAAATGGATAAACTATTTGAAAGGAACCCTTATGACTCTATCAAGACCCCCATTCATTTATTTACCAACTTTGCATTTCACATTTGACTTTCATTTCATTTCACCTTCTTTGGATATATCATAGAAGCACATTTTTTTCATTTGATTTTCCTTTAGTTAGCTTTGTGGCTAAAATGTGTTGGACCTGGAAATCCTTGTGAGCCCCAATACTTCAACAACCTTATCTCCATTACCAGCGAGCATCCATAGCCTCTACAGAGTTTCCACAGTAATGCATTTTTACATGCAAGTAGGCATAACATAATACAAAGGATGAGTACCTATCCCTTTAGCCACTGACTAATTTCAAGGACTTTTAAGCACTTCACAATTTTTGGAGTACTTTCTTTGATTCTAGGGGATACACTTTTGGTGAATAGGCCAACCTAACTACACTCAAATATTATGAACTACAAGACAAAATAGATTAACTAGACTAAAATCAAATCCAACTACTTTAGAGCTGAGACACAAGAAAACATTAAGGTTGTCCCATCAAAAGGTCACAGTGGGGGAGATCCTCAGGTTTATTACTCAAGTCCAAATCAAGGGTTCTATGAATCAAGTGAAAGTAATTAATAAGTGGAGTAGGACCGTGATATGGAACCAGGAAACAAGGAACGAATCAATAATTTACATATGGATTAACCCAAAGAAAAGCATGCAAAATAAACTTAACAATACATCCACTATATCTCTCCAAGTGCAAGTCCTACTATAAAAACAAGAAATAAACCATATGATAACCAACGCATGACAAAATCAAACATAGTCAATATAAAAATATAAGTTATGCAATCCATCATATACCTCATGCCATATACTTGCTTTGAACTTATTGTTGCAGGGTGAATCCATGAATATGGGTAACACTTTTTTCCAAAAGTGACGTTGAAAATTTGATTTTTTACTCATTTACTAAATTGAAGCCCTCAAAACTCATATATTCCTTTTGAATTATGATATGCAACAAAAAAACAAATTGTAGGGAATTATGTTGTCTTTCTACCTATATATATTTTTAAATAATAATACTATTTAATATGCAAAAGTGGCTTATGTGTATGTAAAATAATTTAGTAATAAATGCATTATTTTTTAAATAAAAATATAGAACATAATCTACACAAAATGCACCCGGGCATACAATTATATATATATATATATATATATATATNAAAAAAATAAACCTTCTGAAGAGGACTCGTTAATATGGGGCATAAGCATTTTTTGAATTTTTTGGTAGTGTACTTTTAATGTTATTGTTTTTTCTTTGTGTTGATTTGAAGTTGTGGGCATGGTTTGGTAAGTATAAGTTTGACAAGAAAATAATAATAAAAACATCATATGAACTTAGAAACCCATAAATTATATGAGAATGGATAGACAATTCGTTGACGAATCCATTCGTATGAAGTACACCACCTAAGATGCATCCCTAGATAGGGTTTAGGCCTAAAAAAGAGGCCAATAAAATTAAGTTTATAAAAAACAGAGCTAAAATCCTATTTTTCAAGCCCTCAATGGAAGTTTTGAGTGCATTTTTAAATAAACTGATCAATGGTTTAGGTTTAGTTAAACTAAAATCTCGATTAAGCTGCTTTTTACTTTGTACAGTATTCTCGTGGACTTTCATGTATTTTTTTACTAATGACAATAACTCGATCGAGCTATTTAAAAAATATCGATCAAGGGTTAATATAACCCTTGATCAAGCTATAGATATCGTCGAGGGTTTTCTTAATCCTCGATCGATATTCTTTAAATAGATTGATCAAGTGCTTGGTTTTCTTAAGCCTTGATCAAGCTTTTAAAAGCTCAATTAAGTGCTTAACAAAAGCTCGATTGAGCTCGTTTTTTTCCATACTCACATGCTTCGCTTGCAAAAAAGTGTTACCCATATTCATGGGAACACCTTGCACATGTAATCCTGACAATGAAAGAGTACATCCAATTGAATGGTCTACTCCAATGAACTAAGGTCTTAATATGCCTAACAAGGAATGTCATGAAGAGGGATGAAAGCAATTAGCGTGACCCCATAACTGCTACCCCTAAATAATCTAGTTGTTGATAATAAGATAAAATCATCCAACACTTATGTGCTTTGGACTTTTCATCTTCCTTAAGAGTAAGGACTCAACTCAATATTGTCATCTACATTAAGAGTAAGGACTCATCTCAAAACGGTCATTTGATATGAAAAAATAGGTAGTAGCCTCCAACTACTAACAATGTAATAACATCAACCTCTAATTGGGATAAGTGCTCTAAGGGAGAGGGCGCTTGAGAACCTCAACATATTTGGTTTGCAACAACTCTTCACTCATCCAAAGTACCTATACCTACATCACGGAAAATGTTATACCAATATCACATAATGTATGTGAGTTCATCATATATGGAAATATAATGTAAACTAAAAGAACAGTACTAAAATAAAAAATGTTGAAATAAAAATATAACTAATCAACTGGAATGAAAGAGAAAGTAGACACACACATAATAAATAACACAATCTATATAGAATAGAAAACTAAGGAACTCAAAATGCAACAAAAACAAACAAACTATTGTTTGGGGTCAAACTTATTCATCCTACCTACCCTACTCTAGCCCTTTAGACAAGTGTTAAGTAAAATCATAAATCCAATGCAACCACTTAATGAAAGGATCAAACCTCCTTTATTTATAGTTGATGATATGACAAGCCAAAGGTGGCTTAGAAATAATTACAATGAAAACTGAGATCGCTCTATCTTGCCGCTTGAAAATTAAGGAAAGATAAGAACAATGTAAGACGAGATCATGACATGGTTGAAACTGATTTTTACAAACTTCTTCCATCTAGATGTCAATTGGATTAACATAATACGAATTATATCTTAAGAATGATTAAATTTGGGATGATTCCCTAGGTAAATATGATGTGACCCCAAGAGAAATTCAACTTCTTTCTAATAAATTTGGCCCTTAAACCTTCAGACAAAACTGGTTTTTATAAATAATACAAAACGAAAGAGAGGTAGAATCGATTTTAATCTTGGTTGGATCTCGACGATTCACCTAAGGAAACATGAGATGAGGATCGAATGAAATCATCTCCTATGTCTCTAAATGAAATCCTTTTCTTGGTTACCAGTGCCAAACAAATTGGGAGATAGTGTTTAATTTGAATTCAACAGGACTTTAGAGAGATGCTCGAGGTAAAAGACACTGAAAAACCAATGAATTCGATCTCTCTGCAAATAGTTTGACCCTTATGACTTAGAAAGAAATTATTTTCAGGAAGACAAATGAGAAAAATAGGGTTAAATGAAATCATCAGGGTCTCAACATGATGCCCTAGGGAAAATAAAAATGAATTAGTAGAAATACAACCTCTCTATTAGAGATTCAACCATTAACAATTAAGATGAAGTCCTTTTTCAATGGAAATCGTGAGTTTTTTTTAGGGGTGACACCTAGGGTAAATGAAAATTTCCAACCACACAAAAAATTATAAATGCCCCAAAGAGGAATCAACCTCCTCCAACTGTGATGCAATTTTGTAAAAATAATTTTTTTTTTTTTAATTTTTTTTTTTATGAGTGACAATTATATGCGAAATATTTTCAATTCATTTCCATGCATAGAAATGGATCTAGAGAAAACATATGAGCTTGTACCCTCTTCTATAGTGCCAAATGGAGTTCAATCTCTCCTTAATCCAAATCACATAGCCCCAGTGAATTTTTACTTGCAAACTCAACAATCAAATAATCTGAAGGTGTTCCCAATAACTAAAATCCAAGTAGCCATAATATTTCATCATACCCATATTTCGTTTCGTGAAATCCACCTCCATTTGACCCTCATGTCGCTGAGTTGAATTTGACACCTATGTATAGAAATTTAAAAGCCTCCCTAGTCTCATTCATCATAATATCCACCTTTAAGGAATTTCTTCTCTCCTCCTTTTTACACCATATTCCTGTCATTTATCCATGGGTTCTAAAAAAAAATTCTGAATGAAAACTTTTCTCCCTTTTTTTAAGTAAACCTCTCTTTTCTAACCTTCGCATATAGAAAAAATATTCTTCACTCTTATTTAGGTCATAGATTCTTGCTGACATGAATAAGGATGCAAGATGTTCATGATGTTCATTTTCGTCTATACCATAAAATTATTTACCTAGGGTACTAAGAATTTGTTGGTCTGCATCTGATGCATTTAGAATTTCTTCTCTGGATTCTTGAGGAATTAAGTGCCACTATTTTGAAGATAATCCTGAAAATCCTTTAACCAGATGGAGGGCTAGTTGTTGGCCAGTTATTGGGTTGTCTTGTGCTCTTTTGTACAAAAACCAATTTGACAGAAGATGGATAGTTGTTCTGATTTCATAACAGGATTGACATTGTATGTTCAACACAGGTTGATCAGGGATTTGGGAGATTAAATTATTCATCCCATTTATTCTGACACTAAGAGAATGAGGTACTATCGAAGGATAAAGTTCAGGAAGTTATGACATTTATGTATCAAAGAGAGGACGAGGATCTGTTATCTGAGGATGAGTGTGCCTTTGGTTGGTTGGATTTGAAGATCCAACATCCTCTCTTTTTGGGATTCTGAATACCGATAAATATTTATCTGGAAGGGAATTTGGCATTCGTTTAAACTGGGAGATCATATCTTTTAACTCATTAAGTTCTACTTGGTATTCCACTTCTTGACCAAAAAGAAATTATGGTCTTTGGTCTTCTTCTATTTCTTAAATACTCATCATCCCAAATGAGTATATTATTTCATGTTTGATTTGATGACCTTTAGCTGCAAGCTCTAATGTAGTTTGGCTTATAAGACTCTTTTTATTGCTCACATTCTGGGTTCAGGTCATCATCGGGAATCTAGCCTTTTTTAAATATGTCATAAAACAAGTAGGAAAAATGGCCATTGCATGTACACCTAGATTGATTAAAGTTACTATAAAAATACCTTTGAAATAATTAGTTTTGACAATGGGAAGAGATATAGGTTTCAGTGTTGGCATAGGAGTGTTGCACCTGGAAATTCCACATTGCCTATCAGCCTTCCTGGAAATTCCACATTGTCCATTTTCCTTCTGGAAAACTTGACCTAAACTTGACCTGAGATGTTTTGGGCTTCTTTTTCCCATATCTTGGAGGGTCGCCGCCTTTCTCCCTTTTACACAAAGCATCAATGGTGCTTCCCAATGTGGAGTAAAGAGCGATGATGCCTCCTTTCTTTGACATAAAAATAGGTCGGAGCACATGTCCTTTCTGCTAGGAGCGTCGATAGTCCAAAAAAGGGAAAAAAGAAGGTTCTGGAAGCTTCCATTTGGAAAAATCTAGGGAGTCAGTTCCTACATGCTTGGGAGAGGTGGCATTCACTTCCCTCATCTATTGGGATCACATCCTATCCATTTCCCAAGTCATCCTATGAGTTCTAGGCCTATAAATGAAGACTTCATGATGTGAGTGAGGGAGGCCAAGAAAAGTACCCTTATGCTGTTAGTTTGAAGTCTGAATTAGAGGCAAAGTAGAGTTGGCTTGTGTATGGAGAGATATTCATAGTTATAGAGGATTGTAGATGTTCTTGTAGAGATCGAATTCATCAACATCAAGGCTTGGTTGTACTTCTCTCTCTTTCATAATTAATACAAAAGTGTTCCCCTTTCCTATATTTGATGTGTTGATTTCAATTGAATATTATCAGACTCCTTGATCACTGATATAAGTAATTAATTTATCATGATGCTCTCATCTTATTTGTTTGTCTTTGATCTGTTTTGCAGGTGTTGAACCATTGCAAGGGATTTTGGAGAAAAGACAAATAGATCTAGGTCTGACGTATATTTTATTTCATGTTATTTAATTTGATTGCTTAAGGAAAAGATATGCTCCCGTGTCTTTTTGTTCTGTGCTTATGACTTACAGTGCAGAGGAACAAACAGTGTCCGCACTGATTGAGAATTCCTTATAACAAAATTGGCAACCATACTGGGGAAGCAGTAATCCGGTTAAATCTAGGGTAGATCTAGTCAGATCTAGTGCAGATCTAGTTAGATCTACAATATTTGGTAACCATTCCACCTATGAAGGTTATTTTCTCTCCTTTTAGTCATTTCAGTTGATAAGGTAAGTTATTCATCTGACTTTTCTGATTTATTGCCTCTGTTCTGGGAGTGGTATTCACTCGTTTACATTTCAACTTAGTACACTTTTTGGTTTCTCTTGCATGTCCTTAACTTTTCCAGTCTATTGATAGATCAACGCACCTCCCTTCGGCTAAAAGAGAGTCGACATTGCCCTTCTCGAAAGCCTTGACATAGCACCGACAATGCCTTCCATTCAGAAGCATAAGTGCAGGGATCAGCCTGATAGCGCTATGGTGTAGTGCCCTTCAGTGCACCGAGGTAGGCCTTCAAACTGTCTGTAAATTTTTTTTTGACTTCCTATGAAAAGTTTTCCTTTAGTCTTTTCAGACTGTTTCTTTCTCTCAAATTTCTTGTGTGTTTTGCTTGTTTATTTGTTGTCTGAGTTTGGTGGTTTTAGCGGATCTGATTCTCTTTTCTAGGTCAGTTCCAAAACCTTTGTCTTCTTCATTGTTAAAAAAGAAAAAGTGGAAAAAGTTCATTTTTGGATTTTAGTAAAGTGGTCATTCTCTGAAAATTTTAGTCTTGAAAAGAAAACTATAGCCTCTTTCTGAATTAATTTTGCTTTAAATCTTGTGTGCCTTTTATTTTCCAAAAAATACAAAAAGAAGTTTATTATTTTCTCTTGTTTATGCTTGAGAAAGTGTCATTTTCCTTTGCATAAGTGATTTAGACAGATAGGTCTTTTTTCATTATAGAGAAAGTTAGTTTGTATGCACGTTAGAGGCTTTGGTTTCTTTCCTCATTCAGAGATTTAGAGTGCTTGTTGACAAATATTTGTGTTTGAAAGAAATTTCTTTTCATTTCTTGTTAGATCTTCTTTTGATCACTGAAAGTGGCTTTTGATTTAGTGTGTTGTTGAGAGAAAACGAAAAAGGTTTCTTCCTTACCCTAGCTAGTTCTTGTCGAAGTCAAAAAGTGCATTTTCATACATATTAATTTGCATTATTGGAGACAACACCTCACAAACATTCACTAATCATTTAGATAAAATTAACAGTAGCTTTAGGTCTAAAATTGTATAGAAATTTGATTGATTGGTTAGTGACATGTTCGTGCGTCGTAAAACGTAGTAGCTGTAATTAATTTGTCTGCACTACAACCCAGGACTCGCGCGGTTCTTCCGCGTACCGTTGGTATATCAAAAAACCTTTCATGTACCCTTGAGGTATATAGAAAGGCACTTCATGTACTCAATTGTATATCGGAATCCCCCTTGTGGATGGTTGTGCATTAGACAACACTACTACCGATTTGAGCTCCCACATACCTTGCATATATCGGGAGAACCCACTAGGATTTGTTGTCCAACTAAGAAAAACCCTTTGGTTATCTTGTTTGGAGAAATACACTAAAAACAACATTCAGGGAGACTACTATGCACGTACCCCTGTGGTATATCACAAGTTGCACCTTCTTGAAAATCCTGGTGAGAGACCGACTATTTTGAACCTGTCCTATCACTTAAGACTGCTTGCAACCTTTAGCTATGTGTAGGTTTGTTTGTGTGTTTTTTCTCTCTTTTTGACTTAGAGAAAATAACTTCAGCCACCAGCATGGCTAAGCAACTTACGAGGCGCCATTCTCATAGATTACAGGGTTTACCTCCCGTCTCTGCTTCCGTCGTGGAAGGACAAGAAGGTGTAAACATGGAACAACCAGCTTCTTCTGATGCTCCTATAGGAACTACCTCATCTATTGAAACCATAGATGATTTCACTATTTATACAAATCCTTTGGTCCAATTTCCCCCTGCAGCTGATGTTTTTGTTCATTCACCAATGGAAGGTCGTGTCGATGGTCCTAATGAAGCAGAGTTTGGACCGAATGCTCCTTTTCAGAGGACTTCTATGGGTCAATCCATTTCTGAGTTTGGGGTTATTAGACCTTCACCTAGGAACCCTCCTCTAGAGGAGGATGAATATAGGAGAATTCAAGCATCCCTTGATTGAGCTTGTAATTTTTCAGAAAGAGAAGAAAGAATTATTACCACACCCATATCTTACAGAGAACCTATTTCATCTCTTTTACCCCGTCTGTAAGACCCATGGCCTTCTGGATATCGTACCCTTGATGATATTTTAGCTCCTATTCCAGAAATTCCAGTTAGTGGTGAGACTTCTAATAATCCAGGTGAAACTCGCCACCCTACAGTTTCACTTTCTGAGTTTGTTACTCGTCCTCCCATACCCGTTGTGGCTGGGGGGCAATCCGCAACTCAAGTGGTGTCAACACATTCTAACATCGGGGGGCAACCTCTGGTATGAGTTACGTCATCTGTTGGTAGGATTGTTACTAGTTATAGACAATTTTCGGTTGTAGAACAACCTGCAGTAGTCACTCCTCCTACCAATACCAACATGGTGAATCTCCCATCTAGTTCAAGCCAACCCTTAGGGGTACAATCTATCATGAATCCAATTTCTTGGGGATATACTTATCGTGGGAATCAACTATTATCAAGAATATAGCACCTTCTACGGACAGAAGCTATTCCTCTGGTCTGAATGGTTCAGATCCAAAACAAATGAGTAACAATTAGGTTGAAGACTTTCCCTAAAAGCTATAGATTCCTGGAATAAAACCTCTGATGAAAGACCTGTAGACCTACAAAATCACATCAAACATACAACAACATCAAAGATACCAAAAAACTATCCATAGATCCATATTAGTGACTAAGGAATCCAATAATATATATGTGAGATTATAACACAACAGATATATGGGAAGGAAATCAACTTTGCATTAATAGATGAATGAAAGAGCTTACAACCATTTTTCCTTAGTGTCAATGCACTCCTTCACAAGACTAGCACCTCATCCCCGATAGATCCAACTTACTCCTCCATGCTCTCTAATGGATTAGGCCAGGATGTTTATTTAGCAGCATAACTTTACTTCTTTCTTCTCTCCTCAAGCATGGAGTATGAGCTCGTATTTATAGGGCTCAAAGGGATAAGAATGGTTGACAAATTGGTGGGTGAGGTGGCCATGAGATCCTCAAAGGAGGGATCTAGAGATTAACTGACCCATATGAGTAGGCATAAGGCTAGACACGAGGCTTTTGTTCTAGAAGCTTCATGAAAACTCCTTTTTTTTCACTTTTTACCAAGGGCACCGCTTATACTCCCTTATGACAGAATGGTGATGGGTGAGTACCGCACCAAAGACAAAGGTTAAAGGCGGTGGCACCACCTGGTTTCCACATAACTTGGGTGGTGCTGCATAAGGTACCGCTTATCTGCTTAATAGTAAAAGCGGTGCTGAAGTTTTGTATGTTACAATTAACATTTGGAGCACTGTTTTTCACTTCAAGTTTGGGATTGAGGGAAAACAGAGGTTTTAGGGATCTTATCACATGCTAGTGATAGGATTTGGATGTAACAGAATGCCCCCCAAAGCATGAGGCTAGAGGGATACGATAGGCGAGAGATTTGATAGAGCAAGTTATCACTTCAAGGTAAGAGCCACCTTGATCGGAGAGTATCATCTAGTAGGCATATGCAATACATCAATACTTTGACTCATGAGTAAATGTAACCTCATAATGGCTGCAGACCAATACAAGAAAGATCCATGAGAGGAATGAACAACCATGGCTACTAGAATACAACATAGATCCATGTGATAGAGGACTCAAAATTGGACATAGCTACCAGATATACAACGTAGATCTATGTCATACATATGCAAATATGAGCATATCCATGACTATACTAATGTGGATCCATGCTGGTACTTCATACAATATACTCCATCGCAACCTGGGGAGAAAGCTATGAGTGTTTTAAAAAATACCCAGGGTCTTCTTCTCGTCTTCCACAAAATACAATTCTAACCATGTGATTACAATGTTCTGAAGTCGAACATGGTAGAAACCACTTGATTACCAGCCAATGATGTGAACCATTAACAAGTGCAAGGGAGATCACCATTGATGTCAATGATTTCCAAGGTACCCTAGTACAATCTACTGAGTGTGAATAGATGTTTTGATGTCGAACACCCAGCGGAATATTTCGATCAAAGGTCAATGATGTGAACCTTTGTCGATAGAGAGAGAATCTATCATTGAGGCATACAGATTTCAAGGTACTAAATCTGTTTCTAAGACTATTTCTTGGATAATGGGCTAATGTCGACGGGAATAGTCTCATCAAAGGAGGTCCATGATGAATCCCACAATGATGACATGAAACATAGAACAAAGTTATGGAATTTTTGTAGATAATGTAACCATAGGACTGACTCAAAAGTACTGACACAAAGGTTGTGTTAACTGCAGAGGTAAACTTCTTTCTTCCTTTGAACATCGGGCAGCATGACAAAAGACTTAGCAGAATGAATGGAACAGATGGACACACAATACGACTATGGACAATCATTCTTTTGAAAGAATCAAAGGAGTGACATGACTCATGAAAGTGGATCGACTTCTAAGTCAGCTGAATACCCAATTGACTGAATGATATGCAAACAAGTGCCATGTTCAAAGGTGATAAACAACTTCCATTTGATTTGCAAAATGATTCCCTTCCCTTAATTTCCCCATCATGATTGATGAGTGCCTCTTTTTTGTTTTTACGAGTTCAAAGAGGGTAATAAACACTCATTTTAGCTCATCTAAAGATAAGTCCATGGCCATATATTTCACAAACCTGAGAAAGGAGGGGTTCATTCCCAAAAATGGGTCTCTCAGTGTTTAGTTTAACGAGTCCAATGAAAGCAAACTCGGTATCGTTCATGTTTAGAGAGTCTGAACGGAGACGAAAGAAAAATCCAAAAGGTCCTTTTTCATTTGATTTGGTTTCTAGGGCCCGAAAAATTATAAAATAATACCCGAGAGAACTCTTCCAGTCATGATTGGATGGAGTGTTTCTTTTTCGTAAATAGTCTATCGGAACCAAAAAAGAGATAACCTACCGTCAGAGAGACAACTCTTCAAATACTTTTACAAGTATGAAGAAGAAAAGTACTCAACAATATTTTCATATTTAGGGATTCTGAAAAGAGAGTAAAGGAGACTCCATTAGGTCTCTTTTTATGATGAGAAGTTTTACGAGTCCAAAAAGAATAAAAAAAAGACTCGAAACTTTGATACTGAGTTCTAAGAGTGTGACCAAAGTGTCGAAATAAACGATCGGGGAATTTTTTCGTTTTATGGAAGTACGAAAAATTCAAAAACAAACTCCCCATAGACTTTACTGTTTCCGTTTCTAGCCCTGCAAGACTCAAAAACAATACTAATCTCTCGAAAAATGACTTTAATGAACTATATAGATGGATTTTATAATAATGATTTTTCAAATATCAACATAGCCTTAAAAAACCCTAAAAGATATAAAAGTCATTTTAAATAGTAAAAATGAAACCATTTTACTATTTACAATTTGGTGAGAGCCTTTTGGAGCAAATTTGAGCCAGATCTTTAGCCAGTGATTCCGGGAGACTCTACCGTCCGATTCGAGTACCGTCAGAGCCAGGTAAATGACAAAACCTTAGCCTTTAATTTTAGAGCATTCGTTTTTTATTTTATGGGGGTTTTGAGCTATTTTAGGCAAGCCCTAAACCTAAAATGCGGGCACTGCTCGTGCCCCTTACAGGACAGGAGGTCCACCGTGAGAACCACACAACTTCCACTACACTTAGGCGGTGCCACAACTCTGTGCAAACGGAGCTCAGGCAGTGCTGAGCGTGAGTGGGAAAAAATGAATGGACAAGCAAAAGAATAAGTTTTTAATTGATTTTAATGATTGATTGTGTTTCTAATTAGCCCATTAATTGTTTTTGGCAGGTTCCAAACGATAAAAAATGGTTATATGGAAAGAATGACAACACGATGAAGATGATTCTTTGGTCAAGAGATATGAGGGGTGCATAGCCGCATTGAGGAATTGTGTCCTTCTAAAATTCTTCCGCACACCTAGCATGGTGTCTCATGAGCGATTGTTGGAGTATATCTTCCATATGTGGAACCCAGAGCAGCAATACTTCAAGGTAGGAGCCCATGTGTTGACTGTTAGGTAGAGGATATCTACTTCTTGATCGGATTATCGAGACAGGGTGCTCCGATTTCAGTGAATGGTTCCCATGGAGGGGATGTAACCACCCAGGAGTTGATCAACCATTATTGCATTCCTGGTACTAGAAATTCGGGGAATAAAATTCCCATTAAGGCGGTGAGGGATGATCCTCTTTGTACTCTTCTTTTCATCATGCAAAGGCTGGCTGGTAGCCAAGGGCCTCATCTGGCTTCCAGGGCACACATGCTCTTTGCTATAGAGGCCATGGTACCTACTGTCTTTAACTAGGAGGAGGCATTACTACTGGTCTTCAAGGACCAGTTGACCAAGTGTCGACAGGGAGAGCTGAAACAGTTTGGCTGTGGTTCCATCTTAGCCTATTTCTTCTTTGAGAGGATCCCTCATTTAAGGCCCCAAGTGGTATTTACTGAGCTGAGGGTGAGATACCCTCATATGCTGAGGTGGGTCAGGATCATGTCCCGCATGGGAGAAGGTTGAGGGAAAGTGAAGTTTGGGGCTCCATTTTTCCGCTGGCTGAATGATTAGATCCTCATGATCGAGGATTATGCGTATGTGGGTACTAATTTTAGAGGTGACCCGGACCTACAACTTCCACCTGGCAAACAGTGGGGAGACATGGGTAAGAAACAAAACCCTAAGATGGCAATTTATGTTTTTGTATTTTAATGTTTTTTATTTTTTATGTATAGTAACAAGACCTAAATATTTCCATGTAGATGTTGGAGTGGCACGACCCGAGGGATCTTCCGCACTGGACAGATGAGCAGGAGCTCGGTTTGTTTAACGAGGCGATGACCTGATGGGAGAGATAGAGGAGAACCTGGAGAGGTTGACTCGGGATATACCTGATGCATCCATCGATGATCTCCCGATGCGATATCAGAGGCACACAGCAGGAGTGCCAGGCTGTTTTAGTCATCTGCTATGTAGAGTAGTGCAGGCTATCATATGCTACCATGTGCACCACTAGATAGTTATACATGATGTATTACTAAAATATGATATAGCTTCAGGTTTTTGTATGATTTTTTGCTGCCTGAAAGCCAGAGTGCTTCAGATGAGGTCTCGTGACCTATTTTTGTAAAACACTTTTTATATACATATATATAGACTTTTACTTCCAAAGTTTATATGCTTCAAATGGGAAATGTATTTACATGAGTTTTATGTGTTTTTACTGTTTATTTACAATATGATGAACCATGTTTGATTTTCATGTTATGAATGGGCAATATACCAGTCTAGGATATAATTTTCCAATGAATCAGCAACTGCATTGTCTGCCCTACGGATATGCCTATAAGTAATAACCTCAAATGACCTTTCCAATAGAAGTGCCCTCTGATAGAGATGTAACAGTATAGGATTTCTGATGGTATAGACCTAGTTCAAATGAAAAACCACTAACTGTGAATCCATGAAAAATACCAAATCATGAATGTCCTAGGATGCAGCCTCGGTCAAAATACCTATGACTGCTTCATACTCGGTGATATTGTTGGTAGCAGGACCAATACAAAATGCTCCTGAACTAACTCGATCATTGCAGGCGAATACATAACCCAAGCAACTGAAGCAAGGTTTAAGGTATGCCGGCAAGCACCATAAGTGAAGCCATAAAAAGCCATATGATCTGCATAACCTAAATATGGTATAAACAATCTGGACACTAAACTCAAAACCATATTGAAAATACTAAAACACACTGAAAAGTCAAACAATGTACATATATACAAGGTACCATACATGAATGATCTAGGCATAGTACCTCTTCAGGTACAACCCATTGTGAGGTTGCCCGAAGGGGACTCCATCATAATCTGCGAGATCATAGGCCCCTTTTTTCTAAAACCTTGGAAACGATAAAGGGACCGTAACACATTGATTCAAACTTCCCTTTTCCTAACTTATCATGTATCTGATCATAAGTCAGGACTAGTTCACTTTCATTAAACACACGAGGCTCAACAGATTTATCGTACTGTGCCTTGACGCATTTCTTATGTGCCTCATTGACTAAGGCAGCATCTCGTCTAGTTTCTTCAAGATTGGTGAAGTATAAAAACCTTTCTTCCTCGGTAGAAGTATTAGGGAGAAGTTCGATGGAAAGTTTCAAAGACTGAATCTGACACTGAATAGGTAGGACAGCTTCTAGTCTATATACTAACTGAAAGGGTGTAAAACTACTCACTATTTTCACTGAAGTTCTATAAGCACAAAGTGTGCAGAAGACAGTTTGGGTCCAGTTGGATTTGTGATCTCCAACCATCCAACGCAACATAGTTTTTAAAACTTTGTTAATGGCATCAACTTGACCATTAGCTTGTGGATAATAGGGAGTTGAGTTTTCATGGAGAAAACCCAGCTTAGCACTTAACTCTGCCATCATTTGATTCTAGAAATGTGATCTGTGATCAGTGACAATAGATTGAGGAACTCCAAACCTAGCTATTACATGGTTAAAAAGGAAGAGGGCAGCAGTCTTACCATCCTCTGCATATGTAAGCATAACCTCATCCCACTTAGTGAAATAATCCATGGCTACTATGATGTAACCATGTCCCCCGGTTGAGGTAGGCTTGCAATGCATGAAATCTATCCCCAATTTGGCGAAAGGGCCAACAACAATGACGCGGTGTAACGGAGCAGGGTGGGTGCGCTTTTTTGGATAAAATTGTTGACAGGGTGGGCATTTCTTAACAGCCTCGTGACAATATTTAAAGATAGAGGGGTAGAAATAGCAAGTGAGAAGGATTTTCTGAGCTATAGCCATCCCAGAAAGATGACCGCCACATGCTCCAGAGTGGCAGGCATTAAGAACCTGTTCAGCCTCGTCATGGGTGAGGCATCGTCAAAGAATGGTATCTATACCACGCCTATACAATGTATCATTCAAGATAAGATAGTACTTCGCATGGTGACAAATGCGGAGACAATCATCACGAGATATATTGGGCTGAAAATGCTATGTCTAGAGATAAATGATTAAATCTCCATACCACGGATCAGTTATCCTTATTAGGAACATAAATTCATCCGGGAATGAATCACTGGGATCAGAATCCGTTAAAGCACAGGGAAGGTCACACATCAGCTCTGCAAAGACAAATGATTTCTTTGAAGTAGCTTTGGCAAAATCAAGGTCAAACTCCTGTAGGATGACAATCCATCGGGAGTATTTTCCCCCTAGCACCTGACGAGTCAGGATGTAGTACATGGGGTTTTGGTCTACGAGTACGGTAGTGGTGCGAAGCATGATGTAGTGACAAAACTTTTGGACAACAATGACCGTAGCCAATGCTAGCTTCTCCACATGGGAGTATCGAGTTTTATAATCGAGAAGATTCTTACTAGCGTAGTAAATCACGTATTCTAGGCTGTTCTAGTCCTCTTGGGCTAAAACCATTTTGATGGTAGTAGTAGAGGCAGCAACATATAAAAGAAAATCCTTCAAGTAATCCGAGGGGTGTATCATGGGTGAATGAGTCAGAGCATGCTTAAGATTATCAAAGGCTCATTGGGCCTGGTCATCCCAGAAGAATAGAGTATCCTTCTTAAGGAGATGCATATAACCATGCGTTTTCTCAGAAAAAGTTACAAACAAAATGACAAAGAAAGTTTGCCTTCCCTTGCAAACTTTGGAGTTCAAGCAGATTGGTTGGGGCAGGTAGAGCAAGTACTACAACAATCTTTAATGGATCAATCCGAATACCATCCTTGGAAACCATGAAGCCTAAAAGATGTCCTGTCTCAACGCAAAAAACACATTTGTGTGGGTTCAACCGTATTTTGTAATGGCGAGATCTCAAGAAAATGTCTCTAAGATGTTGAGGATGGTCTTCCCGTTGTTGCAAATGCGTAGGGAGATCATCAAGGTATGGCACCACAATGTTCTTAATGTCATGAAATGCATAGGACATAGTGCACTGGAATGTGGCCCCAATGTTCTTAAGACCAAAGGGTAACTTCCTGTAGGCAAAGGTTCCCCATGGGCATATAAATGTCGTCTTATGCTGATCGGCGGGAAATATCTCAATCTAATTGTAGCCAAAAAAGCCATCCATAAATGAGAAGATGACACTCCCAGAACATTTATTGATAATCTGATCAATGTGTGGAGTCTAACAGTTTTCCTTGGGACAAGCTTTATTCAGGTCTCCGAAATCGATGCAGACTCAAATAGTTCCCTGCTTTTTGTTCACAGGAATGATATTCGATATCCATTTCGTCAGGGGTACATTACATATGAATCTTGCCTTCAGAAGTTTCTCGACTTCAGCTTTGATAGCCGCAGCCTTTCGCGAATGGACTTGTCTCAATTTTTGCCTAACCGATCTAGCTATAGGATAGGTTTTGATATCATGGACCACAATAAATGGATCTATCCCAAGAATTTCTTCATAAGACCAAGAAAAAATATCTTGAAATTCTTTAAAAAGTGCTCTTTACTCTTCAGTTTCATCTATTGAACAGTTTTTCCCTATATGAACATGTTCAATAGTTCCAAGCTTGACCGATATGTTGATTGGAGCCGTTTTGGTAATGTTGCATAAATTGCCTTTTGACTCAGAATTTTGCAACAAGATAGGTGTTTGCGGAACATCGATAATATCAGTACCCAAGAGAGATACAAAATCATTAGCTACCGAAATGGTATTGGGGAGGAACAAGGATTTGTGATGGTGATCCTCCCATACTGATTAATTCATACTCATAATCTCTATAATAGACTCGTCTGACGGAAAAGTTTGGGAGAGATAATCTAGAATAGGAAGCAAAGGTTCTAACTAGTCATGGGGGCGTCACCTAGGGACCAATATGATATCACATCCGTTCATATTGGGGGGGTTAAAATTAAAAAATTAAAATTCAATATATTGGTGGTATATTAGGAGTAAAAAGGATTTTTTTTAACTATTTAAATATCCAATATGTTGGGGGATATTTTATTCCACATTCCTGCCCGTGCCCTTCACCAATGTTCCAATCCTGCAAGCACCCTGCATCTGCTTGTGGTCTATGTGCACCCTGCGTATGCTACATAGGGTTTTCCTGTGGTTTTCTCCATAGTTTTTCTAGGTTTTGTGGATAACAAGGGCATGTTGGTCCTTGGGTTTTCTATGGGTTTTCTCCATCGTGTTTTCTGCCTGGATAACGAGGGAAATTTTTCAAATCGTAGCAGTGGTAGCAATGTTGGTCCTTGGGTTTTCACCATCATGTTTTCTGGAAAACGAGGGTGTTTTTTCACCATTTTATGGTCGTGGGTTTGTGGTGGGTTTGTCTGGTGCATAGTAGTGTTGGAGGAGGCACGTTGGAGAGCCATTGCATAGCATTCTTGGAGGTAAGCTATACTGTGTTTAATCTCTGATGAAAAATGCCTTCTGGTGAATGAAAAGTTGAAGATCCAAGTAAAGAGTCACAAGATTGAAAGCTTGTGACTCTTAGAGATATCAGCTGTGCTTTTCTAGTGGTTGGTATTATATTTTTTTCTGTGCATGAATGGTATGTGCTTTTTTGGTGGTTGGTATTATATTTTTTCTGTGCATGAATGGCAGAAGCTCTGGATTTCCTTGGTTATACTTCTGATTTATTTGTTAGAAAAAGTGACTTCAGACTAGTGGGTTTAGAGGCTGGCATTGTTCAATCAGTTGTCCCGAGTTATATTTTGGTAAATTTTGTTGGGTGTGCAGTGACACGATGTAGCCTTCAATGTTAAAAGTGAATTGCATCAAGTAATAGCATTGGAGGCCTTGCACTGGTTTGTTATGGAGCCCTGTTTAGTTTCACTTAATTGCATGGCAGAATGGATTGGACTTCGAGAATGTTCTTTTTCAAAACTGAAAGTGTTGGTTTCCCCCTTCAAATGTTCCTAGAAGCAAGGTCCCTATTATAACAATGATCGTAGTATGCACATTGTCCGTGCATTGTCCTCTTTTATTAGGATGGTAGTCCTAATTACTTTTTCTCATAATGGCTTTTTCTGAGAGGCCTTCTATGCTTTTGGGAGGGGATGAGTCTTCATGTTCAGTCCTTGACAGTTGTGTGCCATCTTCTGTTGGATTTGAGAAACAAAGGAGCAATCTCTCAAGGTAAAGGTCTAGAGAATGATTGGTTATCTTTTGTTATGGTGTTCTTCTGAAAGAGATAGGATACACCATGTTCGTTTCTTCCAGAGTTGTAAAGACAGGAAAACCATGAATTTTGAATCATTAAAATTGTAGAGTTGTTGCCAATATGTATTGTTTGTCTGATACTTTTCAACGTTTACTGTTTTCTTAGGAATTTTTGTTTGATACTTTTCAACTGGAATTTCACAAGGTGAAGAGAAATTATTGTTTCAATAAGGATGTGTGAGGTGAGATAAGGAAGGGTTTTTCACCCAGTCCCTGATAAGCATAAGTGTACTTATAGTTGGAATGTTTCCTGATAAGCATAATTTTACTTACAACTGGAATGTTTCCTTCAATGAGCACATGCCCTACCCTTGATACTCTGCTACTTGGGTAGGTGAGAATCATTTCTTTATTCTACTTTTGTGGGGAAAATACCACTAAGGATATTTATTTTAAAGGAACATATACCATTACTGATATCTTTTCCATGGTAACTTGGCAGTGGGAGGAAAGGATGCAGAGGGGTTTACTTTGCTATGATGTCACTACTTATGACACCAAGGTTGGACTTATGTTACAACCATTTTTCCAATTATCAGTTGTTTGAAGAATACCCTTTGTAGAATATTCTTTTTTGAACAACTGATTCTATATTTAAGGTATGTTCAACTGTTCCAGTTTGGTATGGTTTTGGGGGTATATTTATAAAGACAAGGTTTGATACAGATTATATCCCCAAACACTGTGGAAATGATTGTAGGTCATACCCGGTGATTATGGTTTCATTGCTCAGCTGAATGAAGGGTGCCATCTTAAGAAACGCCCCACTGAATTTCGAGTTGACAAGGTGCAGCAGGACTTTGACCCCAGTAAATTCAACTTCACCAAAGTAGGCCAGGAAGAGGTGCTCTTCCATTTTGAAGAAAGTAAGGAAGACAAAGTTCATTACATGGAAAAGGCCTCTGTCTTGGATAGTCCAAACATGGTTGCTATCAATGTAAGTGAAATTAACGATAATGGCAGTACCTTTTATGCAGGGTTTGAGGTGTTTTGAATGTTAAACGATTATGTTAATCGATCATCTTTATTCTCATGCAGGTGAGTCTAATTGAATATGGACATGTGCTCCTCATGCCAAGAGTGTTGGACTGCTTACCCCATCGCATTGACCATGATAGCATACTGTTAGCTTTGCATTTGGCTGCTGAGGTTGACAACCCATGTTTTCGTCTGGGCTACAATAGCCTGGGAGCTTTTGCAACTATAAACCATATGCATTTCCAGGTGAGACTATTGTTAATACATTGTGTTAGTTACAAAATTTGACTTTTCTATGAAACACTCTTTATCATTTATGTGCCTTTTGAACAGTAAAGAGATGAGGTTAAAGAAGACATTGTGTTTTCCCTGTTCGGTTCTTTCTTTCAATAACACTTTCTGGATTGTAGAGATAAGATTGCAATGATGATATCTACAAATTTTGAATTTTTACATAATGAATCAAACATTGTGGCAGGCCTATTACTTGGCCCTTCCTTTCCCTGTAGAAAAAACACCCACAAAAAGAGTACCTTGGTAGTCTGAGAAAGGTGGGGTCAAGATCTTTGAACTCTGCAACTATCCAAATCCTCTAAATTTCTCAAATCCTCTTATTGTGAGGGACTTTGACCCAAATTCCTGTACATGGGCATATGGCATGAATATATTTGACTTGCAAGAATGGAAAAAGCAGGACATGACAAGGATCTATCATAAATGGAAAAACCTGGTAAGTATACATTGACATTTTGCTTTTGGTTTCCTGGTGCTTTATTTGTGGTTTCCGCAATGAAGTGACATTAGCATTTGGTTTTGTCTAAAAATGACTATTGTGTGATGCTTTTTATCTTAGAACAAGGACAGACAGCTGTGGAAACTGGGCAACTTGCCACTTGGGCTGATCACCTTTTATGACCTTAATTATGCACTAGATAATTCTTGGCATGGTCTAGGCCTTGGTTATAATCCTAGTGTTAGTCGGACAGATATTGCAAAGGCAGCACTGAGTAGCATATTTTGGTAGTTAGAGTGATTCTTGTCCACACTATGCGATTAGCAAAACTTTGAGTTCCCACTAGTAGAAAATGAGAAATTAATGACTAAAAAAATGACTAAAATCAGGTTATAAACGACTATTTTTGAGTCGGTGACTAATAGTAGCAAATTTCCACTATCTTATAGCTAGTCGTATTTCACTAGTCATTAATAGCTTGACTTAGTAGTCATTGATTTAGTCATTGATAGTCAATGATTTAGTCATTGATTTAGTCATTGTTTTAGTCATTGATAGTTAATGATTTAGTCATTGATTTAGTCACAGATTTAGTCATTGATTTAGTCATTGAATTAGTCATTGATTTAGTCGCTGATTTAGTCACTGATTGCAACCATTAATGACCAAATATACGACTAAATAAACTACTAGATGTTAACATATTAATGACTAAGCTAAATACGATTAAGATATGAAAAATTAGCTACTAATAGTCGTATATATGTGAATTTAGTCATTTTTGTAGTCACACATTTATGATAGGGCATGGAGGAATCGAACCACCAACCTCCTGTCTATAATTAGGCAGGTGCTCTACCATTGAGCTAGCACCCTTTAAGAAGTTGTTATTGCTTGACAATGATGATATTCAAACAAGTTTATGATAGATATCAATCTACAAACTACATAATTATTACTACTACAACTTACCAGTAACTAGTATTTATGATAAACTAAATCCTGAGAGCTATGTACAATTTTCCATGTAACTAAAGCTAATAAAAATTTAAGCAATCACCAAGTGTCACCCACCACAGGACTTTCAAAAATCACATCACTTGAATAGTTACATGAAGATCAGACAACTTATCAAATGATAGGATTAAACTTTCCTATATCAAATGACCAAATTTGCTGATGAAATAAATGGTCTGATATCATGTTTGTAATCAGCAATATTTTTTAGCCATAAGCACAATATATCCATCATCCTGCCCTTGTATTTCGTTGATTTTGTTTTCCTTGTTAGCTATTTGTACATACTGACTTTTACGGTTTTCTTGAACAGACCATATAGGTGCTTTGTGGATTTCTTGGAAGCTTCATGTAAAGGAAGGTAGTTAACAGTATTTCGGTAGGGAATCCATGCTTTAACCAGTGCATTTCCAAGTCTGCACAAATTAAATTCTATGCTTTTGAAAATGAGATGAGCATAATCATAATAGATACAGGTTCCATCTATGGAATGTTTTAATGAAAGTCTATCTAAGGAACTACTCTAGAAAATAGTTTAATTTAGTTTAGATCCTCACAATATATTCATTTGAAAACATCACTAAGGGAATTCATATTCAAAGTTGTCAGGAGAATTGACTGTTTGGAGTTCATGCCTGGCACAAATCTCTCAGATTAATGCAATTCCCATATCCATGTCCATACTAGGCTAGTCCATAATGAGGTGAAAATCCATATTTATCTTCAGTCTCCAAGTTCATTACAACTTGACGACTATAAATACACATTCTTCAGGATGCTATTTTCTCCTTTTCTCATCATTTTACTGTGTGTTTGGATCACTTTTGTAACAAATAGCAAAGATGAAGATGTAGATGGACTGCCTATAAAATATCAAGTTACAGGCCTCAACCAATAGCAAAGTACCTAATCCTCTATTACTTTGGTAACAAATAGCAAGGAGGAAAATGTACCTTGACCACCAAAAATATATTAAGTTACAGGCCTTGACCAATCAAAACTACCTAATCCTCACTGATGCAACAACAATTCAAAGCTCCAACACCAATACAGAAAATTCTTCAATAAGTAAGGCAGCAGATTAGATTGTTTAATGGTTAAAAGGTTTTAATTTCAAATAGGATGTAAAAAGTCCAATTGCATAGAGCACATGCACAAAACATATAGAGCCGAAATCTAACTGTGCAATTTTTTGACAATGAACACTAGAGGCTATCTTTAGTAGAGAAGCTTGGTTTTTATGTTTATAAGTTAATTCACATTGTGGTCAAACTTGCAGGAAATAACACTACATCACATCAATATTAGTTCGATTCCCATGAAATCACATCAATGAGTACAACACAACATAGGAGGCCCCAAAATCATGGACATACACAACTGAACTTCAATGGACAAACACAACTAAACTTCAAAATCATTCCTTCTTAGCTATTTATACATATTGGCTTTTACAATTTTCTTGAACAGACCATATAGGTGCTTTGTGGCTTCCTTGGAAGCTTCATGTAAAGGAAGGTAGTTAATAGTATTTCGGTAGGGAATCCATGCTTTAACCAGTACATTTCCAAGTCTGCACAAATTAAAGTCTATGCTTTTGAAAATGAGATGAGCATAATCATAACGAATATAGGTTCCATCTATGGAATGTCTTAACGAAAGTCTATCTAAGGAACTACTCTAGAAAACAGTTTAATTTAGTTTAGATTCTCACAATATATTCATTTGAAAACATCGCTAAGGGAATTCATATTCAAAGTTGTCAGGAGAATTGACTGTTTGGAGTTCATGCCTGGCACAAATCTCTCAAATTAATGCAATTCCCATATTGATGTCCATACTAGGCTAGTCTATAATGAGGTGAAGATCCATATTTATCTTCAGTCTCCAAGATCATTACAACTTGGCGACTATAAATACACAGTCTTGAGGATGCTATTTTCTCCTTTTCTCATCATTTTGTTGTGTGTTTGGATCACTTTTATAACAAATTGCAGAGATGAAGATGTGGATGGACTGCCTATAAAATATCAAGTTACAGGCCTCAACCAATAGCAAAGTACCTAATCCTCTATTACTTTGGTAGCAAATAGCAAGGAGGAAAATATAGCTTGACTGCCAAAAATATATTAAGTTACAGGCCTCGACCAATCAAAAGTACCTAATCCTCACTGATGCAACAACAATTCAAAGCTCCAACACCAATACATAAAATTCTTCAATAAGTAAGGCATCAGATTAGATTGTTTAATGGTTAAAAGGTTTTAATATCAAATAGGCTGTAAAAAGTCCAATTGCATAGAGCACATGCACAAAACATTTAGACCTGAAATCTAACTGTGTAATTTTTCTGACAATGAACACCAGAGGTTATCTTTAGTAGAGAAGCTTGGTTTTTATGTTTATAAGTTAATTCGCATTGTGGTCAAACTTGCAGGAAACAACACTACATCACATCAATATTAGTTCGATTCCCATGAAATCACATCAATGAGTATAACACAACATAGGAGGCCCCAAAATCATGGACAGACACAACTGAACTTCAATGTGGTAAAAAAAAGGTTTAAATAAAATAAAAACAAGGATTTCCATTGGAGTTAGAAGGGCTATTAACTGAATAAAGTCACTTAATAATAGAAAATAACTTACCAGGGTCCAATTCAATAGTACACCAAGACATCCTGGCGTTATCCTTGAGTCCTAATCTGCAAAAAGAAGCGATGTCAACAATAAAAAATCGATTAAATTTTTGAAATTTAATCAAAAGCAAAGGGTTTTTCAATGGAAGAGGCATATTACCACTGTTTTTTACTGTAAGAGAAACTACTGGAACAACATATTTGTATATGGCGGAGACTGTAATGGGCAAGAAAAACAGAGGAGCGTGTAGGGTAAAAGTGGTGCAGAGGAAGCCCTGTGTGCCGTTAACACCAAAACTAAAAATAAATTGTTGTGAAAAAAACGGTCGCCTCTAAAAATATAAAAATAATTAAATAGCTGATGGAGGATAGAAAATCACAGGGATGCTATGCACATAAAAGGCAATACCAGTATAAATCCCTCAATAGTCAATTTTATGAGATTTATTGAATAAATGATTGACAACGATATGGTCTAAGAGCCCAAAACGAGTAGAAATATCACCTGCAATGAATAAAGACGGGAGTAGGAGGTTTGTCCTTCCAAAATCACAAAATTTATCAGCTTTGCACCAAATAGAGGGAGGTTGAAACCATATATATGGGGTTTCGTCATTTCAAACATACAAAAATGCATGGAGAATGTTCTCTAGAGTAATACCAAAAGAAAACAATGACATCATGATTCATAAGCAAAGCTTAAGCTATCGTAGTTTATTTGAGCAATGAACTGTGGGATTTGGGCCACAAAGAAAAACAAATATCTAGGAAATGCAAATTTCAAAATTAAATGAAAAGGTTTATGCATGGGGTATTATCATATCAGACAAATCAAAGCAAATATTCCCAAAGGAGTTTAATTTCAATCCAGTACGCAATAAAGAAAATAATATGAACAGAACTAAAATTGCAGGGAAAAAGAAAACCACTACAACCTTGTAAAAAACAAAGAAAACCTCAAATATTTGTCTAAGATAATAAAGCAAACAATATTCTGTTAAAGGTTGGCACAAGACATTGTTAATACTAACATCCTAACTATAAAGAGTAGGAATTGTCTTTCAAATTCCATGCAAACACTTATAGATGAATTTTTGAAAATAAAAAGACTAATGTGTCAATAGTGGCTTGTGAGGTCAGTGAAAGCAGGTATCTATATAACCCCCACGTGAAAGAAGGTATCTATATAACCCCCACCAGGGTTCATGCACTTCCAAGTGACAAGGTAGTGCTTGTGCTTGTTCTTGTGGATGTGCAGCAGGGCTTGCAACAGCAATTGGGGCCAGGTGGACACTAAAACACATGACTTAAAGTTACAATAAACCAAATCAATCTTAAGCAATATCCTAATGTCTAATATCCTAACATTTCAAATCACTTTAGGGTAGGCAAATGTTTGGGATAAGGGTAAATTTTACGGAAGTACCAATCCCCCCTTGTTGTGGCAGCTTTAGCTGAATTGAAGGGCACTTGAATTATGTATTCAGTGGTCCACCCCTTGAAAGTGCCTATACAGGAAGGCTTCTTGTGATGCCATGCCTCTTTAGTCCAGTTGTAATGCTTCTCAAGTTACAAACTAAAATAACTTACAAAATTGGGCTGAGATCAGCATTAATTCTTTGCCTCCATCTCAGCTATATTAATTTCATATGGATATAGATTCAGATATCTTCTTGACCATTGACACAAACAATGAGGTTATGATGAAAATCATAATACATCTAAAATTGCAATCTTTGTCAATGTACAAGGGCAGAACTCAAAACCAACTACCTTTAGATATGGGTTTCTTATCAAAATGCCAGACCAAGGCATTTGGCATGGCACCAATCTCATTGGTAGAAATTAAATCCGTGGAACTCAATTTGGAGTTGTAGCAATGCATTGGCATAGTAGGTGTAGGATTTAACTCAAGAGAAACTACCTATGGACATGGGTCCTTTCGGCACTTTACCAGGGTCATTGGTAGAAATTCAACCATAGAAACTCCATTTGGAGAAGTAGTGATGCAAAGGGTCATTGGTAGAATATCGACCTATAGAACTCCATTTGAAGTTATGGAAATGCATAGGCACAATGGCTGTGGGGTTGTTAGAATTTTAATAGGGCATTCAACAAGGTACCCACATCATTGGTAGAAATTCAATCCAGGAAGGTGTGTGTGGTTTTGTCATGATGCAAAGTCACTGTGGTGGATGGAACTCAAGAGAAACTACCTGTAGATCTGAATATGGGTTAATTACCAAAATGCTAGACCAGGGAATTCACCAAGGTACCCACTACAATTGGGAGAAATTCCACCCAAGTAGCTGTATGTAAAGTTGTCACAATGCAGACACCATAAGTATTGGAACTCAAGCCCAACTACTTGTGCATATGAATATGGGTTCTTAACCAAACTGCTAGACCAAGGCACTAAGCAAGGTAACCACACCAGTTTTTGAAATTCTAAACATGGAAACCTGTGTAGAATTGCAATAATGAACAGAACAATCTGTATATCTGTACACTAGTTTTGATGAAGAGAACAATCTTTAGAACTATAATCATCCACTGAAAATTGGACTTTTTCCATAAAGGAATTATTATTGGAAGAAAGAGGATGGTTCACAATGTTTCAGAGCAGCCAGTAGGAAAATGTCACAAGAAGGGCATCACAAATTATGCACCTCAAAGGAAAACTATTATGAGAAAACCTACATGTCCAAGTTGATTACATCATGGAGCACACCATTTAGCGAAGTAGTTTGTTAAATCTTGCTCAAACAACATTATATGAGTATCCACTTTTGTAATATTAGTCATCATTTATTTTTTGAGTTGGTGTCTTTGTCCTTCGTAATTATCTATTCTAAATTTAGAAAGGAAGGACACCTCAAGCTGCAATGCCTCCATCCTTGTTGCTGCTGTCTCAAACTTAATCATGGGTTTTGTCATATTTTGTTGCACTGGCAATGTTTTTCCAAATTTCATTGTTGCCAAACTCGAGGCTCGAGCATAAACAAAAAACAAAATAGAATCTAGCTGGTGTCTGGCCCACTTGAATGGTATGAGTTTCAAAGGAATGTGAGCTTTAATTGCTTCACTCTGTTACCCCCCATTTTGCATGGGTGTCCACATGTAAATTTCTTGCTGGTGACAGGACAATTTGTGCATTTCTGGGCATTTTTTGGGCAGCCTATGGTGGTTTTATGTAGAAGCAATCATGAATGATCTATAATTAATATCGTTGTGGTTTGATGATGAACTATGACTAAGGGTTTTGCTATAATTCTAGACATTTAGAAGCACCCTTGGGGCATAGTTTATGAGGAGAATGCTACAGCAAAAGAGGGTGCATTATGGCCATTGCTTGGTAGCAAGATGTTGAGGCATTGCTATTGAGGATGTTTCCAGCCTAAAGTGCCATTATTTTTTCCCTAGATCAGTTCCAACCTAAGGGGTATTTTTTGTAGATTTTGAGGGCTATTTTCCAGCTTTAAGAGTCATCTTAGTTGGATGTCCATTTGCAGTTGTTTATTGTCCTTCTCCATGGTTCACAGAGGGTTCTCTTGCATGTTTCAATGGATCATATGGTATATCACAACCAACAACATCATCCCTTTAGTCCCAGAATTGATGGTGGATTCCATGCTCATGGTTCTGGCAATGCATCTACAACAACAACCTTGAAATTTGTCAACAACAGCCCGAGAAGTCAACAGGTTTGGTCTTTTCAGCATCTGATCTGGGTCATCTATGGTTTTGTTGGGTATGCAAGATATTCATCAGGTTTATTCATAGCAGATTGGCGTGTCTTTTGCTGATACTATGAGGAGGGATCCCATCGCTACGATCTCGATGATATTGACTGACTGTTGGTATGGGACCTGGGCTAGCTATGCCAATGGGGTCTCATTGAAGTGGAGGTGGTCCTCTGGGTCCACACAGATCTAGGGTTGGAAACAGAATCACTATCTGTCTACCTCTTGGTGCCCCTTGTAGATGAGAGCACCATGAAAAAAAAAGTGATCCACTGAGTGGAAGCTGGTCCAAGATGTGGATGTGCTTGAAGGATGAGGGAGTAGAGGTGGAGGGCCTCCTGCAAATTACAAGGCCAGACATCTCTGGTCATGGTACCTCAAGAAATTGGCTATAGTCTAAAGCACCCTGACAAGAAGCTTCCTGAAAAGAACTCATCATCATTAGAAAGAACTCGTCATCATGCCGAAGAACTTGTTAGCATGCATAAGAATTCATCAGCAGACTGTTGATTGATGAATTCAGCCATTAAATTCTTCAACCATCAAATAACTCGGTGCTACTAGAAAATGCAGTTGCTCTGTGACCTGAAACAACACCGCTAACAACTACACACATATTTATTCATGCATCCTGCTTAATCTTTAACATGGCATTCATTAAACCACGATATTCCAAGTAAAAATGTATAAAACTCCCAACTGACTATTGTAGACATGGACTAGGAAAAATGGTATCCATGGGTCGGGCAAAAAGTTCAAACTTATTGAGAAAAATGGTGCAAAATAAATGAGTAAAATAGGGGGTTTCAAGGCTCATCAATTAGTGTCATGTCATATTTACTAAATTAATTCATCGTAAATATGATTGGCCAGATATGAGAGCCACTCATGTAATCAGGTCAAGGGTACTCAATGCTGCAGAAAGCTACATGGGGGTCTAAATTTATATTTTTTGGGGAAACATCAAATCAGTTGGCACATGGCAATCTGGATGGGAAGCAAAGACACTGTCTACTTGGAAACCAAAAAGCAACATTCTTGAGGGCACCCATCCTCAAAGCATGTACTTAGTAATCACATCGAGTACGCTCAATACTGTTGTCAGATTCTTATTTGTCGGAAAAACACATTAGAAATCTTCTTGGGTTACTAATCTAATTTTGTTTGAATAAAGTGAATAAGTTTTCAACACAAGTACACTAGTTATCTAATCGGATCCATTGGGTTACTTGCAAAAAAAACCTATTTCCTGCTCATATTTGTAATGTTTTGCTAGGTAGATAGAACAGTTAACAATCAAAGGATATATATCTTCTTCAATCTCATGGTCACAATGGACATGCAAGTGTACATGTTTGTGCATGTATGTATGTTTTCATCCATGTGTTGGCAACATTAAAATTGCATGCTTAGAGGCTTTTATGCACGTGTCTCTCTGAACTCATTTTCACTTGTCTATGCCTCAATGCCAGAGCGTGATTATGTAACCATTCATTTTGTGAAATGTGCAGAAAAAAGTTTCAGAACCTTAGAACCTAACCAGTTTATTATGGTGTAACTAAAAGAAATAATAATGGTTGCAATCTAAGTGTATCAATTATGAATATAGATACAAGCTGATAGCAATTCCTGTCATAAAACAATAATTTAGGTCACAAAAATTTTCATTATCAAGATTAAATGCATACCTCTTGCAAATCTAAAGCAAAACACTCTGGTGAGCTCCCATATGTTCCAGCATTCATCCTCAAAGCAAGAAGATGAAAATCAAACACCTCATGCATCTCTGGCCCAGCGAAGTTCCCATGGATCAAGTTACATAGTACCGCAAATGTTTCTGATGAAAAGATTTTTTGAAAGATATATGAACAACAATCAATGATCACATTTGAAGAAACCACCTTTTGACTACCAGACTCCTTCATAGACGTGTCATTCTCTATCTCAGTGATCTCCTGAATACTTGACTTTTTCAAGAAAATATTGTCTTTCTTCCTTCCCATAACTTGGCTTTCCACCACCATACAAGGAAAGCACTGATGAAACAGCTTCCTTGTATAAAAATTTAGTTAACAGTAAGAAAAATGACACTTCCAAACATGATGTTATCAGATTCAGGCAATGCAGCTAAATAATTTGTTTTACCTTCATGGGAAGAATTCCACTCTTATTAGGAGTATCCTTTGAAATGGTTTGTTGAAGCAACTTCTTGGCACAGTCAGGTGGCCCAGAAGCAAGTGCTTTCGCAATGGCACTCCTTATTCCTCATGCAGTTATGCTTGATGCATAGAAAACCTGTTCCAAGACTTCAGTCCAATGCGCAATTCGATTATAATTTATATCTTTTTCACTGAGCGTGCTTGATTTTTTATCTATGTTTTTGTCCACCCTGTTTTCATCTTCTATTACCTGGTTACATGATCCACTCAAAAGCTCTGCTTGTGCTCTATTAGTTCCCTGCAGAGATCCAATGCTACTGTCTTCCATTCCCAGCTGAGATGACCCACTTAAAGGCTCTGCTTGTGTTTCATTAAAGCTTTGCACCAAAGAAAAAACAAAATAAGAAGACAAATTACAGAACCTGCAGCTAAAATTATTGGAAAAGACTTATAAAAGCCTAATGTAGATTGCAGCCTCAATTAATTTTCTTGATCCAAGGACCAACAACCTCGCGGGAAAAATATACTTCTTACTGGAGCAACACGTTAGAAAATTTAATGAAAAAAGTGTGCACAAGAAAAGCAAGCACACGGGGATTGATGAAACAGTTGGCACAAAGTTATGTTGTCTCGTGCAAGCTTGAGCAAGTTGCAGACACTGCCACAATATCATCTTGTGAGTCGAGCAAGCGTTGCTGAAATAGATTCTTCTTGATAAGTTGAATCTAAGTGCTAGGTTTTTGGAACCAATCATTCTTTTATTAGCGATCTACCTGCCAAATGAGATCTTCCATATGTGAGCCCTAGGCTGTAAGGAAGTAAACGAAGAAACAAAGTGTCGGCACCATAGGCTGTAAATGATTGTCATGTGAGGTTAAGTGCTATAAGAAATGTTGCAGTCAAGATTATAATCTGAGAGGCATTGTTGTACAAACTGTAGCCTATAACTCTACAGGTTGAGTCTAAAAGCCATATTTTTGGAGCCCATCATTCTTGTGTATCATAGATCTAGCTGCTAAAGAAGTTCATTTGTACGAGTCCTAGGCTGTAAGGAAGTAAACAAGCAACATGGTGTCCGAAGTATATGCTGAAAGTGATTATCGTGTGAGGCCAAGTGCTATAAGTAGCGCGGTCGAGATTGTTGCCCAAGAGGCATTCTTGTACCAATTGTCTCTCTACCATATATGTTGCAGTTTTCAGTAAACAAGAGTGGTCTTTTCTGCATATATTTGTGTGGGTTATTTTTTGTGGTGAATGGTACATCAGGTGACTGCAAATTTTTTAAGTACATTTGAAACTTTCTGTGTTAACATATGAGAAAATTTTTAACCTAGTTGTAATGATCTTGTGAACAGTCTGTGGCGGTGCACTTTACATCTTCTGCAAAAATGAAGTTGATGTGTTGTACTTAGCATTTTCACATGTACATCTGTACTTTATTGAATAGGTTGTGTATCCTGAAAATACACCAGTATCAAATCCAACAAATTATAAATTATCAACATCTGGAACGTTAATCAGCACACAACAAATGGTAAGCCTTTGCTCAGAAAGAAGTTGTTTTGCACAGAAAAAATACATTGTGCACAAGTCTCATATTTTTCCACCCCCTTTTCAATTCAACTGATGGTTGGAAGAATTAATCAGCATGCAACACATTGTAAACCTTTACCCAGAAAGGACTGAAGTTGTGCAGAAAAAATACAATCTGCACAAGTCCCATATTTTTCCACCCCCTTTTCTATTCAACCGATGTGTAGAGGCATCCGGATCTTCTGTAGTATTAGATTGCAAATGCATCAATCAATGTAGTCAAATCTCTATCTAATTCAACAGGTTTAGAAAGGAAAGGGAGGCAAGATTTAGAATCCTGCTTGTTGGGATATAAAGACATCTTTACTAACTCTCAATGTAAGGCTTATTATCACTAGTTTATGCATCTGCAGGCAAAACAACCACTCCACAAACGTAGGGGAAAACATGTCATCCATTGTCACCATACAAACTATTTCTCAAAAGACCATCTAGACATTCAACATCACATTTGCAGTGAAATGCAAGAAGGCAGATACACAAAATACATCAATGTAAACAAATGAATAAACATTGAAGCTCAGAGAAAGTCACAACAGTTAAATATGAACAAACAGTCACTTTATAGTGTACATAGCATAATGAAACTCATAACACTGAATTGATGCTCCTTGTATTGCGTAGCAAGGATATGGTGCAGTGTGTCAAATCATATGCATAACTGGCACCCCATGTAATAGGCAAGATATTTCCTATGACAATATGGTTTCCTAGGCATCGTCGGGTAATTACAAATATGATATATCATATGATAATTTGTTAAGTCATATGCACAACTTCCACCCTATGTAATATGCAATGTATTTCCTATGACTATATTGTTTTCTAGGTGTTGTCGCATTATTACTAATATCATATGTTGATGTCCTCTGGTTACACATCTAATGGCATATAGAAGTAAGGTGCTAGGAAATCCCCAATGCGTGCTTTGGTAATAATGTCACTCCACTAAATTCAACAACCTGCCATCTGGCTGCCAAGATTCTAATGAGACCCAATTTTATGAGTTTATAATATATATTGAACAGTATCCTGCTGGATTATGTGTTATCTCACTTACAAGAAAGTGGAAGAAGGGAATTACAGGCATAACTTTTCCAATACTGTATGGCTCCTCCACATGTACTTTGAAAGATCCAAGGATGCTCCCCCAACAGCTCTACTCTCAAAGCTTGGAAAACAATGTGTTGCACTATTTCCTATCTGTCCCTTTATGTGGGCCCCACTCAAGAGTCAAAAGGTGTCAGGCCCGGTGGAACACTTCCTGAGGAAGAGGAACACACCAAGCTCTCAGATGGAATAACAATAAATATTGATATACGCTTCCAAACATACCAATTAATAATGTCATAGTAATAATAATAATCTATTTTTAAGGTCACAGCCAAGCCAAACACCAATTTGGTGTATGAGATCCCCTTGTTTGTAGGACAAGGGACCCCCCTTGCACAACAATGTAGCTGCTAAAGTCTACAAAGGTGTACATACCCCACCCCCTCCAGATTTGAACCTATGACCTCCTAGAAGGAAACATATGTTCTTAACCGTTAAGCCCATTCAAGTTGTACTATAATAATAATCAATTTTTAAGGTCACAGCCAAGCCAGACACCAATATGGTATATGAGAACCCCTTGCTTGTGGGACAAGGGACCCCGCTCTGCACAACGATTTAACTGCTAAAGTCTACAAAGGTGTACATACCCTTCCCCCCTCTGATAGGCGATTTAACTGTAAAAGTTTTTTCTAAAGACAAATATAAGATTCTAAACATTGCACATGTATGGAAAGTATAAGTATAATACTCAAGAAAACAGAATTCCTAAAGGTAGAATTCAAATATTCCTTTAACAACATTGGATTTCGAATTCAAAAGCAAAACAATTTGTAGTCACTCCTCAAATATCACTTAACCCATTGTAGAAATTCAAGCAAAAATAGAAGTGGTTTTTCTTGAACATGACAAAAGCTAAATAGAAACTTTTAAAAAGGCTATGGGACTCAAAAAAGATAAATCAGTGAAATCAAAATAAAAATCAGGATATGAAACACTACGTCTACAAGATCAAGAGGATGGACATGGAATAATGGCAAATGCTATAATCAATCTTACTACAAAATTAGGATATGAAGCCCTGGCAAAAATGATTTACCTAGGGACCAGCTTTGGTGGAAGCTAGCTTGCCCACTCAAAATAAGAATCTTTACTTGGTTAACCTTGTTCAATAAGATTCTTACATGGGATAATGGACCAAAAAAAAACTAAAAAATACCAAATAGATGTTTTCTTTGAAATTATATGCTAAATATATTGATCATCTTTTAATCTTCTATCCCGTTTCCAAACTGATCTAGAATGAATTCCTTCAGATGGTTAATGGGTCTATTCAGTGGAATAGGGTTTCTCTTTTGGAATGATTTGAATCATGGATGACAAATCCTGTTGTAAAGGCTCACATAACTTTGCCTTGTTATGTTTAATGGGGTTTGTGGCTTTCTATAAACACGACTTTATTTTAAGGAATAAATTTGGATCCTAGTATAGTGTCTTGTAATATTAAGCTTTCCTACAAAGAAGGGTGGAAGAGGCCCTAAAATTGAAGGCAGTTAGGATCCTCAAAGAACCAGTTTTGTGTGGAGCTGGGGCACTATTTTTCCTTAACCATCATCATTAGTTTTCCCTCAAGTATGGTATAGAGCAAGGAACTAATAAGTAATAACAAAGTTGAATTCTTTGCACATTGGATATTGTTG
This sequence comes from Pseudotsuga menziesii, assembly GCA_001517045.1. Taxonomy (NCBI): domain Eukaryota; kingdom Viridiplantae; phylum Streptophyta; class Pinopsida; order Pinales; family Pinaceae; genus Pseudotsuga; species Pseudotsuga menziesii. Next base: position 39,509 of record LPNX010678117.1, read on the forward strand.
AAATATGCTGCAAGGATATTCTTTGCACATTGGATATTCTCTTTCATGAATTTAGGTTATCATTTACTACAAGGATGCACAAGGATAATTCTAGCTTTATAGAAATCCTCTAGTACATATATGTAACAAACTTTCACCCCTTCAAGATATCCAGTCCCCTAAGAGACGAAATTCCCTTGCAAGATTGTTAGGCATTAGCTAGCTGTTGGTTGTTCTTGGTTTCTTCTTATTTTCTGAATCCTTGTTTTTAGAATTCTTATTTTCATTATAGAAATGAGGTTCTTTGCAATGCATTCACTCTATTTATCTTCTGAATTTTTTATTTTAAAAGACAACATTTTTGAAAATGAGGTTTTAAATGCATGGTTAACAGATCTTTATAGTTTTCAATTACAAATGGAACATTGGAACATGCTTACTCATGGTACATGGTTATTTAAAAATGGTACACAACTATTCAGTTGTGCCCATAATTATACTGTACTGGTTGTTACATGGTATTTCATCATGATAAGCCATAGGAAATTATACCTTAGGGTGATGTATTAAGTTGGAGAGCATTTTGAACATAGCATGATCATGGTGAAGTCCAGAAAGGTTACAGCACAAAATCATTTGTGGAAATAGTTAGCTCTAGTTATATGTGTGTATATTTTCTACTCTGATTGGTGAGACATTTGCTCGTGATTTTAATGTGTGTGTGTGTGATGTCTTACAAGTATTTACTACATGTCAAGGTAATAGAAATCTTGTTAGGTTATGAAATGAGCTGAGCTTATGTGTGAGAGGCTCCCAGACACTAGAATCCAGATAGGCATCTTCTGGTAACTATATGGTAAAGGAGGGGTGTCGCATATAACTTATCTTTCAGTATATAAGCATTAGTGTTGACCATACAGTGCCAACCATTGGAGGAGAAGCATGGTGAGAATTTTGGCCAGCAATACAATTTTCCTATAGTTGCAACAATGTGCAGGCAATGTTGGATTTAGTCATCTCATACCGTAGTTGGTTGGTAGGCATGCATACATGCCAACACTATAATTATCACTCTCTTCTTTGCGCTTGTGTTTTCAGTCTGAAATAGGTCCTAACATAATAGAACTTAGAAGACTACATTGCATGCATTTTGCTACATTGTTGTGAAACTTGCATCTCATTCTTGTCAATCCAGGGAAAATATGTCACAAAACTACTCTTGGAATCATATGGGAAATAGGAATGCTTGTCTAAAGAAATTTATAGCATATAACTTTTCGCTTGCATCTTTGGATCGCATAAGTGTGTATGACCTTTAAATAAGTACAGTGCAATATTTTATCCTACATTTGGATTGTTTTTTACCATCTATTCCTCTTAAAGATTCATGTTGTGTATGTATCTTTAAAACATTTTAATCCAATCAGGAGGCCAACTGCCATGCCAATTTCTAAGGAATTCATATAAAAGATGCAGAAACGAAATTGCAGCTATTGACATTAAAAACATACAAAATAATGATCTTTGCTAACCTAGAATTTGGTGAAAAAAACTCCTTAAACCTGGAATTTTGAAATACATGACTCCTTATTCTAAGATGACAATACCCAGAAATCATACACAATTATGGGGGAAAAACCATCATTACCATTTAAATAAGAGAAAGAAAACTATATAAAAATCCATTTTAATTGAACTGGTCTGCAAACACTTTAATCATTCAAAAAAATATCTACATTCACTGCAGAATCTTATAGAAGCATTGGTTAAACTTACATATCAGGATTATGGGAAATCTTTTCAATAAAGTCTGCTTTGTGTGGATACAATGAACCAATAATTCTTTCGACCACAACATATGTGCCCACATTGAAGTAAGGCATGTATGATGCAATGCTGCACAACCCTCTCCAACCATTTGATGGTTGTCCATTATGTTCACCACCTACATCAGGAAAAGTAGATGGACCTGCTCTACATAAAGTTCCATGAATCATTTACTACTTTGCAGGATGTAATTTCCTAATAATGCAGCCCATAAAATTGCGAAAAATCATAATTATTCACCTATAGTGAACTCAACAAATAACAGTTCATCATGTCAGAGTAGAATGTTAGTAGTAAACTGTTTCAGTGCAAAACCATTACAATACAGTCCATGGAAAATCAGAGATTCCCGAGGAGATAATGTTAATTTTCACTCCATGTATGTGGCACAATGTCCCTAAGGTAAAAATGGAAAAAGACTAAGATTATTCAAGCTCTAGATGTAACCATAAGAATAGTAGGCATAGGTCATATTACACCTCAAAATGCATGCACATGCATTTGGAGGCATTATTTCCAGTAATGCAAATTTGTGTGAGATTGCTGGCCTACCTCAGCAGCTAAGGAAACACATTAGGGACTGTTTTGACATTTTATTGTGCATACTTTGCAGACGGATTTTGAGCAACATTTGGAAAAATCAGAACCTACAGAGCCTGGTGTATAGGGATACTAATGAAGGAATTCTGTAGACATGTTGTCCCTATTACAGAAGTCATATGAAGACCAGACTATGCAGAGAAGAAATGAAGCTTTTTAGGTGAGCTAATGTGAGGATTTGGCTGCATCCTGGATATCTGCAAATTAAGAATGGTGATAGCTCATCCCCTTGGAATAATAGGGATAATGGATTTTGTGTAGGGTGCATGTCAACATCTACAGTCCTAAAGTTGAATTTGAAAAACTGCCCTATTGTATTCAAGATGAGGCTACAATACAAGAGGTTTTTCAGGAGGCTTGCAATGAAAGTTTTCTAGGGTATTGTCTGCTTTCGCTCCATTTTATAACTATCTTTCAATATCCATCGACCAGATCCAACCACAAACTATGTAGGTGTGCTAATGAAACTAATTAGTCCAAATAAAAGCATGAATCTGCGTCATTGAATAAAACGGGGCAAACTGACTATTATTTCATCACCTATATTCCTCTGGTTTGGATGGCCATTTGTGCTCCTCTCGTATGGAAAGAGGCAAAAAGTGGTGGAAAAAGTAATCCCCCCAGTCGAGAATTGCGCCTTTCTGCACACCAATTCGACTGCCATATCCAACATAAGTTAGAGGATCATTTGCATGCTTCTGCTTCTCCTCTAATGGCAGATCAAAGAACTCTCTCGATACCTCATGTATGACCATGAGAAGCTCTGGATAAAATCCATGGTTTATCAGTTGGAAGCATCCCCAGTCTCTACATGCATCTGATATTTCATCCACAGTCTTTCTCCATCGTTCGTCACAAAGACCAGAGATATCTATGATGGGTATCTCCTCTTCCACAAGCTTCTATTCTGAGGGTTTCTCGTCATCAGGTCTCATGTATGTCAAAGCCACACAATTGATTCCACTCTCTACAAGACACTAGACACTCTAGATTGGTTCAGGCGATTCCATTGGAAAACAACCTGAAAAAGCTATCCACTGCTAAATTAAGACAATTGCTAGCAGATTTCTCATACAGCTTTCACTTCCTAGCCATCGGAGCATATATAATGTATATGTACCTTAACCTTCATGGAAAAAAAAATTAGGACATTTATCCAAACAAACACAAACAATGTGTAAAGAGTTGAAGCTATCAGGGAAGCAATCCACTCAAGAAAACAAATTTATATTTATATTTTTTTTAAGACAAAGAGTTAAGCAAAGTATTGGAGAAGAAATCAAAAAAATAAGCTCCTTGCAATAAGCTCTCGAACAATACCACAATCTTTTGGAATGCTTGAAGGTTTGCAGATGCTTGTTTTGTATAATAATTCTTTTTAAGGACTTCTTCCTAGAGACCTGATTCATTTGAAAAACCTAACTAATGTCAATTTATGGAACAACAAATTGAATGGAAGCGTAATTCCTCTTTGTGGTTCAAGTTTTCTCAAAACATTGGACTTGACAAATAATAGTTTTTTCACGGGAAATCCCGTCCCAATTGGTTGATTCCAGAGGTTTAAGCCATCTCCGACTAGGTAGGAATGGCTTGAACAACAACATTCCTAAAGAGATTGGTCAGATGTTGGAGCTCAATCTATTGGACTTATCTTGGAATAAGCTCACTGGTGGGTTACCTGCAGAGCTTGCTAAGTGCACGGATCTGATTCATCTGGATCTGAATAATAATCATTTCTCTGGACCTATCCCTGTATGGTTTGGTGATTTCTGTGGACTTGGAGAGCTAAAACTCTCCTTCGATGAATTTAATGGAACAATTACATCCTGAATTGGGAATTGTACCAATTTAATCACTCTTGCTCTTGACAATAATAAGCTTTGGGTTAGTTTACCAAGGCAACTGGGGAACCTTGTTTCCTTGAATGTTCTCTATTTGCAGAAGAATAACTTTTCTGGACTAATCCCTTCTTCTATAAAAAACTGTGAAAAACTTTATGACTTGAGGCTCTCATACAATTCTTTGACAGGCTCAATTCCAGTGGAGATTGGAAAGATTGGTAATCTACAAGTCATGCTAGACTTGAGTGGTAATTTTTTGTTTGGAAGTATTCCCTTTTCACTTAGGGATTTAATGATGCTCAAATTTCTCAATCTCTCCAATAATCAACTTAGCAGTCAAGTTCCTGATGAGATTGGGGATCTTAGAAGCTTAGCTGAGTTTAACTTATCCAATAATTTTCTCCAAGCACAGTTGCCATTGAGTGCTTCCAAATGGCATTGGATCTCTTTTGTGGGAAATCCTAGACTCTCCGGAAAGCTGTTGGCCCCCTACTCACAGGTTTCATTGGAATATTCAAGATCTAGAAGGAATCAACTAACAAAGAGAGCAGTAGCTGGCATCTCTATTGCAATTGTATTGATTTTAATCCTTTTGGGTGGCATTACATTCTTGGTTTTATTGAAAATTTATGCTATTTGGGCCAAAGCAATTTCTTCCTCTAGCTCAGTTTACCACAGGCATGACTTTGAATTGAACAACGAAGAATGTAAACGAACATTTGAAAGCATGGTTGAAGAAACATACATAACTCGGGATGATTATAACACAGGGTCTTCTGAGAACCATGATTTTCCCTAAAGAATACGTATATTCCAAAAGAGCCACAGGGAAGAAATAAGTTTGCAAAGTGAGAATCATGCTGATGGAATATGTCCTTGAAGGAAAGGACATTTTTGTGTCAGGCTTCATAACTTTTTTGGATTGCAGTCAGTTTTAATTAAGAAAAATATCTACAAGGGATGTCTGCTTTGATGAGATCATTGTAAGAAGATTATTCATTTGGGCTGATTGATAGCACTGAATGTTTCAAGTATCATTCGTTGTGGAACTGATCTTGGCAGTATAGTCTCATCACCTTCCACAACTGCCAACTGTATATGTTTAAGGCCTCACAGTCGAATTCTTGGAGCAGAAGAAGATATTCTACTAATAGTGTTCCTCACATAACCTGTTCAGCGCCTTTAGCATTTCAAGTGGGCCGAGAAGCTATTTAGTTTTCGAGGACCCCTGGGACCAGACATATGGGCAAACAACATTAAATCAAGCTACTCAAACTTCAAATTGTCTACAACACCTCCCAAATTGCATACCCCTTAGCTGCAAGCTTACATAGTCAACTTGAATGGCAGAGATGAATTATAGACTAGTACCACACGACTTGGACTCAAGAGTGTGTTGTATGCGATCCGAAAGGATAGTTCTAATCAAGAGTCCTGTAAGAATCTCATTGGCCATCCTTCCAAAGTAAATTTCAAGGTTTGGCAAATATGCTTCACATACGTATGGAAAGGGAGTAAGGAAATGGGTGACATCCGAATCCTCTCTTTGGAAAATTTATCTAGACTGAAAGAATTTGGGGGATGAGGCATCAAACACATTTGAAAATTTTCCATTGATCTAGCTGCAAAGGGAGCTTGGTCATGATAAAAAAGGGATATCACAAAAGATTTCTATCAAAAAGTGCATGGCTCTAGCAACCCTAGAAGACTAGACTGCTCAGAGAAAGCATCCGGAGGATGCTCTAATTACCAGAAATACATCACATCCTCCTTCCACATCATAAGCAAACACCTTCATTGGAAGATCAGAGATAAGAATTGGATTGGATGAATGCATTTGCAAGGACAACTTACAAAATGTCTCTCCAACTTCTTGGTGCTCTAAGGAATAGGGATATATTCACTCTCAACCATGATGTTTCCCCATTAGCCCACCTAGACCTGGATCAACCTTGGTTGGCCTCTTAAGATATAGGTTTTCAGGGAATTGAAGGAAACCAATGACAATATTTCTTTGTCAGGTTATCCTAGGTAGGGATTAATCTAAGAATGGAGAATGATGATCTTTTATAGGGTGCCAATCATACTCAAGGCTCAATACACATTCAAGCTTGGATATTCATCACAACATACAATACAACAATCAAGCATGGTGGTGGAAAAGATCCGGAATATCCATGCTCCCTCAAAAGTCAGACTATTTACATGGTTGGCCCTTAAAATATTTGTGCTGACATGGGACACACTTCAAAGAGAAGGATGGCAAGGGCCTAGCAAATTCCCTATTGTGTGAGAATTGCCCAAAATCCATCCATCACCTCTTCCTCCATTTCCACTTCTCAAAAGAGGTATGGGCAGTTTCCACCATACTCTTAGCACATAGAAGATCTTGGGAAGGAGAAGATTTAATCAATACCCTCCACACTCAAATTGAAAAACAATTGCAAGCAATCAAGCATTGGTACTGTAAATCATATGGTCCATTTGGATAGAATGCAATGAATCCAGTTTTGAAGATAAAAATACAAACCCCTATTGGGTATTCTACATATTGAATGCAAGAAAGAAGGAAAGCACTCCACGCCTCCTCTTATGCCCCCATGGACCCTAATCCAGTACACCCCAGATCCAAACATAACCCATGGATTCTTTGATGGTGCATCCATAGATAATCCAGGAATCAATGGAACTGGCAGGTGGCTCCTTTTCCCGAACGTCGCAAAATAATTCTTCAAACTAGGCATCGGGAACACAACCAACAACAAGGAAGAACTATTAGTAGCAAGCACACTACTAGACATTGCATAGGAGAAAGGCACGCAAGAGATGGATATGTACAGTGGCTCAAAACTTATAGTAGGATTGCTCAATGGGACCTTGAGCACATCCATCATTAGTCAAGCATGAGAAGTATCAAGGAAAGGATTCAATGCTTTAACATCATAACAATCTCCCATGTCTACTGAGAACTAAACACAAGTGAAATTATGCCTGCACCTTGCCTTGAAGCAAGTTCAGAACTAATTTTTATTTATTACCTGGAATTTTTAACTAAAAAGGGCATACCCAATGATCAAATAATTTTCCTTAGCTGTATAGGTTTCCATCCACACAACAACCAATTTAGATAATGCTCTTATCCAATAAAAATCACTTTTGTCTTCTTGTTTTTTACGACATTAACTATATTAACAAAAGGATTAGTCCACTAGAATATTGCCCCTATTAGTTCTTGCGAGAGCTAGGGTTAGGGCTAAATCATCTGTAAAATGCAATTATGGGTTAGTATATGCCTCACCATCCTTAGCCCAACTATTTTTGGCTATGGTATGGGCGTCCCTAGCTCGATAGGGAAGCTCCAACAAGGAAATTGAAACTCAAGGTCCCTAGTGTACTTAATTGTATTAAATAGATGCACCTCTACTAAAGAATTTTCTTTTACTGAAGACAAATGTTCTTGGTAAGGATTTGGATGAGTGGACGTGCATTTAAAGATGCTTCTTAGATTGGCTAGTTGCTTCCTATTTTTGAATTTTTTGAATTGATTTTGGAAAGGATTCTATCATATTAGCTTTTATCCAATTTGTGAATATAGAGAGAATTGTATGGGAAACAAAGACATTAGCAAATGCTATGGTAGCAGATAAATCATCAGATCCAAAAGTAGATGTTGATTCAGCAGTTGCTGAACCAGAGGTCGATGTAGTCAGTGATCCAATAACCCATGTTTTGGGTCAGTGGAGCTATTTTGGGTGATCTCCTTAGACCCAAAAATGTTAAACCTAATAATGATCAAATTAATATACAAATTGAATACTGAAACCAGAAATAGTGCATGTCAAATGAACAAATAGATCATTCAAAGGAAAATGAAGAGAAATGAATTGGAGAATGTTTGGATTTCTTGCGAGAAATATCAGAGATGTCAACGAACCTATTCATTTATGGAGAAAACAAGACAAACACCATAATCCCTCATGTGGCTTGACTACTATAAGATTTGGAAGACATCATTTCCAGTTACTTGCTTGCAATGTAAACCTTCACCATGTTTAGTTACTTATTGGTCGCTGAACACCCTTGTGTTAAATCTACCAATGATCACATTAATATACAAATCTAAGAATAAAACCCTAAACAATGTATGTTGAAGGAAGCAAATAAAGCATTTGAAGGAAAATTAAGTGAAATAAACCTGGTGATTGTTGGCTTTGAAGTATTTTGATATATTTCTAATGGCTTCCATGTAGGGAATCTAAGAGGCGGTGAGGACCTCTTCATTTTATGTTGTAAACCATCTCCCCTTTTCCACATTCATAGTAATTTCTTTCCCCATCAACTTTGTCTCTATGGACATGGTAGCTCGACTGTTAAGCTTTGGAATCCTCCATTTCCAATATGCTTGCTCTGTAAGCCATTACATAATTGCATGAGACCCCACAAAGTTAAATCTAGCAATAATCAAATTAATATACAAGCATAACACTAAAACCCTAAAATTGTGTGTCAAATGAAGCAAATAGAGCGTTCAAAGGAAAATTAAGTGAAATTAACCTGCAAATGGTTAGCTTTCTTGTGTTCTCAAATATTTATAATGGCTGAATTCTGTGAGGGAAATTTCATAGACACTGGAGAATCTCTTCACTTTAGGAGAAATGGCAATAGCTTCCATAAGCTCTCTACCCTTTACGACCTTCATAATGTTTTCTTCCACTATTGACTATTTTCCTGCAACCAGGGGAATGCTACTTTGATGTTGTGATTTAGAAGCCACCATTTCCAACCTCCCTACTTTATAAACCACCACCATTAGTTTTTGGATGGTCTCCCAAAACCCCATATAATCCATTGCCATTATTTTTTGGATGGTCTACTAAAACCCCACAATATTATTCCACTTTTATTTGGGATTTTCATCCTTGGAACTCTTCCCTACCAGTAAACACTGCATATCAAATTTATGAAATTATTCCCTTCTACCTGTGCATTTTACTCTACAACCCTCTTGTAGCTGGCCACCTACAACACAACAGCCCTAAAACTGAAAACATTAGACTTTATAATGGTGTTTCCAGTGTAACCCCACTAGGTGCTTAATAGCTAGGCATTCCTGCAAACTTGGTGGTGACAGTCGGAGATGCCTTGCCATGTTCAATGAGAAGAGAAAAGCTCAAGTCACCCAAACAAGCATAAAATTGCTGTCTGCAACAATGTTCTCTACTCTCATTCTTTGATCAATGCCGAATACTGTGTTGTTGAAGAAAGTAACCCAAAAGGACTAACTAAACAATCATATTTGCAAGCCTTTTTACAGTAAATGAAATCCATTTAGAAACCCTCTTTTTGTCTCGTTTAAGACAAAAACTCAAAGAGTCAAATTAGAACCAAAAAAGGTTAGGTAAGTAATGAGTAAAAAGGATATGGTCTTAAAACATCTTATTTTTGTGTAGTAGTGCAAAGAGTTACTTTATGGCAACTCTCCCTGCATGCATGTTTTTTTATGGGGTAGAGTGTATGATAAAAGTAAGTCTAAACATTTGAATGGACTGTGACATTTGATCCTATGTAAGATACACTTAGCATGGTTGCATTGTGGGTTAGCCTTCCAACCCTACAATGGTGTGGGGGCACATTGTATGTGAAAAGTAAGCCTAAACATTTTAATGGACTTGGATATTTGATCCTATGTAATATACATCCAACATGGTTGCAGTGTGGGTTAGCCTCTCAACCTTTCAGTTTAGTTCTTAGACTTGACAAACTTTGGACCCATCAGAAATACTCTGGAAAAACTATCAAAAGTGCATAAGCAACAAATAAATGGAAGATACCAAAGGCCACAGGGATATTAGTTGTGATCCAGATATAGAGAATGGTCTGTCAGCTTTTCTGAGTTTAAATCTATTGGAATATTCCTAGAGAAAAGCAGGTGATTAGGAGGCATCCCTTTTTAGATTTTAATGCAGAACTTACCTTGAGCATGGACACATGACCAAAGTTATCCCAGACCAAAGGAGTAGGATACAAGGACTCATTGGGTAAAGGAAAAATATGGAAGAAGAGCTAGGCAAAGGAAAGAGATGGTAGTCTAACAACCTTTTCAAGTCTTGCAGTAAGTACACATGAAGGAACAAGAAACCTAAAAGAACAAACAAAGGAAAATAATTGTTGTAGCTGCAACTATTTTCCCAAATTTTAAAATTTTGGACCCTCCTTTTAATTTTATCTTTCTTGGATTTGTTTTGGATTGCTGAACTCGGTCGTTCCTCTGCTACAATTTTGATTTTTGAGTTTGATTCGAGGTAAATTGTTTTCTTTCATTTCGGGCATTGAACGATCTAAAAAGCCTTTGCTTAGCTGATGCTTTTTTACTTTGGAATTTCAAGTTTTAACTTGTAAATGTTTTTATTTATCACTGTCGAAAATATTTTGAACAGTGAATCGGGGCCGTAGTTCCCTACACAGCCGCAGTTGCGGAAACTAAATGATGAATGACCCAACAGATAGTTTTAATCCTCACTGATTCCATGGTTTTTATTGTTCAAACCTTTGATTGTTTTCGATGACTATGATTTTTATTTTATTGGAATATTTTTTAACTAGCGGTTGGAGCATTAGTCTCCTGTATCACCACCGTTTCAGAGGACAAATGGAGAACGAGCCATTGGATAAGTTTAAATCCACCAATTCTGTGGTTTGATTGGTTTGAATATTTTCCTTGCGATGATTTTTTTCTTTTTGTTTTCCCTATCGGGATGTTGTTTGATAGTTGGTCAGAGTTATAGTCTCAAGCGACGCCGCCGTTTTGGAAACCTTGTTGTTTATCTTACCGACACTGCGGAGATTCTTATTTTATTTTTGTCGATCCGTAGTCTTAAAGTTTCTGATTGCCGAAGTTTTCATTGGATTGCGGAAGTTGTAGTTTGATTGTTACCCACCATTGCGGCTCCTTAATGAACTAATCACCCGATGCTTAGCTGTTCCGTTCGCCGATGGTTTGTCTTGACTTTCACCGATGTTTTCTTTTTGCTGTAGAACCCTTAGTCCATGTGAATTTTGCCGTTGTGGCTCCTTAGCAAGCTAACCATCCGATGCTATAGTTGTTCTAATCTCCAATGCGGAAGCTTTTAATGCTTTATTTCACCGACGTTTTATGCTGACCCGGGATCCTTAGTCTTTTTGGTTTCTGCCATTACGGCGGCTTAGTGAACTAACCTTCCGACTTGTAGTTTTTCCATTCACCCATGAGGAGTTTTATCTGCCCGATGCTTATTTTTCCTGTCGATGAGGGTTTTTCCCGCCGTTTTGTGTGTGTTTTTACCTTATTTTATGGACGACGAAGGTTTCAGATACTTTTATCATTTTGGGGTTTTTGCGACAAGAGACCAGTACAGGGCCTCACTTTTGATGATTAGTTTTACTGTTAGTATGGTTTACATTTTTGGAAAATATGCAATCCGAATTAACGATGAATTTTTTGTTTTAATTGCAGACGGACTTAGAAGATTCTCCAAACCCAGTTTGATGATTACTGTTGCGAAGAAGGACAAAGCAGAAGGGAGTTGGCTGAAAAGTGATAGGCAGAGATGTTCTGAGATCAACGGGATCTTAAAAAGGACAAATAAAAGATAAAGCAGAATCGATAGCAGCAAAGGCCCAGGCTTGGAAAAGGTTCATCAGTTACCGAGTTGGTCCCATTTTATGAAGTACTCATAAGTCTTAATCAGTAATGTAACGCATTATATGAATCATGAGCACTCACAAAAGGAAAAAATTGTGAGATTAAATGGTTGGGGGAGCCCAAAGGTCACCCGGGGGGGGCAGCCCAAAGGTTTTTCTTTTTTGTTTAAATATAGGAAAGTTAGAGGGAATATGGGACTTTTTCCCAGACAGATTTGTGAGAATCTGATGTAAGAAGAACTATTTCCTTTTGCATAAAGAAATTACAAGTTTTTTGTTGGAGAAAGCTTTGTGGAATCTTTCAAATGTTGTGCCATGGATTTGTTGAATGTGAACTATTTCGTTTTCAGTCTTATGTCCATGAACTGTGATATTTTTCTAAATCTTTGAACCTATGTTCTTATATGAATGCTCTCTAGTTTATTCTATGAATTTTCCACTATGAGTAATGAATGTTGTTCATAAACAATTGGCTATCTAGTTGTTCAAATATCTTTAAATGTTCATGTGTTTTGAAAGAAGTATCAGCTATCTCTGATTTTTCTTAATGCATGTGCAAACTACATTACTTATTAATGAATGATAATCTTGCTCCCTAGGGATAGTTTAGATAGTTAGTTTTAGTTTTCTTGCTGTGTGTGATTTAGATGCGAGAGAGTTTAAGACGAGAGGTAAGAACTTGCGCATCACATTGTGACCGCTCCTCGTATTCGCTATCAATCTGCATTGTTATATAGGAACTTGCATATCATACTTTAATATAAAAACTAAAACATACACGGTGGACCGGGCTGCAACCGGTAAAAACTTTTTATTTTGTTACTTGACCTACGGTAGCCGGACCGCAAACCGGACGGATTCCCCATACCAAATAGTAACGGGCTAGTTGGGAACGTTTACTAGGGAGAATCCCTTGCTGTTGTTTCCTGCAATTTTCCAGGCCTCAACATTTTTTGGTGCTAGAAGGAGGAGCTACCCAAAGTAGGGATGTAGAAATATTGACAAAATAAAAAATTTCAAAAGGTAGGAATGTGGTTCTACAACAGTTGGTGCTAGAAGACCACATAGAATCCTCTTTGTCCTTAAATACCAAAAGGAGCCATTTAACAATCCAAGGAGACAATCATGCCCAAGTTTAGACCAAAAGAGAACATTGGTTATAAATGGTTATAAATACCACAACATAAAACATTGGTTATAAATGGTTATAAATACCATCTCCTTAAAAATAAAAAATAAAAGTATTTATAACTATATGAGACAGTAGCTCCTACATCAGTTGTAGATGGTGCTTAAAAGGGTTACATACAAGTTTAAAATAAAAGTATTGACTGGACAACAACAAAAGAGAACCACTTGGCAATCAACTACCATGAAAGAGAGAATAATAACTTATGAAGATTTGAAGGGGATACATGGAATTGTGTAGACAGGCTAGGTTGGTTGAATTGTCTTCCCAAAATTGAGTTATAAGACACTGTGTAAAGTGACCTATTAATATATACATAAAACTACGAATAAAAACATACAAGTATAATCTACCATCCTTGAGAAACATACCTTTCATGGAATAAGGTTGTTTAAATCCCAAGGACTTCTTTAGTGTAACTTCATTAATACGCATAGGTCTCGATGATCAATAAACGCCATTCATTTCAGTCATAGCTCAGTTTTTTCTCGTTCTCATCACCAAATTTGACAAACCCATAACCTAATTTGGTGCGAGCTGTATTTGCATCTATCACAACTTTAGCACCTTTAACAGATGAATATTGGCTTTGGAAATTCTCTTGCAAGATAATATCAGTGACCTCATGACCCAAGTCCCCAACAAATATGGAATACCCAGCTCCTGGTTCTATCTGTTTGTCACCAGCTCCAAAAGTATCCCAATTCAACCTAAAAGGTTGTTGAGAACTGGGCATGGGTGTACCATGGAAATTCTGCAAAAATCTCTCTGTATTTGCACGAGAATCAAGTTCCACAAAACCATAACCCTCTGGAGAAATAGAGTAGAAAAGAACATGAAGAGAGAAAACAACAAAATTTTGTGATGTATACTAAATCAAAGCGGACCACTTCACCTAAAATCTCAAATTAAATTCAGTGCCAATAGCAGAGAGTTCTATTAGCATTTACTTTGCAACTTCATATAAGTGGGTTTAAGGAAAATGGACATATCAGAAAATCATTAGTACCAACTTTTTCTCCATCCTTCTTCTTTTCCCTAATACCCATTTTGAACTCTAACTAAAATATGGCAATGTAAAAGGTTATGAACTATCAAAGAGATTTTTCAATGTCATAGTAAAATACCATGAGCTATCCAACTGATAAGAATGACATGAAAAAGAAGCTATACCTATGGAAAAGATCGTAATCCCATAAATCACAGCAATGAAAAAACAATAATATAAACATGGTTATCAACAATATGAAAGGAAATGTGAAGACAAGGACCAAATATAAGCCGTATATGGAACAAGAAATCCCTCGAAGTAAAAATGTCAAACGGAGAGCAATAATTTAAATTCTTTTTAAGGAGATGCATTAAGAAACTGAATTGAAACCTACGTGTACAAGAAGAGAGAGGAATAGTGCCAATGACAAAGGAAACCATGTAAGGAAGGAACCTTGTTCCCTTAATAAAGATCTCGTCCCTTCAAATGTAAGATTTTACCTCCTGCTACGCGACTCTGATATCCCTAATTTTTAGCTCCCAACTTTTGAGTTATGCAAAAGCTTGCCACACTAATGCTTAAACCCTTAAATTAGGTAACAAATGTTTGGATTGAAAATATTTTTTATTCTACATATACGCAGTATAGATATTATTGATATCTTCTTGGTTTTTCCACGTTTTTTATCTATCTTTTTCTTCATGTGTTGTCCTTGTTATCTCGCCCTTTCCTCGTGTGTTTGTTGCAACGTTTATATGCTAATAGTTTGGATCAATAGTTTAATTATTTTTTTTAATTTTTATGATTGTTAATTTCTTCTCATTGACATCATGACATGTTGAATTTTTGTATCCATGGAAGTGTTCCTTTAGTGATTTTGTGCTTTGGTCACTAAAAAGGGGACAAGTTATATGACCCTTGTATTAATATTTAACTTACAGAGTTCATGAGGCATATAAGAGGTTGAGGAATTGAAATATTTACCTAAAACTCAGAGATGGGTTCGAGCCTCTACCTTTATACTGCATATGGATCTGAGACTGGTTCTGGGTCAACACCCCAATTTAATTATAATTGGATCAACTGCTACGATGTTTAAAGGAACTGAGCCTGGTGAAGCTACGTTGACTGGTGCATCTAGTTCGATGGTCACAGATCATAATACTTATACTAAAGTTAGAAAATCACCTCAGTATGGGACTTGCAAGGAATCTTACATTGAAGAACCAACAACTAGCTATGACGCTTCTAGGTATCGATATGGTACTGGTTCTAGTACATAATTCATAATTGACGTATAAGGAACCTAATTTTCCTTTGGCATGTGCTTAACTGGGTTTGCTTCAATGGTGTAGTAGGGATAAAGATGGTCAAGAGAAAATTCATGCAATTGCTTTGTTGGATCTCTTAAGATCGAGGTGCATGGCACCAATATTACTAATAGAAGGTAGACAATTTACAAAATTTTGACTTTAATGTCAAAATTGCAATTTTCCATGACACAATTAAAAATGACTAACATAAATGACTAATTCATATTCTTCTAGCTAGTCATTTTTTATGTCATGACTAAATTAGTCACTTATGTTAGTCATTTTTAACTCTGTCACTTATTATCTAGTCATATTTGTTAATTGGTGACTAAATTAGTCGTTAATTTTAGTTGTTTATAGTTGGGTCAATCAAAATTTCTCATATTTAGTAGTAAATCACTTTAAAAACCTGTGGTGACTAGAATTTTTAGTCACATAGTAGCTAATTCCTCATTTTGTACTAGTGTCCTGTAGTTAAGTCTCTTTCATTTCAGTAGTACCAAATCTTGTTTCTTGTAGTCATTTCATTCTCTTCTAGTAATGAATCAATATTCTAATGTTGAAATTATTTAGACAATCATTGCTTCTTGACAATAATACCTAAATATTCCAGTTATTGAACTCCTTATTTCCATATAGAATACAGTTGATTGCAAGGTCTGATCTTCTCACAGTTGATTGTAAAAACCAAATTTTGATAGTGGTCATATTATCTTCATTAGCACTGCTAATCTTGTACACTTCCTTTTCAACATCCACATCTTTGTCATCAAATGATTCTTCTACCACATCATCAGTTTACTTCTAAAAACTATAATGCTACTTTGCTTGATATTATTGACATAGATCTCTCTTGTTGACATCAATGACAACTCACCTTCAACACTATTCATATTTTAATCCTCTAATCATAATTTTTCTTTGAGTTTCTTTGTCCAAATTATTATGTCTTTATCTTTGCAAATTATATTGAAATATTTCTACACAATCTTCTAGATATTCATTTTTTCATTGTTACATCATGAATTATTTTCCCAAAGGTATTTAGAGTTTCAATAGTCTTGGTACTTTTGGTGGAAATCTTGTTTAATTTATTTCCATGTATGAATGGTTTGACCTCCAAGTCCCATGATCCATCTCAGTGTTGTTTCTTTCATTCTTCAATGTGGCAAGAAGAAAATTCAACTTCTGTGCATCAGAAAAAATCATAACTACGACATAAGACATCAAATTCAAACAAAAATGTGTCAAGGTCCTAAGAAGTCAAACCATGGAGAGTGGGCATAGATTGAAAGAGGTATGTTCTTCATTGGTTCTTCACCTCTGATATTTATAATGAAGAACTCAAATTTTAAATTGGATAAACTTCTCTAAGCTAGACTGCCCATGATATTTCTTAAGGCCTCTGCTATTTTTCTTTGTTGGGGTCGCACAAGATTTATTCGCCCTAATTCCCTTTGACTTGTATTCATATTGCGCAACCTCACCCTTTTGTGCATCATAAGCCTTGATAGGAGGTATGCTGATTGAATTGAATTTCCTTGAAGCTAAATTTGAAACATACTGCTTCTTTGGAGAAGGAAGCACTGGTGCAGTCACGCTCTGTAGCTTTTGTTCTTCCATTTTTGGATCAGCCAATGATTCAGTAGCTTTTGTTACTTTGTTGCATTCACCAGGTGTTACTTTGTTGCTGAAGATGGCTAAAGCCTTGGCTATGTTTTTTTGGTATTGCTAGGAGTTTTCAAGGTTGGTTTCTAATATAAATGTTCTAATTAATCCAGGATTTACAATTTCACCACTATTATGAGATTTGCATGGCAGGTTTACTTCATCACCTCTCATAATAGATCCATTGATACTTGTTGTAAAACTCTACTAATTCTTCTTGAACAAGTAGTTCATTCTTGGAACAAAAATTTAAATAGATCAAGTAAAGAAAGGAAGTATAATTTAACTATGAAAAAGGAAATCCAAATATGGATCTCAAAGTGCTTCCTATAGTTTTATACGTGGAAACTATATACTGAAATCTGGGGAAAATGTTTATGCCCACAACCCTAAAATAGGTAGCCCCAATGACAAGTCACCCAAGCACAGACTGTAATGATGATGAGAAAGTACAGAAATAGGAAAACACAGTCTGGACTTTGAACTAACCCTCTAGGAAGCTTCATCAACCCAGAGATACCCACACATGTGGTCATGAATTTTACTTCAGAGCCTTATGTGACAATGCTTATCTGGCACTGCTATGGTTAGGATTCACAAGGCCAGTGATAATTTATAAGATATGTGTTGGGCGTTCTAGGCATACAAGATTTAGAATCTCTTCCCCACTTTGAAGAATGGTTGTCCTATATGCCTGATGCTGAAATCTGTTTTCAATATTCTTAGCTTGTTATATAATAAGAACAATTACCATACTTGTCAAGAAAAATATTGATAACATCCTTGATATTCAACCAAGATGGATATAATCTTTAGCTCCAAAAGATTAGAAGTTCATAAGATGTTTTGTGGCATCTATCTACCATGTGGCGTGTTCTACTACCAATCAGTTGTATTAAAATGTTCATCAATTTACACATGTCTATTTATATCACAAGTATCACATTGTATTCCCATTACAGACATGATGGGTTAATCCCTCATGTAGTTAGTTTCTTAGTTGCTTGGGTTGCCATCTACAAAGCGGCATGCACATTTTCTTAAGAGAGTTGAAAGGCACATATGTATACCTACATAGCATAACTACCAATTCAACAGTCCTTAAAAGGAATCGTGGTCCTTATTGACAAAGCTTTGAATGTTTGTTAAAAACTCTCACTCATTCATATTTTTTACTCCAAAGGCTGGCTTGTGTCATTCTTTGTACCCTACAATTGAAGTATTTTGAATTCAAACTAGCTGTCGCATATGTATTTTATAAGGATCAATGTTTCAGATTGGTCCCTCTCTTATATCTATTCTAGGTCCTTGCCTCTTAGGTTGTGTTGGTATTTTGCTAAGATTGCAGTCATATTATAGAGCTATATAATTTTATCTGCAGTACATTAACTAGTTTGAACATTGCATGTATAGAATCCTGTTCTAACTCATTGTATTTCTTGCAAACTGTATGGATGATTTAGATCTACTACACTAATTTCTTAAAGTTTATCTTAAGCACAAAGTCATCTACCGATGTGGCAATGTTCATGTGGATTTGTTGATATGTTGATGCTGTCAACTGGAATATAAAATGGGCATTAACTTATAACAATTGCATCATTTGGGTT
Source organism: Pseudotsuga menziesii (assembly GCA_001517045.1). Classification (NCBI taxonomy): domain Eukaryota; kingdom Viridiplantae; phylum Streptophyta; class Pinopsida; order Pinales; family Pinaceae; genus Pseudotsuga; species Pseudotsuga menziesii. Next base: position 58,207 of record LPNX010678117.1, read on the forward strand.
ATGAAGCTTTGCTTTCCTGATGTGTTCAACCATGCTATGGCCTAGCCTTTTTCTAATAGCTTTATGGAAAAAATCTAGAAAGTGTAATTGCAGAGCATCTTACTTTATAAATATCTTATATATGTTAGCTATATTTAATTGGATAATGCATCTGATTAGGTCCTGGAAAATCAATGTTCTCTATGTAGGTTCATAATGATGAAGAAGTCAGAGCCCTATTTAAACAAGTACAGGGAGAGGTTCCAGGTTCACCGATATTTATCATGAAGGTTGCATCTCAGGTACTAAAATAATTCAAGAAATAATGAATGGCTGATAATGGAACTTGGATGACATTCCAGTTGTTGCGTACACACCACTTATAATGGTATTCATTATTGAAGTGGAAATGGTTATTGATTTATGAGATTTTGTAGTGAGTGAAGCATAGGTTTTTCTCTATTGTTATGTCTAATCTTGTATGAGACAAGAGGTGGCAAAGTTTACTATGGGCCTACTTTTCTGTTTATTCATGAGCAGTTAATGCTTTTATAACACATCAGTAACATACATAACTCTGCCTCTACAGAGTTGACATCTAGAAGTGCAGCTACTTTGTGACCAGCATGGAAATGTGGCAGCTTTGCATAGTCGTGACTGCAGTGTTCAAAGAAGGCACCAAAAGGCTGGGATTTCTCTCCATTTGTCTTATATGAATTATGCTTTCCAGTGAAATATATTAGATGGAATATGATGTTAATGTATTTTTTATGTCTTGTCAAGTTAGACATCTTAAGCACTGTGTTGAATACTGTGTAACTCTCAGGACGTAGTGGAATCTCTATTGCACTGACATATATACATATAGAATAAGGAAGCCTGTTACCATTATCACTAAATGCACATTATTTCAACATTACTACTAAGCAATGGGTATGCAATTTTTGTTAAGGATGTCAGTTCTTTTTGATTTGCAGATTATAGAAGAGGGTCCAATTGCAGTTGCTCCACCTGAAACTGTGAAGAAATTAGAGCAGGGTGCACGGAGACTTGCAAAGTGTGTAAACTATATTGGGGCTGCAACTTTTAAGTATCTTTATAGCATGGAAACTGGCAAGTATTATTTTTTAGAACTGAATCCTCATTTACAGGTATATAGAATTTGCTTCAGTAAGCATTATGAGCATGGAACTAGTAATGTTGGATTTGAATTTCTAGTTGTCTTGAGGTGAATAGAATGGTTGCTTTATTAAGTTGACATGCCTTCGTAGGTTGAGCATCCTATTACATGAGAGTGGATAGCTGAAATGAACTTACCTGTAGCCCAAGTTGTTATAGGCATGGGCATTCCTCTTTGGCAAATTCCTGGTATGCACTTAGTAAGGCTGCAGGTTGAATTATCTTTGTTGATATTCTATTATGACAACACTGATGGAAACCTACTATACGCTGATGTTCTTAGTGTTCGTATGCCTTAGAAATAAGACGATTTTATGGAAAGGAAGGAGGAACAGGCTATGATGCCTGGCAAAAGACAGCGTTGATAGCTACTCCAATTGATTTTGACTTGGCAAAATCTATCAGACCAAAAGGACATTGTGTAGCAGCCCGTGTGACAAGTCAAGATCCTGATGATGGTTTTAAGCCTACCAGTGGCAAAGTGAAGGCCTGAAACAATGCTATTAGGGACACTTATAGAGAGATATTAGGGTGGAAATAAATTGGAATTTTTCTTTTAGAAATTAAAACATAGATACCTTTTGTGGATAGTTATTTTGTGCTTGAAATTTGTCTTGTATTTGTGAAATATTTGTAATAACTCAACTTTAAAAGCAAGCCAAATGTATGGGCATATTTCTCTGTTAAGGTATTGACCTCTCTTTGTACATAATATAACTTGAATTGCTATTTCATATTTTCTCTTGCATCTCACCCTCCAAATACATGGAGCATGCTCTTGCCTCATGGAACGCCATATGGGACAGGAAGTAGTGGGTCATTGCAATGACTTTGTGATGCAAAATCTCTCTACAAATTGGTAGGATATGTATAAATTCATCTACTTCATGCCCTTCTCTATAGCAGGGTTATTAGTCTTTGCTTGCCTTGGTGGCAAGATTCCAACTTCAATCACATACAGTGAAAAGCGAGAAAAACAATTCTTCATGTGCCCTGTAATTCCTTTAACTAGTTATTGCATCACATCCTCTGGTTGCCATTTGCACATTCGTGAATCATGGATTTCAGATAATGTAGCTGTCAAAGTTTCCCCAAAAGACTAAAATTACCATGCCATACCTAAATCCTAAAAGTGTTGAAATTTGTAACATGATTTTGACTAAAATAAACTCATTTGCTTTTCATGTTCATTGTAGTCAGGAGGAGGAATCCACAAGTTTTCAGATTCTCAGTTTGGTATGTACACATTTATTTTTCAGTGGCTTAATAATTGCTTCTGTTAAAGGTATGTACTGTTCATAACAAATAGTTATGAGTTTCAGGTCATGTGTTTGCTTTTGGAGAATCTCGAGCTTTGGCCATAGCTAATATGGTACTTGGACTAAAGGAAATTCATATTCAAGGAGAGATTCGTATTAATACACATTTGACCTTCTCCATGTATGTTGATAATTTTAGATATGCAACATTAACAATACATCGTGCTATGAAACTTTCTTAGGTATGGTTCCAAGTAAATCATGTGGGGAAATTTTTACATTGTTATATGATAGTATTGTTTATTATAGAGCTGTGTGAAAGATGGGTGTTCATTTTTTACAGGATGTGGAATATAGAGAAAACAAGATTCATACAGGTTGGCTTGACAGTCGGATTTCAATGCATGTTAGTGCAGAGAGGCCACCTTGGTATCTTTCAGTGGTTGGAGGAGCACTCTATGTAAGCCTTTGAATCAGTTCAAGTTTTGTAAAACCTTGAGGGACTAGTATGTCCTGTTATTGCCTTTGTTTATCATTTACCCGATATTGAGCTCTAAAATGCTCATTTTATATCAGAAAGCATCAGCGATGAGTGCTGCAATCATTTCTAAATATATTGGGTATCTTGAGAAAGGACAAATCCCTCCCAAGGTAGGCTGTGTAAAGCTTGTACCTTTATGGAAGGAAATTATTACATTTACAGTATAACTTGTACCTTTATGGAGGGAAATTTGTTAGATATGTGTCTTATGTGACTGTTATAGCTGATTTTACCACTCTAGGTGAATCACACTTTGTATGGCCTTCCCCTGTCCCACTGCAGACTCCTTAGACCCCTTGGACCATTTTTTGTCCTTTGATGTTTCCTTGATCATCCCTAAAAACATGTGAAAAATGATACACACGACTTTTAAACCTATAATCACGTATATACACGAGTTTGACCCCTAAAACCGTGTACATCGGGATGTGTACAAAATCCAAATCCTTTTGGAGTTTTCCTTGGCATGGCTCTGACTCACTTGACTCCTGGCCTTTCCTATGCCTTGAGATCGCTCGGATTCGACCTTTCATTACCCCTTTGAAAAGATATATAAGGAACTCTATGGTACATTGAAGGCATATGAGAGAATTGAGAGCAAAGAAACTATAGTCCATTGTTGCTGGAACTTATGCTTGAGTCTGCATCCCTTTGTCCCTTGGAGCACTATTGTGTTCTTCCCAAGCTTTCCTTTTGCTTGTGAGCTTGCTATCGAGAGATGGAGGATTGAGGTGGTGGAGGCCCAAGTGGGGGATTGAGTTTCTCTAGTTTGTAGACATGCCGTCAGAGGTTGTATCTATTGCAATCTCTGATTTATATTAATAGAAATATCTTTTCCTGTCCAATAATGTGTGTTTGAATGAATATTTTATCCATGGGATTATGTCAAATGCTTATACATTATTGATTATATATGCTAGAATAGAGATAAAACCATGATATATAGAATGCTTGTATTGTTTACTTGTTGTTGAGGAAGTATTTTATCAATTCAAGCTGAAGTTGGAAAGCTCAACGGGGATCTACTTCAACCTTCCAAAATAAGGTACGAGATCTGATCCTTTAGTGTTAGACATTTAATTTCTATTGCATATTGGAAAGGATTGATTTCTGGAGTCAAGCTGTCTATTGTGGTACCCCAAGCCATAGGAATTTATCTCCGTAACAGAATTGGTGACTCCGCTGGGGAGTTCCTAGTAGTTGTCCTTTGGGGGTTGTTATATCGGCATTCAATGACTTTAAATTTCTCTTTCTCTCTTGTTTTTGTGTCAGGTCTGGGGGCATGTTTGCTTGGTAGTGTATGATTGTTGTGAATTTTGTCTCAGCTTGTCTGTTTGCCTTGATTTTATGCACCTTTCTTCCTGTACGCGAGTTTTTAACTCACAGTCGCGTATACACGCCGGTTTCTCTACTATTTTCGCGTATACACGTGGGTTTACTACGAATAGTCGTGTATGCCCTGAATTTTTCCTTTTAGGGGAAGTTAAATGGTTGCTGGGTGAAGTTTGATGATTGCTAAGTCTCCTTTGGCACTACCTGAGTCTGTTTATACCTCTGTTTCTGACCAGAGATGTTTTTTTTAGGCTAATTTTTTTTTTTAAGAAGGTTCTTGTCATGGCATTTTCGATTTTTTGTTTGGGATTAGTGCATTAGATTTATTTTACCTTAGTGCTTTGCTTGAGTGCTGTTTGAGTGTGCTTGCAAGGTCTGGGGGTTGTAGAATCATTCTTTTGCTTTTTCTATCTCATTTTATTTCAAAAAATTCAAAAACATTTGCTTATCATCATGCATTGCATTTTGCATTTTGCATTGTACTTGCACTAGATTTGCTTTGGAGTATTAGTTAGGATTTCATACAGGAAAGCCTGCATTCATCATTTGAAGAAAAATTGTACATTTCACGTAGTAGCATACCCTGTTTTCATGGACACAATGCATTTGCATTGATTGTTAGGTGTGCATTTTACTTCATGTTGTGTCATAACACCATTAGTTGCACAACCATATCCCTCTTTTGAGTAATAAAGCCAATTAAAATCAATGCTTAAATTAAAATGAACTACACTCTTTTCTTTTATAGGGTGCACCAACAAGCTTAGGTTTTAGGATCTTGGAATAGTTCATTGTGAGTAAATTCTCCAAGATCACTAAACAACAACATGTATGTGTCTATCCAGGTGAGTGTGTGAAATCCTTGGTATAACCAGTGTTTCTCAGGATCCTCCTCTCAAAAGGGAGTTAAGCACGAGGCAGTGTGAGAGGTTATTGATTGGGATGACCCCTAGTCATAACTGAGTAGCACCAGAGATATTTCCAGGATTGTATTCATATCTGGGGGCTCTTTTGAGAGTTTCGAGCTTTGCTACCCTACCCATACGGTCAATCCCGTCTGCGACTGTCCGCCTGAGCATTGATTATATTGAGGTGACCTTAGTGGCCTTACCTAGGATATCGAGGGGGTACTTTGCAGGGGTTATTCTGTGGGTGTCCCGGCCAGGTTGGGGTCAGACAACACAGTCACTTTACGCGTTGAAGCTAAGGGCCACAATAATTGGTTACGTACCTCTGCTTGTTGTGTATGGGAGTTTCAAGCCTCTCCTAAGCGAGACATACCTGCTTCATTCTGGAGCTCACTTATCCTACCCTGGATTTCTTGCATTTGGATTTAGATTTTATTAGTGATTGCTCTGTGCACGATAACTTGCCTAGGGTTTGCATAAATAGAGAGTCTTTTCTATTTTTTGAGTCATTGTGGATTTGGGTGCGGCTCCATGCCGTTCTCATCATTTAGCAGGACTTCCACCTTCTACTTCTCCTCCTCCTTTGGGAGAGAGACCTAGAAAGTCCAGGCAGACTATGTCGCACATTGATTCACACACCATGGGAGACCATATGGAAAGTATTCCTGAGCCACCTTCTCCCATTCGTGTAGACGATGGGGAGTTTACTCCTACCTACGATCCTTCACTTGACTTGGCTGAGTTAGGTCCCGTGATTTCTGAGATAGGAACCTTTCATGATAGACCTACTCACTCTAGGGTTGATTCCCTATTAACGTATTACCGGTATGGAATGTCGGAGGATGCCGAGACTCATTTTGAACCTGCTAGCACTAACTATGGTAGTTATGGTATGCCTGGTTTTCCCACACATGATTTGGCATTTCATGTCGAATCTAACTTCGAACCTAACACTATGCCTGGGGCACTCTCATTCCTTACCATGCGGAGAGGTTTGGAAGCACTAGTCACATTGCACCTTCCATCCCGGTGGTGGAAGTTACCTCACATATTCCTCCTAGGTCTAGGGTTAGCGATCCTATTAGGATACCAGACCTGAGATGAGTGACTATAGGGAATAGTATGTACATTATTACTCAGGTTCCTTCTTCCTCTGTCCCTACTTCTTCAAATGTTCACCCTCCACCTTATTCACGTGGTCCTTCGGGTAGAAACATTGCTATGAGTTATGTCCATACTGCGGTTACTAGACCGGTTGTGTCTCAGCTTCATGTACCCCCCGTTGTTTCGGGAGGTCATGCTCATACTTCTAGAGGTCACATTCCTACTTCTGGGATGTATATTCCTACTTCTGGAACGTATGTTCCTACTTACAGATTGTCTCATCGGACATCTCATGCAATGACTTATGGGCCCTATTATGGCACGTAGTATGGACAAGGTTCTTCACCTTATGGGGGCATGTATCAACAACCTACTTACTCTCCTAATTACGGCTTCATAGCTCCTACTAGTCAAGGTCCACCACACTATGGGGCTTCCATGCCACCCTATACGGGTCATACGGGAGGAGGGCACTATGGCCAAGGCCATGGTGGTAATCAGACCTATACGAATCAGACCCATCAAGGATTGGTCCATCGACCTCATCATCCTAGGCTCTTGTTCCTTACGACGTTGAATCTTCCTGACTTGTTGATATTAACGAACAATCCTATAGCTCATGACCCGACTCGGCCGGTTGTCCCTACTAAGCTTCCCTCGGACATACCTAATTTTGAGGGTAAACCGGGAGAGGATCCGAGTGAACACGTTACTACGTTTCACCTATGGTGCTCTTCGAATTCCTTACATCAGGACTCTATCCATTTGAGGCTATTTCAATGCACCCTTACAGGGCCTGCCGCAAAATGGTATATAGAGCTACCTAGGGGAGCATTCGCTTTGTTCGACGACCTTGCGATGACTTTTCTTAACCACTTCCAGCTACCAGTGCATTATGACGTTGGTACTGAACTCTTGTCGACATTTCAGCAGAATAACGCCACACATATCTTAGATCATATCCAAGAGTGGCGTAGATGAAAGAGGTTAATTAAAGCCTTTATACCACCAAAATTCCTCCTCGAATGGTTCCTCAAGTCGTTATTGCCATATATAGCAAAGGATGTTTCTACATCCGGAGTGCAGAATGAGGGACAAGCGATTTTTAGGGCATAGAAACTGGACTTGATTTATGCTCAGTCTGGTTTGTCATATGAGATTATTCCCAACGCTCCACATTCTACTTTCGATCCCAAAGTCAAACCTGGACCACATGCCAATGGCATTGTGGGTTGTACAAGTGCAAAACCTGCGGATTCGGTTGTAAAACAAGTTAGTCAGTTGTCACTCAACCAATCTGCTTCAGGACAAGCTATGGCTTCGTCTCAACCCGCCCAAACAGCGAGTGTACTTTTAGTGCAATCATCGGACCAGAAGGGTAACTAGCAGCCCGGACGGAATAGAAAGAAGGGTAAAAATAATCGTAAGAGTGGGAATAAGAATGAGAATGCTAATAGTAATGACAAGAACGGTCAGAATGCTAGTGGGGACAAGCAAGCTAAATGTAAGGTTAAGTTTCCTTGCAAGTTATGTAGGGAACAATCACCTCACTTACTTGTGCCCTCGTATTGATGAAGCCTCTAGATTCTTGGCACAGGGCCCAGCTGTGCTACCTAACCCTTTACCTCAAAATATGAACTCGAGGTCCCATGACCAGTCTGGTGGTGATCAGGATCCACTGGAGGGTAGTGGTCATGGTTGCATTAACATGGTACGTGCTACGAAAGTTGTGACCCATGCGAAAGATTATGGTTCGTCACAACCCAGCCCAGGCAAAGAGCCTGATCCACCAGGGTCCCCTTTGCGTATTAAGAAACCTATGGATAAACTTGAAACTGCACCTCGCATTCCTAAGGGAGTCCTTAAGCATTCGGGGCACAATCCAAATGCTCGAGCCACCCAGAACTATTCAGTTGTCGAGGATTTGGGCCACACTCCTTGTGCGATGTCTGCATTGGAAGTGCTTCAGAGTTTTCCTTCGCAAAGGAAGGCATTGCTTTCTGCCCTTGGTGTGAACGATGATGATTCTTCCTCCGTGATTAAATTTGAAACCGTAGGACTTCAGCCTCTCTTGCCTTACTATGTGTCTCTTTTGATTCACGTAGAATGTCTTAATATGACTGTCAAACGCACTGTGATTGACGAAGGCGCTGCCGCTTCTGTGATGTCTTTATCGTGTTGGAAGGGTCTAGGTTCCCCTGAGCTGTCTAAATCAGCGACCATGTTAACTACGTTCAATGGGAGATCGTTTAGGCCGCATGTCATCCTTCCTTCCCTTAAATTCCATTTGGGAGGGAAGACCATTGCGATAGAGGTCGAGGTGGTTGATGCGCCCCTTGACTACAATCTCTTGCTGGGTAGGAATTGGATGTACAGTATGCAAGCCATTGCTTCTTCCCTGTTCCACATTGTATTCTTTCCACATAACGGGAAGATAGTAATGATTGATCAAACGACATTCAAGAATCCGTCTGTTACCGCATCTTTGGGAGCTTCGATCCCGATCGTTAAGCACTCTCAGCCGACAACTAGGAGTGTGGGTGTAGGCATGTATCCATCCCTCATGGGAAGCTTTAGTTGTCCTATACTGATCCTTATGATAGGATCTAGTTCCGATGAGGCTTCAACATCTACGAGATCGGTGTCTTTTCGCATGAGTCATATGGAAGATCCTTGGATTATTTATACACCGAGTACTTTGAGTGATCCCATCATGACGAACGTGTGGTTGCCTGCAACTATGATAGCTTATCAAGCTAATCTCGAGTGTGTTGCAGAGCCTAGTCCTTCCTCTTCACAGATGGAGGAGGAGGACCCTTATGTGCTGTCGGCATGGGAAGTACAGTCTTCTCACGTGCATGACTGCCTTGATACGGTTTTCCCTTCATATGAAGCGATTATTGAGGCTATGTCGGGAGTTGAGCCACCATGGGAGGAACTCCATCATAGTTCGTACTTTCTTCTCAAACTTGACCGCTTGGAGCATGAGGATTTTAGGGCGGTTCTTAGTCAGAGAGTTGGTAGTCCTATGGTTCCATTAAGCTCTCCTGGTCAGATGGCTAATGGAAACATGGTGAACATATCTTCAACGATTCTTATCAAGATCTCTCACGATCCTGGCAGGATAGAGAATTTCTATATTGGGGCGGAATGTTCCCATGCTGAGATTCTAGAATACACCGAGCTATTTAAAGAATTCTGTGATATTTTTTCTTGGTCTTATGACGAAATGCCAGGTATCGACCCTCGTATTGTCGAGCATGAAATTAAGACTTACCCCAACGCTAAGCCTGTTCGACAAGGCTTACGGGTGGTGAATCCTAGGAAAGCACCCTCGATTAAGGCAGAGATAGAGAAACTGTTGAAAGCCAGTTTCATCTATCCCATTCCCTTGACGGAGTGGGTTTCAAACCCCGTTCTGGTGGATAAGAAGCAGGGAGCGATCCGCATATGTACTGATTTCCACAATTTAAATCGTGCCTGTCCTAAGGACAATTTCCCCACACCATTTATTGATCAGATTTTGGATGAGTGTGCGGGTAGCGAGGTTTTTTCCTTTATGGATGGCTTTTCCAGGTATAATCAGATACAAATTAAACTTGAGGACCAACATAAGACTGCATTTATTTGTCCTTAGGGAACTTTCGCATATCGGAAAATTCCTTTCGGCCTTAAAAACACCGGAGCTACGTTTCAGCAGGCAATGACCTTGATCTTCCACGATCTCAAGTCCATTATCGAAGTATTTCTGGATGACCTTGCTGCTCATTCTCGTATGAGAATGCATCATCCCTATCACTTGTGATTGGTATTCGAAAGATGCCGGCACTATTTGGTTAGATTAAATCCTCATAAGTGCATCTTTTGTGTGAAGTCAGGTCGTTTGTTAGGATTCATCATGTCTAAAGAGGGTATAAGAGTCAACCCTTTGAAGGTTGAGGCAATACTTCAGTTGTCTCTCCCGAAGAATATTCGTCATCTTCAATGTTTGCAAGGCATGGAAAACTTCTTATGGAGATTTGTTGTCAACTTTTCCAATTTGACTAGAGGCTTCATGCATCTATTGAAGAAGGAAACCCCCTTTTATTGGGATGAGCGAGCCTAGGAGTCCTTTGATGCACTCAAGCGAGCCCTAGCATCGGCCCCGGTGATTAGTCCCCCGGACTATAGCCGTGATTTTCTATTATATGTGGTTACGTCCATGGAGACGATTGGTATGGTTTTGGTTAAAGAGGATGAGGAGCTCCAAGAGCATGTCATATATTATCTGAGCTGAAACCTTATTGACGCAGAGATTCATTATTATCATGTCGAGAAGCTTGCTTTAGCTACCGTACATGCGGTTCAGCGGTTGAGACATTATATTCTCCTTCGCCAGACCTTGGTTGTAGCCCATGTCAATTCATTTCAATTCGTCCTCACTTGAAGGATGATTGGGGGAAAATATAATAAATGGATTGTCATTCTACAAGAATTCGATCTCGAGTTTGTTTCGGCAAAATTGAAGAAATATTTAATTTTTATAGAGCTTATGTTTGGATTTCCCGAGCGAGGCTGAGGAGTTGGTTTGTGGAGATACGTTTGTCAATGAACACATCTTCTTAATCTCAACTTTAGACCCATGGTATGGGGATATCATAATATATTTACAAACATTGAAGACCCCTACTCACCTCTCATGAGATGAACGATAACGATTACGTCACGTCTCTAAGAACTACCTCATAGTGGATAACACTTTGTACCGCTGTGGGGTAGATTCCATTTTATGACGTTGTTTAATTCATGGAGAGGCTGAGGTAGTGCTGAATGATTTCCACGGAGGGGCGTGTGGTGGTCATTTATCTGGGCTTTCTACAGCTCAAAAGATCTTAAGAGTGGGTTATTTCTGGCCGTCGATCTTTAAGGATTGTGTAGATGCGTTCAAGAGGTGCCACCCTTGCCAGGTGTTTGCACATAATATGCACTCAAAACCTGCCCCATTACATCCCATTATCACCGCCGGTCCCTTCACTAAGTGGGGGAACAATTTTATGGATTGCAACCCAGCGTCGACTGGGGGGCACCATCATATTATAGTGGCTGTTGATTACTTCACGAAATGGGCTGAGGCTATGCCTACAGTTAAATCTGACCGTGAGACAGCCACCCACTTCGTATTCAACCAAATTATTACTCGGTTTGGGATTCCGAAAGAGCTTGTCACTGACCATGGCTCGCACTTTCAGAACCGTATGATGGAAGAGTTGACATCAAATTTAGGGTACAAGTAAGAGCATTCCTCCTCTTACTACCCTCAAGAGAATGGACAGGTAGAAGCAGTGAATAAATCACTCAAATCCATTCTCCAACAAACCATCGCGCAAAGCAATAATAATTGGCACATCATGTTATACCCTACTTTGTGGGCATATCGAACCGCTGTTAAGACTGCCATAGGTTTTTCTCCATATCAACTTGTACATGGGGTGGATTCGATATTTCCGGTTGAATGCGAGATTCCTTCTTTGAAGCTAGCTGTAGAACTCTTACCAGACACTTCACCATTGGAGGAGCATTTGGTCCACCTTGAGAAACTTGATGAGCAGCGTCGGGATGCCTTGGTGGCTCTAGAAGTAAATAAACATCGCGTTAAGGTCCAGTATGATAAGTCTGTCCATCCAAGGACGTTTAGTGAGGGAGACTTGGTCCTTTTGTGGGATCAACCAAAAGAACCCTTGGGGGTAGGAAAGTTTAATCCCATGTGGCGGGGTCCTTACGTGGTCAAACGTGTGTTAGAGAAGGGTGCTTATGAGTTAGTGGATTACGAGGGAACGGCCTTGGCAGAGCCTAGAAATGGGCTCTATCTCAAGAAGTACTATGCATGATTTTCAGCCAAGGCTGGTTATTGTATATTAGTGTATAGTTTTGCATAGTTAGGTCATTTTCTTATCGTGATCGGGTTTGTGATTAGTTTCCGTTTCTTTTGGCAGATGTCAATGGAATCTTCCACCTATATAGGATTCGTGGATGGTGTGAGCCATCACACTCAACACTCAACCTCTGCTGCTTGGGTGATTTATACTCCTATGGGTTAGGTACTGTCTTCAGGAGGCGTATGTCTGCGGCCATATTCCAATAATGTTGCTGAATATAGTGTCGTTTTTGAGCTTCTACTGGATGCCATTTCACATGGCATTCTCTCTCTTGAGGTATGTCTTGATTCGGAGTTAGTAGTGTCATAGCTTAATGGTTTGTACCATGTTAGAGATCCGACATTATTAAGAAGATTCTTACATGTGAGATTATTAGAAAGGCAATTTGACAATATAACATATATACACATTCCAATAATTAATAATCAAGTTGCTGACTCATATGCTAACTACGTGTTAGATTGGCATTTGTTTCATTCACAGTAAATTCATCACAAACACAATTTTTACACATGTAAATAAATAAATCGATCACCATAAAACTTTCTATATAAACATACAAAATGTGATAATACATAGTGTCATGATACAAAATTGGGGCTCTTGAGCTACCAACATATAATACACGGTAGTACAAAATGTATACACTCCTAGGTATCTAATCCTGTGGAGGAGGAGGAGGGTTGTGATCATGGAAGGTCACTATGGCTCTAGCTAGCCGTTGGAATAATCACACCCATGCACGTGGTACACCCACCACCTGGCACTGCATAGCCTCAGGAAAGTCCTCGACTTGCGCCATGGGAACCCTATGTGTCAGCCTCACAAAATTGGTATGAATGCTTTGGAGCGTCTGCTCTGCATCCACACCCGTGATATCATCTCCTCTTCCCGTCCGTCTGTGATGAGGGAAGCCTTCCAGCCGCCGTGGTCCCACATATGCACACAAATGGTAGATGCCACTATGTATTGTCACGCAAAAATATGTCTTTTGATTCCATATAATCAGAAAACACAAAAAAATTAAATAACTCAAAAATTAAAAAAGAGAGGATCGAGATTCGTTACCTATATTGCCATATGCTGATCCTGGTGGTAGCGGCATGTCCGGGTCCCCTCAGAAATCTATCCCCGCATAGGGGTAGTCATCGATGGCAACTATCTGTCATCACCACCATGGAAAGAAATCAGCTGGATAGGGGTTGGCCACCCTACCTCCCCCCAGTTTGCGCATCGCATCTGCCCAACACCGTTGGGCCGTATCTTGAACCCCGTGAAGAGGAACGTCCACTATGGGGCTCAATCCTGAAACACGCTCGAGGAAAAACATGCTCAAAATACTGCTGAACCCACAGTTCCACACTCTGCCTGCCTTACACTCACTGAGATGATGTTTCATGTTGCTCAGTAGTGTAGTGCTCCAGTCATAAATCGTGGGTCTCATGCACTCCACTGCATAGAACATCAGAGGCCGCGAGGCCTGGTGGAGTGATTCCAAGCCTGCTATCCTGCCCAATGTCAATAGTATGGACTTTAGGCCCAGCACCTGTATATCGTTGGTAGGGACCTCACTCCCCACCTTCTCTGTGTCTGGATAGCAGTACACCGCAATGTACTCGTCGATAGTCAGGCCACCTCCTGGCCCACCACGAGACCGAAGGTTCACTACGTCCCCTCGTCTAGAAAGCCCAGTAATGAAGTATATGTCCTCCACCTCTATAGTGAGGGACATCCCATCTATCTGGAAGGACTCAGAGTCTAGATCCCAGTAATCCACCAACATCTGTAATAGTCTTGGTTTGGCCCTCAAGCCACCAAGACACCAAAACTTGTAGAGTCTGCATGCACGTAGAGCTTCTTGAGCCATTAGATTGGCCCTTACTACTTCCTCTACCTCACCATGTTCACGCTCTTTCCACTTCAGGACCATCCTGCACAAGAAATTTCAAATTTTCCCATTAGATTATTGAAAAAACCTTATGCGCAGCCTCATACGCGACTATTTTCAAAACAACCACGTATGTACGCAGCTTTGGGGGCATGTTCCAAGTATATCTAGCCCTATACATGGAAAAACCCTCGATTTCCCTGTGGGCTACAATGCCCTTTTTATTTTGGCCTAGAAAGCTTAATTGACCATGGAATTTGCTAAAAATTGCATCAAAATGAAAGAGAAGAGCATGGGTAAATACCTGGAAGAAACGGTAGTGGATTCCACCGGCTGGATCTCCTGGAATTCACTATGAAAAATCAGAGCTCAAATGGGTAAAAGTTTCAAATGTTTTATAATATTTTGAATTGTTTACTATTTATAGAAAATTTTCAAATATTTGAAAATTTTTACCCCCTTTCCTATAGTTTTGATGTTTTCTAACCATTTTGGATCGTTTTTGACATAATTCATGATGTAGAGGACCTTTTTCAGTGTCGTTTCAGCCGTTGGATTGACTTGTTCATGCCAATCTCAGGTATCATGTCTAAACTCGCATATAGGTTAGGTTTCATCACCATTTACATTTTGCATGACCTTATGACCGTTTCATCATAACCTTAGGTACAAACCCACTCTATTATGTCACAGAACCTTCTTGCTGTTTTAGAAGTGGCATGATATGAGTGGTAGAGCTTCACCTTACATGGGTACCCTAGTTAGTGCTTTATTTGCATTTGGTGCCCATGCTGACGTTTTCTCCTTTAGGGTGTGGGAGTCCGTTTTATAGTACTGCCATGACATTTCACAAGAGCCTCATACTCCTCTTGATCTTTTGCTGGCCTATTTCCCTCAGGAATCCCTCATGTCAAGTTGTGAATGCATTATCATGAGCTTTTCCTGCCTTATTGAGCTTTATGCCGACTTCCCTGACATTGTTTTTCAGCCATATAGCCCAAGCTTGTCTCATGTCTAGCCATGCAGAGCCATTTTTTATATCTTTCGCAGCTTGTTTCCCTTTTTACCAGGAGGGGATTTTCCCCCGAGTGTCGATATCCTACACATGTATCCTTGCATTGAGCATAGGTATGTTCCACTGCTTGGAACTAGTTTGTTTTCCCTTATGACACTCGTCTCCTCCTAGTCTGTAACTATAAAGAAATTTTATTCTTTTTCAAGCTTTTTAAATAATTGAAAAAGTCCAAAAAAATCAAAAAACCAAAAAGTCGGACAAGGAAAGATGTTATCTTTGGCAGCTGTTGAGTCCTGTTGCCTTCAAACAGAGCACTGTATATCACATCCATTGGTTGGGTTATAGTTTGAATTTAGGAGCTATACTCGTTTATCTGAATTTATCTCCATCGACTAGTTAAGCTTCTAGTTCCTATGGAGCCTCTGTCGATGCCTCCTATGTCACAGAGATGTCCCATTTTGTATATCGAGTCTATGCTACCTTTATTCAGTCACCATACACCATTATTCTCTTGTTCAAAGGAAGTTAAAGCCTGATTCAGCCATTCCTCAGTTATCATGACTTTGCATGTCGGCCATTCCCGATACAGTTACTGGTTCATGCACCTTATGATCGAGTCCTTCCACATTATACAGCTTTGCTGAGTACCTCGTGTTGGATGATGGGGGATGCCTTAATTCCCTCCTTCTAGTGGATTTCATCCCATCGACTTCAGATCATTTATTCTGGGATTGGAATCTAGAGTCATTTTGAGTGCCTTGAGACTTGCAGTCATCAGTGGCAGGTTCTCTCGACATCGACAGTCTTTGGGAATACATTAATGTCCACTGATCGATGGATCCTCTCAAGTGTTCAACCTCAACACATTTATTCACACTTGTTAGTTTGAACTCTAGTACCATCATTCCCATTTTCATTATCGGTGGGTGATCTCACGTCTGTTAATGGTATACATCAATGACCGGTAATCAGATGATGGACTACTATGTTCGACCTCGACACCTCTATTCGCATAGTAGGACATGTACTCGTAGTGGTTTGTGTAGAAGATTTTCCAGATTGGTGGCATATCTTATATGCTACCTCCTTGATCGTGCCATTGTTCATGAGATTTCAGCTCTCATGACTTGATTCTAGTATATGTTAGACATTTCCTGCCACTATGGAGATCTTGATATGTTATATATCTTCATCCATTATGGAGATCATGGTCCTTTGTATATCTTCATCATGGAGATTCTGATCTATGTATATTGTACATGGCAATGACCACTTATGTGATGTCTTGTATCATGCATATTCATGGCCATTGTACTCTTATGTATCCAGGACTGCTATATGTATTTGTTGTTATGTGCAGAGTTGTATCATGGTACTATGTTGATTGGGTGGCTGGTCTTCCATTTGGGATCCTTCATCACTCCACTTCTGGGATGGAGTTATAATGTATTTCAGCCATCGTATGACCCCTCTGACCTCACACATTAGGGGGCATCTGTTATAGCTGATTTTACCACTCCAGGTTAATCACACTTTGTATGGCCTTCCCCTGTCCCGCTGCAGACTCCTTAGACCCCTTGGACCATTTTTTGTCCTTTGATGTTTCCTTGATCATCCCTAAAAACATGTGAAAAATGATACACACCACTTTTAAACCTATAATCGCGTATATACGTGGGTTTGACCCCTAAAACCGTATACATCGGGACGTGTAAAAAATTCAAATCCTTTTGGAGTTTCCCTTGACATGGATCTGACTCACTTGACTCCTGGCCTTCCCTATGCCTTGAGATCGCTTGGATTCGACCTTTCATTACCCCTTTGAAAAGCTATATAAGGAACTCTATGGTACATTGAAGGCATATGAGAGAATTGAGAGCAAAGAAACTATAGTCCATTGTTGCTAAAACTTATGCTTGAGTCTGCATCCCTTTGTCCCTTGGAGCACTATTGTATTCTTCCCAAGCTTGCCTTTTGCTTGTGATCTTGCTATCGAGAGATGGAGGATTGAGGTGGTGGAGGCCCAAGTGGGTGATTCAGTTTCTCCGGTTCGCAGACGTGCCGTCAGAGGTTGTATCTATTGTAATCTCTGATTTATATTAATAGAAATATCTTTTCCTGTCCAATAATGTGTGTTTGAATGAATATTTTATCCATGGGATTATGTCAAATGCTTATACATTATTGATTATATATGCTAGAATAGAGCTAACACCATGATATATATAGAATGCTTGTATTGTTTACTTCTTGTTAAGGAAGTATTTTATCAATTCAAGCTGAAGTTGGAAAGCTCAACGGGGATCTACTTCAACCGTCCAGAATAAGGTACGAGGTCTGATCCTTTAGTGTTAGACATTTAATTTCTATTGCATATTGGAAAGGATTGATTTCTGGAGTCAAGCTATCTGTTGTGGTACCCCAAGCCATAGGAATTTCTCTCCATAACAGTGACATTGTGACCCTTTTAATCTTTTAAATTTGTATTAATGTATGTTTTTGAAATGCATAATATCTCTTTGGTAAACTCTATAGTGTCTCTCAACATTGAAGGGATCAAATATATAGTATGCATTCCTTTATTTCACAGTCAGTTCTATCTGTTTTGCTAATTAGTTTATTATTTCAAAGTTGAATAATAGATATTATTTCATAGTGGAATAACATAATCTCTATTTGTATATGGAATTTCATCTTTATTTGTAGATTGAAATGGTAAGGGGAGGACCAAGTAGCTATAGACTAAGGCTTAACCAATTAGAAGTTGAAGCCGAAATACACACACTACGTGATGGAGGGCTACTAATGCAGGTGCCTCTCTCTATTTCCTTATGTTTTACATTCATACCCTTTGCATTGTATGTTACAAAACAACCTCAGGATATTTGTCCTAACATGGAGTTTTTTTATTTTTCCCATTTAATTTTGTTGAATTGAATGGGAAAAACAAAATTGAGCCTTCAAAACATTTGAAATGCATAGCAACTGGCCTTATGCAGATATGATAGTTGATATGATAATTTCTCTCAAGTGAAAGGTTTGATTTTTTGTTGTTGTTCTCTAATAGTTATTTGAACATTGATTTGCTGATATCATTTGACTTCCCTTCTTGCTATGGTAAAATTTCATGGTTCATTACAGTGGCTTCATTTTGAAATTATTTCAGTCTTCTTTCGTAATGTTTCTTTTCTGATCAATCTTAGCCAAGGTCAAGGATATTATAGAATTTATCATAATAGGTAAATATTTTTGTGTTTGAGGGTGGTTTGAGGCATACATGAACACCTGCAAATACTTGTAAGATGGCATAAAATATAATTAAATTAACAAAGTAATAGAAATAGTGAAATATAGTGATAAGGAATGAAGGTGATAATTCTTGTAGTAATTAGCTATACAATTCTTTGTGGCAAGAAAATTTGTAATGAATAGGATGTTTTGCTTCTAAATTTTTGAAAGTGATTATGAATTTTAGAACATGCAAACACCCATGTCTACAAGAAAGTCCAGAATGATAAGAAAAGACACAATTGGAGAAGTGGTAGATAGGGGGAAGTCGGAAGTTCGCGATCATTAAGGTTTGCTATAATGAAACATGGTTTTATTAAAATTTCCTTGTTTTCCTGACAACTTGTTAACATTTGGATCATGGGTTGCAATGTTATATTTGCATATGGCACTGTTGCAGGCTTATGTGAAATGTTGGATGATTATCTTGAGAGAGTAGAAATTCCTGGAGAAGATGAAGGTGAAGAGGAGGGTGCATGGATTCCTCTTTCTAAAATAAAACTTCTTGCAAATGAAATCACGTCTGCACATTCAAGGAATACTTTACATCTTGCTCCAGTGGACACTATTGTAAGACTGTTAAGTTTACTTGATCATCATATACGGCGTGGGCATGACATGACAATGGATGAAGAAGATGATGTGAGTCTAAATAATAATATGTTTAGTTGAATTTTATTTTCAAATTAACAGCATGGATCACAGTGTGTGTGTGTGTGGCGGGGGGTCCTCTTAAAAACTTTGTTTAAATTATTCAAGAAAGTCCTTATGTCCTACAAATGTTATGTTCTTCATTTTAGGCATTGTTAGCTAAACACATTGTTTGACATCTGTTACACAAACTAGATTACCAAGGAGCTCAGGCATGGTAGTACTAGGTGATAGAAATCAGCCTTCTAGGTAATCATTAGGCTTTAGGGTGACTGGAAGGAAAACTGTAAGGTTTTAGGTGACAGGGTAGGCTGTTCCACAATGTCTAAGGTATGTGATCTCCATACTCTATTGAATAAAGAAGTGAATTAAAGTTTAGGCTTGGATTGTTGAGAATCCATTTTTTTAAGAATGTCACTGTAATACTATTTCATGTGGATGGTCACACAACTAATATAAGACTTACACTTGTCTAAGCCTATTTGATTTTTCTAAATGCAACTTATAGAGGATTGATCGCAATCCATTAATCTTATGGTCAAAGAAAAATACTAAATAGTAAGGTTTTGTTGTAGAAGAAGTAAGGAACTCAAAATTTCTACTAACATACTATCATGCAGACTAATAGTGAACACCCAATGGAAAAGGCTGTAGTGGATTATACCCGAAAACTGAGAGACAAATATGGTTCATTTACTCATAGTATTCATGGTCCATGCATGTCCACTCGAAGTGCATCATCATAAATGAGGATTATTATTTTCTTCTCTTGTTCTCCTTGTTTCCATCAGTATCATGTGCTAGGTATTTCAACAAGGGGTGGCTAGTCTCTTGAGAAGGTCTCATAACCCATTGATCAAGGAGAGGAGTGCATATCTTTGTGTGGAGGGGGGTCATAAAGTTCATTTTATTGAACAAAGAGGAGAAATACCATAGAGGGAGTAGCCTTAGTTCATTGTTAAGGAACCCTACACACTTATGAATAATTATTTTGCATGGTGAGGGAAAATAATGAATGTTGAGTATCATGTGAATATACTAGGTAGAAATATAAAGGGGTATAAAAATGTAAATGAAAAAATTGATACATGCAATATACAGTGAAAATAGGGTTTTTTTTTAAATTGGGAAGGCATATTGGGAGGGGGTTAAAAAAAATGATTTTGGGAGATATTTTCCAATATTTTTTGAAAATAGGGGTATTGTTTCATATGCCACGAACAAACATGCTATGGAATGGTTTCACTAAGTGAAGACCCCATGTAACCAGTAGGGCAGGTGGTAAGGATCCGAAGCCACAAGATGAAGATCATTTATATGGGCATCGAAAACAGATTGGATAGCATCATAAACTGCTTCATGCTGGATGAGGGAGGATGTATCAAAAACTTGCTTACCCTTATGATCATATCTAAATGAAGAGAACATATTGACAGTCGTCATTTCTGTGCTAGAAGGGGCTGATGGAAACATGCCCATAAGGGCAGAGTCTTTCAACATCCCTACCCCAATCGACTGCAGGGATGATTTTAGGGGCGAATTTTAGCCCAGTGGGCTATTTTTCCATGTTTTTCTCCCAAAAAACATTCGTCATTTTGCATTTTTTGAAGCTCTGTTTCGCCGAATTTTGATGGGGTAAAATTTTTTCACCCCAAAAATCGCCAAATGACTATATAAACGATATAAAATCCTTGGAAATTAAAATATTTTTTGAAAAATATCGCCAATCATTTTATAGTTGGTGTTTTAAGAATTGGTAATATTCACCAACATTTATACACTTTTAAATAAGTATGGTTCCTTCAAATCATCCCTGATCGACTAGTAAGGAGGAGGGGACTGAGCTAGCAAAGGGTCATTATTTATCGTAGGGGTAGTAACATCCGGCATACAGAAATCAAGTTGATCAATCATCAAAATTCTTTCCAAATGTGGAAACTAGAGGGTTCTAAACACCGTTGAAGCTACAGTGATCATAGCGTAAAACCAATTTCTTCCTAAGAGAAGATTGTAGTCTAACGGGGCATCCACCACTTCCACCTGAATGGAAACATTTTTTCCCCCTAGGTCTACTGAAAGGGTTGGCATGAGGCCATGGGGCTGGAAACCTCTTCCATCAAAGGATTTTACAGTCGTTGGTGATTTTACAAGATCAGGAGAGCCAATGGATTTCCAACAAGACAGAGACGAAACCGAGGTTGAAGCACCTTCATCTAAAACAGTCCTAAAGACCTTTTTCCAAACTATTCTTGTTACGATCTGGAAATCCAGTTGGTGAGGTAATCTAGGTTTATGGTTCTCTAGATTGAAATGAATAAGATTTGTGTCACCCAAGTGCATGGATCCTAAGGCGGTTAATAAGTTTTTGCGTTGCATGGGACATCTTTGGGGCACTTCTAAGGTAGACATTGCACATGGTGCCTAAGCCAGGTCTTCTACGACATTATAGAACTGTGCAGCTCGGGAATTAGGGTTAAAAACATCCTTCCTAAGAGTACTCTTGGGTGGAAGCAAAATCATGTCGATATTAGGCTTATCGATTGTTAGGGGACCATTAGACGAGGATGTGGGAGAACCAGTAGAAGGAGATTTATCTGGAGAAGGTTTTTTTATTTTCTTCTCCTCATGTTTGTCATACGACTGACTTCGAGTTGTTATATTAATAGTTTTCGATGACATTATTCAAATTTCCTATGTAGAACTACAATTTCCTTGGTTAGACATGTGGTATACCAGTTGTTGCTGATAAGGAAAAGGATCAGTAAGGACTACTGGTGTGGGGTTACTTTTTAAAAACTTGTTAATTTCATCACGACGGGGACACTCCTTCATGAAATGATCACCACCACACAATAGGTAGGGATACTTAGCTTTCCTTTTCTCTTTATTGTCATTCTCCAAGGCCATAGGTTTGGGATTTTCCTGTTTGTTTCTGGGTTTCTTGTTTTTACCTTTTCCCTTATTCTTACTATAGGATGATTGCATACTTTGAATAGCATTCACCTCGGTGGAAACCGTAGGATTGGAAGGAGCAGTATTGGAAGGACTGGGTTGTTTGGCAGCTTTTACTGTTGACGGGGGCTGGATTGAACCGATAACCCCATCAACAGGAGTTTCTGTAGGTGGCTTAGCCGAGTCAGTGCTGGGACAAGGAGCTTGAGGAATAAGGTCATACAAAGT
Organism: Pseudotsuga menziesii; assembly: GCA_001517045.1. Classification (NCBI taxonomy): domain Eukaryota; kingdom Viridiplantae; phylum Streptophyta; class Pinopsida; order Pinales; family Pinaceae; genus Pseudotsuga; species Pseudotsuga menziesii. The sequence goes on from LPNX010678117.1 coordinate 80,446, forward strand.
TCCAGACTGGGAATACACCAAGTCTAGATACTGAGCGCGAATAATGGCCTGCTCTTCAGTGACATCACCCCCCATAGCCACATCTCGAGAAATAGGTGGCAATAGAGACTTTGTAAACCAATCAACTAAGATTTGGTCTGGGATAGGGGGTTTAATGAGCCTTCTGCGCCTCCTCCACTCATGAATATGATCTGAAATATGTGTGGAGGTATTTTGATGTAGAGAGCTCAAAAGGTCTATACCCATTTCGTAGCGAATGGGTAGCTAAAAGTGTGTGAGGAAGACAGTTTCCAAAGCACTAAAATCCACAAATGAATGTCATGGAAGTTCAATATACCACTTCGTGGTTGTATCAGTCAAAGTGCGTTGGAAGAGTCTCAATCGAATAGACTCATCCATCAAGGAGTTTGACAAACACCATAGATGGAAAGTCATAACGTGATTTTTGGGATCATCTCCCTACTTTCCATCGAATTTCAGAATATCCAATGGTAACTTGACTGGAATGGGGGGCCATGAAGGATTGTGTTGGATGGGGTCATTTATCAACTTGGAAAAATTAGGCAAGTCCAAAGTTGTTAGGAAAGGTAATTGATGATTCGGTTCAACATAATGGTAATATTGATAAGGCAAGTAACCACCAGTAGGACTGTAAGTGGATTGATACACAGGTTGTTGGAAAGGCTGATGAGACGATGAACCTCCGAAAGATGGAACTCCAGTTTTAGGGCCACCAGAACCACCAGGGCCATTAGGATGATTAAGGGGAGGACCACCAGGACCTCCGGGACCAACAGGACCACCGAGACCACTGGGACCAGCGGGACCACCAAGGGGAGGACCACCAGGACCACCGGGAGGAGGACCACTAAGACGTATGGGACCACTCAAAGGAGGACCACCAGGTCCCCCGGGGGGGGAGGACCTCCATAAGGTGGTCCTCCAGCACCTCTAGCCATATGAATAGGTATTCCTCCCAATGTTGGCATGTAGGACTAGTTGGGTTGCCCCAATGGAGTAAACTTGTTTCCAGGATATGGAATTCTAGTGTATGACACACCTATAGGGGTAGGTTGATAATTCATATTTTCTATAGGAAATTGATTCGCTGGGTAACCATATCCCCAGGAAGCTTGATTAACTACAGGTTGTTCCCCTAAGGGTTAACCTGAACCCAATGGAGGGTTAACTATATTCGTAGGAGGAATGTAAACTGTGGATGTGCTTGGATTAGAGGCTTGTCTATTATGGGTAACAAATCCACTAGAAGGTAATGTAGATGATGCTGGGGGTTTCCCCCTGGCACTATAAGGTACTGATACAACTGGAGTTGAAGGTTGCCCCCCAACCCTAGAATACCTAGGAGGACTAGAAACAGACCTAATATTTGCAACCGTAGGGTCGGAAGTTTGACCTGGGTGGGTTGAAGTCTCAACAGGATCCATAGGTTTCATAGAATTATCCATTGAATGATATCTAGCTGGCCAAGGATCCATATTACAGGGAAGAAGAGCCAACATAGGTTCTTTATGAGGGATGGGGGTTGCTAAGATAGTATCTAATCTCTGCATTCTCACTTGAAAATATTGTGCATGGTGAATAGCTATTTGAATTTGTCTATATTCCTCTTCACTTGGTGAAGAATGTTCAGGAGAGGGCCTATGTACTCCAAATGAAGCAATCGTCTGTCCCATAGAAGTTCCCCAAAACAGAGCATCTGGACCATAATCTGGACAAATAGGACTATCGACACGACCTTCCATAGGACCATGGAAAGAAGTGTCACCCACAGGAGGTTGTTGGACCAAGGGAGTAACGTAAGACGTGAATTGGTCTTCGCTTTCTACAACTAGGTTCTCTTCCACATGGGAAGTAGTTGTAAATCCTTGGTTAGTAGCTTCCATTGGACCTTCTCCTGTGATGGGAGGAAAGTCGGGTGGAAAGCCCTGTGTTCTTCTGGACCGTCTCAAACAAAATTCAGCCAGATTGCAGAGTCACTAATCTAACCTAGGGTTTCATAGCTAAGAAAAAACACGCCAAAAAACTTTCTCCTACTCAATCTCTAGGCCAACAAGCAAATTCAAATGACAAGATGAGCTCAAATGGTCGGTCTCTCACCAGGATTGTCAAGTAGGTGCAACTCGTGATATACCACAAGGGTACGTGTGTAGTAATCTCCCTGAATGTTGTTTTCGGTGTATTTCTCCAAACAAGACGACCAAATGGATTTTCTCAGATAGATAAGGTATCCTAGTCGGGTATCCTGATATACTCAAGGTACGTGGGAGCTCAAATCGGTAGTAGCGTTGTCTAATGCACAACCATTCACAAGGGCCCTTTCGATATACAATCGAGTACGTGAAGTACCTTTCTATATACCTCAATGGGTGCATGAAAGGTCATTCGATATACCGATGGTACGTGAAAGAACCGCGCGAGTCCCAAGTTGTAGTGCGGACAAGTAACGACAGCTCCTACATTTAACGATGCCCGAACACATCTCTAACCTATCACTCAAATTTCTATACAAATTTTAAGCCTATAACTACCATTAATTTTAAAGTGGACGGTTAGGTGAATGCATGAGGTTTTGACAGAAAAGTAAAACCATGCAAATACAAAATGCAAGTTCATTCACTTTACCATTGAGTATGCCTAATTACGGGAAGGAGAGAGAGTGTTTTCTTTTCAATTTTGCTTTAAAACCAAAAAGTTCCCAAACAACTATACTAAAAATTCTTTTTCTGAGCATACAATCAAACAACACTTCTTCAAATCAACTCTTTTGAAAATTAAACAGGTAGGGTAGTATCTCTTTTCAATGAAAAAGAAAGACAAACAACACTCAAATAAGCATATGCAAGTTGTTTTTTCAAATTTTCTCTAAAACATGGAAAGATCTAACTTAAATTTTTTTTTTTTGATGAGATAATGATGTAAAAGAGACAAAATAACAAAGGAATCCTGAAAGCTTGTGAGGCTAATCAGAGACCCAGTGACTTAAGCTCAATAAAAACAATGACCTAATCTCAACAAATTTTCTTTTTTTTTTAGAAAAATAAGTCTTTTTCACACTTAATGAAAAATAGAAACAAACAAACTGATCTAAGGGAGTCTTTATTTTCAGTACTATCCAATAATAGGCAGAGATCTAATCTGACCTAATGCTTCCAAAAAATCCTTTCAGAAAAATCAAACTTGCAAGCAGTAATGAATGACGAATCCAACCTATCTTTTTTATTTCGACAAACAAGCAATTTCCACATAAAAATTTTAGATTTCAATCACCCAGGAAATTTCAAACAAGTCTGGACAACACTAACTTGACACACAAAAATCCAAAAATCACAAATCCTTTGCAAAATTTTGAAAAAATCAAAGTCTGGGACAGGCCTACCTGGCACTGTGTCAAAGGGGTTACTGACAGAGTGGTTTCGAGGAAGAATCAGGCGGTGGCACTGCCTATTGCTAACTAGATTCAGGAGGTGGTATTGCTTGTTTCCTGAAGCGCATGTGTGGTTCCCTGTAAAAATATAGAACACAAGGACAGCAAAAAAAACTAAGTTCAAAATTGAAAAAACTCTACAAAAACTGATGAATCAACACTAATACAGAGCATATAAAGTTGAGGAGACTCAGATCTGAAGGGATCTAAAGATTTCAAACCAAAACTTCACTAAATTAGATATAGATCTGACTGAAAAGATTGAAGGATGGAGCTTGGATTTGGACAAAAATAGTTCAGAAATTGAGGAAGATCAAATCAAATTAATCTCCCCAGCGGAGTCGCCAAATTTGTTATCAGGAATATAGCACCTTATGCGGATAGAAGTTGTTCCTATGGTCTGAATGGTTCAAATCTAGAACAAATGAGTAACAACTAGGTTGAATACTTTCCCTAAAAGCTATAGATGCCTGGAATAAAACCTCTGATGAAATACCTGTAGACCTGCAAAAGCACATCAAACATACAACAACATCAAAGATATTAGAAAACTATCCATAGATCCATATTAGTGACTAAGGAATCCAATAATATATATGTGAGATTATAACACAACAGATATATGGGAAGGAAATCAACTTTGCATTAATAGATTAATGAAAGAGCTTACAATTGTTTTTCCTTATTATTGTCGATGCACTCCTTCACAAGACTAGCACCTCATCCCCGATAGCTCCAACTTGCTCCTCCATGCTCTCTAATGGATTAGGTCAGGATGTTAATTTAGCAGCATAACTTTACTTCTTTCTTCTCTCCTCAACCATGGAGTATGAGCTCATATTTACAGGGGTCAAAGGGATAGGAATGGTTGAGAAATTGGTGGGTGAGGTGGCCATGAGATCCTCAAAGGAGGGATCTCAGCTTAACTGACCCAGGTGAGTAGGGATAAGGCTAGACACGAGGCTTTTGTTCTAGAAGCTTCGTGAAACCTCCTTTTTTCACATTTTACCAAGGGTACCGCTTATACTCCCTTATGGAAGAGTAGTGATGGGTGAGTACCACGCCAAAGACAAAGGTTAAAGGTGGTGGCACCGCCTAGTTTCCACATAACTTGGGTGGTACTGCATAAGGTATCGCTTATCTTCTTATGCGTAAAAGTAGTGTTAAAGTTTTGTATGTTAGAATCAACATTTAGAGCACTATTTTTCACTTCAAGTTTGGGATTGAGGGAAAACAGAGGTGTTAGGGATCTTATCACATGCTGGTGATAGGATTTAGGTGTAACATCAACCACCCCCAATTCAACCATCTTATCAACCCACACCATTGGGTGCTATCTATCCCAGAATTCCTTACCCTGGGAATGATTTTGTGCCTTGGGGACAACCAAATTGGTCTGATGTCCCTACTGCTGGAGGATACAGACCTCTACCTAGAGGCTCTCTGCCTGGAGGACCTAGAGGACCCAGTGGACCATCTGGAGGAGGACCCAGTGGACCATCTGGAGGACCTCCTCCTGGAGGAGGACCTAGTGGACAATCTGAAGGACCTCCTCCTGGAGGACCCAGAGGATCTGGAGGACCTAGAGGATCTGGAGGGTATGGATGACCCTCACCTGGAGGACTTGGAGGATATGGAGGATCTGGAGGACTTGGAGGACCCCCACCTGGAGGTCCTAGAGGGCCTGAAGGATATGGAGGATCTGGACCATCTGGAGGACCCCCACCTATAGGACCTAGAGGATCTGGATGATCCGAAGGACTCGGAGGACCACCTAGAGGCCCACCACCAAAAGGACCACCTACCTGGGGCGGCCCTTCGTCTGGAGGAGCTTCGAATAACAAAACAAATAATCAACAAGCCTAGGGGACATCATCTATGCCTATTTATCAATCTACCTACGGTCCCACTGGTCAGCAAATTCCATATCAATACTACCAGTACCCACATCCCAACCAAAAATTGTCATTTTTGGAAACTTTGGATTTACTATATCTGTCTAGATTGATAAATTATCCAATCCATCATGACCCCTCTTGGCCAGCCATTTCGATCAAGTTACCTTTCGATACACCCAAATTTGATGGTAAACCTGGTGAGAACCCCAAACCATGTGATGACCTTTCATCTTTGGTGTTCATTGAATTCATTGATGGATGGATCGATCTGTCTACAACTATTTCAACAAACCCTCACATGCGTTGTCGCCAAATGGTATATCGAGCTACCACAACACTCTTTTTGGGACTTCAATGCTTTAGCTATGGATTTTTTAACACACTTTTAGTTACCCATCCGATACGAAACATGTACAGACTTGTTGACCTCGCTTCGACAAACAATGTCAACCCATATCTCCAATGATATTCATGAATGGAGAAGAAGACGTAGGTTAATCAAGGCCCCTATTCTTGATCAGTTATAGGCTGATTGGTTTACAAAGCCTTTACTTCCACCCATTGCTAGGGATGTTTCCATGGGAGGGGTTGTTACCGAAGAGAAAGCTATTAGCTGCGCACAGTACTTAGAATTATTATATTCTCAATCAGGTACTTCATATGATCTCATTCCTCATGCTCCTTGGACCACAACGGATCCATCAAGACCTGTAACTAAACCACCTGCAGATGGCATACTTGGTTCATTTCAAACACAAACGGCGGCAAAATCTTCTAAAAAGCAAAATCAAACCGCCTCACCAACAAACCCACCCTCCAAAACTGCTTCCTCTCCTATTGCTTCCATTGAAGTAAGCGTATTTCAATCCACTGAATCTTTGAGCAGAAAGAAAAATGGAAAGAATATATCAAAAAAACATGATAATCAATAGGAAAGTAACAAACCACAGAACCCTGATACTAATTCTAAAGGAAAAAGAAAGGTGAAATATCCTTTTTTAATCTGCGTAGGTGACCATTTCACTGAAGAATGTCCTTGTCGTGAGGAAGTCAGTAAAGTTTTGAAAACTTCACCCACCCCAGCAGTTCTCAAAGACCCTTTCCCCTCCGAACGGTAATTAATTGATCATCAATCATTCCATGAACCTTCTTCGTCAACTAATCAAGTTCGAATGATGTCTAGTGAAACGGTTAGCTTAAACACAAGATCACAAAGTTATGGCCCACCTCCAGAGAAGAAATCTGATGAAGTTCCACCTAAAAAACCCTCATTTTCCACACCTCCTCCTAGTAATGTTATTCATATTGAAAAACCTATTCCACAAGCAATTTTTCGTCCACCCAAGGGTACTCTACATAATTCCATAATCAATCTAACGCTCATGTCGCCCAATATTACAACATTGTAGAATATTTGGCCCAGGAACCATGCACTATGTAGGCCTTGGAAGTACTTCAAACTTGCCCAACCCAACGAAAAAACTTTCTTACTGCACTTGGAGCCATGGACCCTGAGAATAGTAACACCGTCACTTTCAAACTAGATGATTTCAAGACGAGGCTCTCACATCAGTTAGCTTTCCAGATAGCTACCAAAATTGCTGGAAAAACCATTCGCCATATCGTTTTGGATGAGGGAGCCTCCACATCAGTCATGTCTTTATCTTTTTGGGGAGCCATTGGTTCTCCTAATATCAATCGTTTACCTACTACCCTCAAGGCTTTTGATGGTCACGGCTTCCAACCATATGGATTACTACCTTCCATCCATGTTGAACTTGGGGGTGAGTCAGTCTCCATTCACATTGAGGTCGTTAACGCTTCTTTGGATTACAACCTACTCCTAGGTCACAACTGGTTTTATGCTATGCAAGCTGTAGCATCGACCATTTTTTGGGTCATCCAATTCCCATTCCAAGGAAGGATTGTCACTATTAACCAGTTAGATTTCATCACGCCTAGTTCTATTACCAATGATGCAAACAATGTTCTGCTCCTGAATACCCCATAGTATAAGGACATCAGAGTAGGTCTTATCAAAGACTCTTCACTAATGGGAGTCTTTCCATTATCAAATCCTCCTCCTACTTCACAAACTACATCTATTAACATGATTTCTACCTCTCATATGGACAAAGGAAAATCGATTGCTGATGAATCATCACGCCTTACCCCTTTTGAAGAAGTTTACAATGCTATCCAATGCACCAATGACTCTACCATCAACGATCATTTGTTGGTGGCCTTGGATTGTTATCGCATGCCATATTGGCTTACCAACCCCCCCCATCTCTAGATTACCTTTCACATACACTTCCCACGAATGAATCCATTACGGAAGTTATGTCATTAGAAGTGATGCCTTGGAAAGACCATCATCATCAACCTTCTTTCCTTCCCCCTTCCCATATGGTAGAAGAGCACTTCACATCAAATGTTTCATCTAATATATTCACGGACCCTCAGTCTCCAATACTCACTTGCAATGTTGACTATGAGGGAAATTTATGCAACATCACAAAAACGAAGCCCATGGACATATCAGTGAAACCAGGTATTTCAGAACACATTTACATAGGACAAAACTCTTCATCTGAAGAAGTCCAATCATACACGGCCTTATTCAAGGAGTTCAGAGATGTCTTCGCTTGGACATATGAAGAAATTCCAGGCATTGATCCCTTTATTGTTGTCCATGAGATAAAAACTTACACTGGTGCCAAGCCAGTCCACTAGAAACTACGACAAGTCCATCCACAAAAAGCTGCAGCCATTAAGGAAGAAGTTGAGAAACTTCTGAAAGCTGGTTTCATTTACCCTATACCATTAACTGAATGGGTGTCCAACATAGTCCATGTGAACAAAAAGCAGGGCACTATTAGGGTCTGTATCGACTTTAGGGACTTGAATAGAGCTTGTCCAAAAGACAATTTCCCACTCCCTATATTGATCAGATAATTGACAACTGCACTGGAAGCGTTATTTTTTTCTTTATGGATGGCTTCTTCGGCTACAATCAAATTGATATTCTCCCGTTAGACCAACACAAGACGACATTTATTTTTCCTTGGGGGACTTTTGCCGATCGCAAACTACCTTTTGGTTTAAAAAACGTTGGTGCAACATTTCAACGCACCATATCGTATGATTTTCATGACATCAAACATGCTGTCGAACCTTATCTCAATGACCTTCCTACTCATTCCAAGCAACAGGATGTTCATGTCGACCATCGGAGAGCCATTTTTTCTTAGATGTCGTCATTTCAATATTCATCTGAATCCCCATAAATGTGTTTTTTGTGTAGAAACTAGCCAACTCCATGGTTTTATCATTTCTAAAGATGGCATTCACATTGATTCCTTGAATATTGAAGCTATATTAGCCCTACCTTCTCCTACTAACATAACTGAACTCCAAAGTTTGCAAGGGAAGGAAAACTTTCTACGTCGTTTCGTCTATAATTACGCAGAAAGGACGCATAGTTTCATGAGGTTGCTTAAAAAGGATACCCCTTTCGTCTGGGATGATTTTGTGCAACGTGCATTTGACAATCTCAAACATGCACTTACCCATGCACCGGTGTTGCAACCACCTAATTATACAAAGGACTATACCTTGTATGTGGCTGCATCCTTGTCTACCATAGGCATGGTCCTTGTTCAAACAGATGAAAAAGACCAGGAACATGTGATCTATTACACCAGTAAGATTTCTTTAGAATCTAAAACTCGATATTCACATGTGGAGAATCTTGCTCTGGCCACAATCATCATGGTCCAGAATTTCCGTAATTATATCTTGCTCCGCACCAACATTGTTTACGCTGACTCCAACCCCATGTACTACGTTTTGAAATGCCAAGTGCTTGGGGGCAAATACTCATGATGGATTGTTATTCTCCAAGAATTTGAGTTGGAGTTCACCAAAAGTACTTCTAAGAAGTCTCTTATTTTTGCAGAGCTCATATGTGACCTTCCCCGTACTACAGAAGATACAAAGCCCTTCGATTCATTACCAGATCAATTGTTGATTCTCTTTAGTACGATTGATCCTTGGTATGGAGACATCATTTTGTATCTCCAGACTTTACGATATCAGCCCGCCGCTACTCACAATGAGCGTCATCAAATCCACTACCAAGCCAAATATTATCTAATTCTGAATGATACCTTATACTGCCGTGGTGTTTATTCGATATTACGTCGTTGCCTCACTCATGAGGATGTTGAAATATTCCTGAATGATTGTCATGCTGGAGCTTGTGGTGGTCACCTATTTGGGTTGGCTACTGCCCAGAAAATATTGCATGCAGGGTATTTCTGGCTCTCGATCTTCAAATATTGCATTGAAACAGTCAATAAATTCTCGCCTTGTCAAATGTTTACTACTAAAAAATGCACCCATCTAGCTCTGCTCCATCCCGTCATCACAGTTGGCCCTTTTGCAAAATAGGGCATCGAATTTGTGCATTGTATACCTACTTCAGTCGGGGGGCATGGCTACATTATTGTGGCTGTAGACTATTCATGAAATGGGTTGAGGCTATTCCCACATATGCCGAAGATGGTAAAAGAGCTATGTTATTCTTGTTTCATCATATCATCACTAGGTTCGGGATTCCTAGGGATATTGTGACCGACCATGGGTCACACTTTCATAATAAGATGATGGCAGAACTTAGTACAAAGTTAGGGTTTCGTCATGATAACTCTACACCTTACTATCCTCAGGCCAATGGCCAGGTTGAAGCTATTAACAAAGTATTAGAAACTATGCTTCAATGTATGGTAGGGCAAGCCAAATCAAACTGGCACTTGCAACTATTCTCTGCACTTTGGGATTATAGGACCACTGTGAATACTTCCACCGATTTCATGCCTTTCCAATTGGTTTATGGGTTGGAAGAAACTCTCCCGATAGAATGCAAGATGCCCTCTCTGAAACTTGCTTTTGAATTTTTTCCCCATACCACGATAGAAGAAGAACGTTTTCTGTATCTAAATAAAATTGATGAAACCCGCCGCGATGTTTCCTTAGCTAATGAGGTGCTAATGAGGCACACAAACGGCGGATAAAAACCCAATATGATAGAACCATTCAGACCCACTCTTTTGATGAAAAAGATCTGGTCTTGACTTATGACCAGAAACATGATAAGCTGGGGCAGGGAAATTCGAATCCATGTGGCATGGACCCTACGTTATCAGTCAGGTTTTAGAAAAGGGTGCATATGAGTTAGTAGATTATGATGGGATACCCCTGGGTGAGCCCCGCAACAGGCTCTACCTAAAAAGATACTATGCCTAGGTCATCTAGCATAGGGCCTTTTGTAAATATTGATTATAGTTTGTTGTGTGTCTTAAGTTTGAAAAGTGTGTCTTTTGTGTGATCCAAGATCTGTTTGTCAGAAAACCCTACTTATGTATGTCTTTCGTCTAATGGACAGATGACTGCTTTCACTGGTTTTACGCAAGGTGCTAATCGATATACACTAAACCTTGCGTCAGTAGCTTGGGTACTGTACTCTCCTATAGGTGATCTGGTGAGTTCAGGGGGTGTTTTTTTAGGTCCTTCCACCAACAATATAGCATAATACCATGCTGTGATTGGATTGTTGAAAGAATCCCTAGCTAATGATGTAAGGGAAATTAGGGTTTACCAAGATTCCAAACTAGTTGTTCAACAACTTAACTAGGCTACACCATCTGAAATCCCTTGCTTCTTCGTACATTCTGAAGAGTTAAATTGTTAGAAATATCTTTTGGGCAGGTTACATATCAACACATTCCAATGCATTTGAACGTTGTGGCAGATTCCCTAGCTAATTATGTTTTGGATTGGTACATGGCTCATAGTTAAGAAGTCCATTTGAAATATAAACAACATACATGTAA
>LPNX010678117.1:91868-249380 GCA_001517045.1 Pseudotsuga menziesii
GTTTAAGACTGTAACAAGTCCAAAATATGCATATATGGGGCAAAATATGAAGCTTCATAGCTTTCAGTATACATATACAAAATGAAAATATCCCTGTAGACTAATCCTCCTAGCGATGCTCGTGATAGCATATGATAGCCTGAGCCACTCTATAGAGTAGCCTGGAAAATCGTCCAGAGACCCCTGCCCTCTGGCATTGGTAACACCTAGGTAGATCATCAGTGGTCATGTCCAAAATCCCTACAGTCAGACGATGCAGGTTCTCCTCCAAATCCCCAAGTTCCTCATTAGCTTCGGAGCGATAGGACACCATCTCCCTGGTCCCTTCCCACCTTGAAATGGGTGACATACCTGCTGGGTGTATTGGTCCAATATCTGTATAAAAACCATTTTTCATCTAAGTATTGCAAAATAAAAAATAAATAAAATACAAAAATTAAAAAACATAGTGGGTAATCTCTTTTCTTACCACGGTCATCCATTCCTCCCCCTTAGGTAATGCGAGCTCTAGGTCATCCCGGAAGTCTGCCCCCTCATAGGCATAGTCCTCAACCAACAGTAACTGGCCTCTTAGCCAGCAAAAGAAGGAAGACCCATAAACAACTTTGGTTCCTCCGTCGCCATGGAGGGCCATGACATACACGCACCTGAGCATCCTAGGATCCTCATAGTCTAACCTACTGATAGTCACATGTTGCCTCATGTGGGGCACCTGTTGTAAGATAAAAGATACCACCATAGTTCCATAACCAAACTGCTTAAGTGTCCGCCACTTACATTTGTTCAGTTGTTCCTTCAGAATTGCCAACATGCCTTCACACCAATTAAAGACCGTGGGATCCATGCACTCAATGGCATACAACATGTGTGGCCTCGTAGTCAAGTGGGTAGACCTATTCCCAGCCACTTTGAAATAGTATAGACTACTGGCCTCAGAGGAAGTTTCACTATCTACTAGATACGCAATTTCCTAGACTGAGGTTGTGTACCTAGTGAGCAGTATTGGTCTATCAAATCATCCAAGGAGGGCTTTCCCCCTTGTGCACCGGAAAGGACTACTGGTCTACCTCTCCATGATAAACCAGTCAAAAATTAGATATCCTCGATGTCTATAGTCAAAGCATGGGTCCCAACTACAAAATGTTCCTCGTCAGGATCCCACATGTCTATGATATACTCCAGCAAGCGAATGTATGCTTTCATTCTTGGTACTCGGAAGTACTTTAGCAACCTCCAGTTATGTAAGGACGCTATGGTAGCAGGATCAGCTATAGCTTCATAATCTGTCATCTCATGTTCACTTTCTTTCTAGATAACCATGACGTAAATGCAGTATTTCACCTGCAACACATGAAAATTTTCATTAGAAATTGCATCATGGTAAAAAAGGAAATCTTTAAAAATATTTTTAAATATCATATTTGAAAAAAATGGAATTTTTTATAGAATTAGGGTTTTTGTTTTGCATTTTTAGGGCTTGCGATGCCTCTCTACTGTGTGGACAGGGCGCTTACAGTGCACCTGCCTTGTTGGCATGGGTATTGGGTAAGTGAGTTGCACAGCACCACGGAGGCTACACAAGTTTCACACACCACCACGAAGGACCAAAACATCGCGATAGGTGGAAGAATAACCATTTTTGGAATTCTTTATGCAATTTTGTACCGATTGACCACATTTTGTGGATATAGGTCACTAGTTTGTTAAAATTTAGTTAGAAGTGGACCTTGGATGTAAAGGCACAAGCCTATATATAGAGTTAGATTTGCAGTTGTAAAAGGGTATCATTGAGGAGAAATATCAAGCGATCAATCCATTTTGTGATCTAAGGTGTGCCCTTCTCACTTCATTTTGTCCTTGAGCAGTTTTGGCTTTTTTTGTGTTGATCAGTTAGTGAATCTGGGGTGGTGATCATTCTCCTACTGTGGAGAAGTATTGTATAACTTGGATTTGTTGCGCAGAAGTAATATGACATGATAGATATTGCCCCGAAGTGATCTTGTTTCTTATTTATTTTTTGTCTTCATGATCTACAATGACTATGATGGATGTTTAATGTATCTATTTTATGAATGAATGTTACTGCTGCGATGAATGAAGTAATGCAATATGTCAATGATTCACTAGTTATGCAAATAGATCTATTATGCATGATGTGATTCTGATAAACTATCTCTGGAGTATCTGTTGAGTATGAAGTTTACAGTGTTGAGAACATACCCTCCCTTCTCAATGTCGAAAACTTGGTTCTGACAGCTCTCCCTTGACATCTCGGGTGAGACTTCATTTGCTATGCAGGTGTTTTCGAGCAAGATCAAACTTGTCTGGGCTGGTGCTCAGGGATATCGCACTAGTTGGGCGTCGATATAGTGGGAACCCCTATCAACGAGGCTTTGTTGGTAGATCGCACCAACAAATGGTTCCATTCCTGGGACCACGTTGCAAGTGAAAAGAGGATATGTTGTGGCATTCGACAAAAACTGAAATTGAAAATGGGTTTGACCTAAAGCTGCGAGAGTTTACTGAAATGGAGAATCAAAATTTGAAGTTGTCGACACACAGGTGGTTGGACAGTTATATCTACGATGGTCCCTATGAATGGTTCTTTTGTGAATTTTCGGTCATACTGTACGAATGGCTAGCGCAGTTCACTTATAAGAAGAATAACCATCAAGGAGGAGAGCTGACATCCTAGACCCCTGAACTGATCTAGGAGCTACAAGAACCAATGCTAAATCATCGTGAGCTGTTGAAGTATGGCTGGATAGTATTCTGGAGGGATACATCACTGAGTTTGCAGTCGATACCAATAAGGCATAGAGTGAAGCAGAAAGAGAGTTCTTCAACGGGCCACGAGGTAGGCTCTTGATGTCTCTACAATTATCTATTAAGATGACTATCTGCGAGAAGGGTATTCTAAAAATGCACCTCGAGTAGTGGAACTATGGTGTGCAGAGGCCGTGGAAACTGCGACGAAAGGGGGTGGAAAATGGCAGGATAAGGGATATATGGGTATGATTTCTGACGAGACTGTGAGGGTCACCAAGGAAACAAGTGGTTGTACGAGGGGAGGATCAACGTTTCGACAAGAGAAGAGGCAGAGGACAGGAGAAGGTCCTGTTGCGATCGAGACGCAAGACCATGAAGAAAAACCACACGGGACTGTTATCTCCTCAAATAAATTAGTCAAGTTTGTTTATTTTAGGTGATAGGAAGTCTTTTAAAAATACATTTCTAAATTTTTTAAAGCTCATTTTTTAGAGCTTTAGGTATGTAATAAAGTTTGAAAACATTTGATTTAGTTTTTTCTTCAAAAAATTCAAAACTTAGGTTTCGGTGGCTTAGGCAGACATTTCAACTGTTCATTAGCCACCAAAAGTATAGCTTTCGAGGAGGATTCCATAGTTTGTAGCACAACCACAATTTCCACCGCGACCACAGTATAATCAAGTATTGATTGCTCAACCTCAACAACAGTATGTTTAAGCAGCACACTACATTCAGCAGCAATCGAATCCCCCGCAGCAGCTAGCCCAACTACAATATCAGCAAATCGGGGGATTTCGAGGAGGATTCCGAGGAGGATTTAGGGGACGAGGAGGAGTACAAGGTTGAGAATCCATCTAGTGTTACACCTACAAGGTATGTGGCCACTATCAGAGGGAGTGTCCCCATGCGCAGTGTACATACTGCGTAGCAAGCGAGCATAATATCGAAATTTTCCCTCAGTTGATTGCAAAGTGGCAGGATGGAAACATCCCTGAGATGCAGAACCAGTTCCAAAACCAAAACCACGTACAGAGCCAGTAGCCATTGTAGAATCAGCCTCATATCCTGTCGTAGGCTTAGAACCAGCCAATGAACCCACTGTTGATTTAGAATCCACCCCTGAATCAAGCTCAGAATCTGAATCAAGGACACACAGTTGTGATAATTCTAGTAGAACCCAGAACCCAAGCTGTCGACATTGTTGTTGTCACTCGTGCAGGTGCGCCGACCAGAGAAGATGGACCCCATCAACAAGTTCGGATCACAGGGAAGAAAAATACAGCCTTTGATATTGCGATGGAGAAGGAGACGTTCTTTCAAGCCAAGCATACAATCGAGAGGAATTCGGGTAAGTTACCTGTTGTTGAAATTCCATTTGAATTTGATCATTCTATAGAGGCAGGACCATCGTGACAACATGGTACCTTGCAGTAGTTCTTTGAGAGCTATCTGTAGTTAGATAGAGACCCCAAGGCTCTCGATGAGATTGAGAAGTTTTTGTGCCAAAGGAATCAAACGTTGAAGGATTCCACAGTAAATTCTCTCCAAAACAGAAAGACAGGTAAGGAGATGAGAATGAACATTCAGATAGGGGACTACGAAGTCGATTCTGTTATTCTGGATCTAGGGTCGGATGTGAATATTTTAACCAAGCAAACTTGGTAGTTGATGGGAAATCCAACCTTGGGGTGGTCCCCTGTGTAACTGCGACTAGAAAATCAGGCCAAGGTTCATCCTATTGGCCGTGTCTCAAAGCTAGTCGTCGATGTCGAAGGTATGAAGACATATGTTGATTTCAACGTCATTGAAGTAGTTGATTGTGGAGGCTCTTATCCTGCGCTACTAGGGATTGGATGGGCCAATAATAGCATGGCAGTTATCAATTTCAAGAATCAAGTTATGACATTCGAAAACCAATATATCAGATCCATTGCTCACATGGACCCTCAGGAAGGATGATGGTATATTGACCCTATTAAGGATGAGGTTGGTAGAGGCTAGGATCATGCCTACAACATCTCCAAGGACCATATCTACCCTACTGTTGATGGTGAACTTAGATGGCGCAGCGCTAGCTCTGCGTCCTCTGATTCTGATGATACTTTTGAAATTTGGAAAAGCCAGCTTCATGAGGTGTCTTTTAAAAAATGTGGACCGATCACACAATCTCTACGCCATGTTGCGACTGAGATCATCGAGCTGCCGATCTACGAGGGGATACGAGAGTTGATTGACTTCCTCCAAGAATTTGAAGAGAGAGTATTTGAACCGCATAGGTTGTTGGCACTGGAGGAAGCATTGAAGGCTACCCCAGCATGCTGGTGGGTGACTCACAAACAGGAAATCCATGGATGGGCACAATGTGAACGATTGATGATGGTGCACTTCGGTGATTCAGAGACCTATCCCATGGGGTGATATTATGGGAGGAATGACCCCATCGGTAATTTAATGGAATGTCAGGGTTTTATGGGAATCACGACCCAAGGATGAGTGGGTCCATTCTTTTGTTCATACTTTGGATGAAATACCTAGATCCTGGTATCTAGTGGCAGAGCTGCGCATAACCATAACTACTTGGGAGGAACTGTCGATTTTCTTTACACAGAATTTTAATTTATGGGATGCTAACCCTGAGGTCCATAATGCACTCCAACTCATCCATGATGTAGTATTGAAGGTTGTGCAACCCGCATACCTTATAGGTCCACATGTGTAGTGTCATATGTAATGCCTGATGGAATGCTATAATATATCTGCCGAACCTGAAGATGATGATGACATGAGGAATGTCAATATTCCAGAATCAGAAGGCAGTTGCAATGTTGCAGCACCGTACATACCAGCCGACCCCATGAGTCAGCTGCTGAATATCTGTAAAGTTAACATTGGAACAGAAGAAAACCTGAGGTTTACTAATATTGGGGACTATTGGGATGATACAACAATGGAACAGATCACAGATCTGCTGCATGAGTTCCAGGATCTATTTCTGACACAGTTCTCAGAAATGAAAGGGATATTAGGGGACCTAGGGGAGATGAAAATACCATTGAAACCAGACGCGAAACCTGTGCGAAAGAGGTCGTATCGATTGAACCCACGATAAAAAGAACGGGTCAAAGCTGAGCTTGACTAAATGTTGGACGCTGGAATCATTAAGCCCGTTGAGGATTCAAAATGGATAAGCCCTATGGTGGTTCAGGAAAAAATGACTGGAGAAGTTCGCATCTGTGTTGACCTAAGGAAGTTGAACGACACCTGCCTATATGACCCATTTCTAACTCCCTTTACAGATGAGGTCCTTGAAGGGGTAGGCGGTCAGGAGATGTACTCATTCACGAATGGATTTTCGGGGTATCACTAGATCCGAATTGCAAAGGAAGATCGAAATAACACCACATTCGTCATTGAATGGGGTTTTTTCAATATACAGTCATGCCTTTTGGATTGAAGAATGCACCAACGATATTTTCTTTGGTGGTTTTCGTTGCGTTCAAAGATTTCATTCAGAAGTTCCTGCAGGTATAAATGGATGATTGGACAGTCTATGGTTTGGTTAGAGATCATTTAGCAAACCTGTGATTGATGCTGGATTGGTGTTGATGGCATAAAATTGCATTAAACTCAAAGAAGTGCATTTTTTGTGTGTCATTCAGAATTTTGTTGGGACACATCGTGTGCAAGCAAGGCATGTTGGTCGACCTTGCGAAGATTGCACTTTTCCTTATCCTTCCACGACCAACTAATGTGAAGATGATTCGGGCGACACTGGGACACATGAGGTACTATCGCAAGTTCATCAAAGGATACGCCACGATTATGTTCCCTATGGAGAAGCTGCTAAAGAAAGATGTCGCATTTGAGTGGAATCACGAGTGTCAGGGGAGTTTCGACACATTGAAGGCCAAGATGGCCTCGGTTCCCATCCTGATATTCCCTGATTGGAACAAGGAGTTCTACGTCCATGTCGATGCCTCTTCTGTTGCGCTAGGGGTAGTACTTGTGCAGCCAGATGGAGGCGACCTGGATCATCCAACCGCATTTTCCAGTAGGAAGTTGTCTTTTACAGAAATAAATTATACAACCACCGAGAGAGAGGGCTTGGCCATGGTTTACACGCTGCAGAAGTTTAGACACTATCTATTGGGCGGTCACTTCAAAATGTTCACGAACCATTCTGCTTTGCAATACCTTGTCAATAAGCCTGTGTTTGGGGGAAAGATCTGTCGATGGCTGTTACTTTTATAGGAATTTGACTTTGAGATAATTGTGAAGCTAGGTTGGTTGAATGTTGGCCCTGATCATCTGTCTCGCATTGAGATAGGAGAAGAGCCTACTAATATCGACGATGGATTGCCCGATGCACAGTTGTTCTGGGTAGAGATTGCAAATGACCACTATGCTCCAATCATTCATTTCTTGGCAACTAGAGTTTCTCTAGAGAACCTGTTGACCAATCAGAAGAAGCAGTTAGTAGTGAAAGCTTCGGATTTTTAGCTGATTGCATGAAACTTATACAAAATTGGACTAGATGAAATCTTGCGATGATGCATCTTACCACATGAGCAAGGACCTATTCTAGCAAAAGCATATGCAAGAATCGCGGGAGGCCACTATGGTGGCAGGGCTACTGCGCGTAAGGTGCTGTGCGCTGGGTTATGGTGGCCTACCCTACATAACGATGCAGTGGATTATGCATGAAGCTGCGATGTCTGTCAGCGCGTCGGCAAGCCATCACGGTGGGATGAGATGCCGTTGGTGCCCCAGGTAACTCTACAACCTTTCGATAAATGGGTTTTGGACTTTGTGGGTCCAATTACTCCACCAGGAAAGAGGACTGGTGCGTGGTACATCATTACAACAACCGATTATCTGATAAGGTGGGTGGAGGCCACACCAGTCGTGGATTACACTCCTACGATAGCTGCCAAGTTCATATTCGAGAATATTGTGACAAGGTTTGGATGTCCTAGGATATTTATGAGTGACCAGGGAAGTCAATTTATCAATCAAACTGTGAGAGCACTAACCGAGGAGCTGCAGGTTCAGCATCAGAAAAGCACACCCTACCATCCATAGGAAAATGGAATTGTTGAGGCCTTCAACAAAATATTGGAAACCACGCTTACAAAGGTATGCAATATTAATCACGATGATTGGGATTTGAAAATTCCAGTGGTACTATGGGCATATCACACCACTTGTAAAAGGTTGACAGGACAAACACCGTTCAAATTGGTATATGGGCAAGAGGTAGTCATGCTGATGGAATATATTGTTCCTAGTCTACGGATTGCTACTGCGACATGGATGGATCATGCAGAAGCATTAGAGGAGCGCATCACACAGTTGGTCCAGCTAGAAGAGGACTGCTTTGTCGTAGGATTCCACCAGCGTGTTGAGAAGGATCGACAGAAGGTGTGGCATGGTCGCCATATTAAGAATAAGCAGTTTATACAGGGATATTTAATACTGTTATACGACAGTAAGTTCATGAAGCATCCAGGAAATTTATAGATGCATTGGTTAGGTCCATATCTTGTTCATTCAATTACTTCTGGGGGTGCAGTTCAACTACAACAATTAGATCGTGCGATGCTGCCAAAACTTGTGAATGGCAGTCGCTTGAAGCCCTATAGAATGGGGCCTGAGCCGCACAATGCTTGAGGCACTACGTAAGAAATAAAAATTAAAAAAAAGTTTGCGTAGGTAGATTGCAGTGAAGCGAGCGCAGAGGAAGACGCTACTCAAGGATAGCACTCAGTAGTGTTACAAAGGTGACCATCGATGACAGCCGCGAGACTGTGAGGTGGTCAAATCAATAATAAATATAGATAGTTAATACCGGTAGCTGGCGGTGCTTGATGAAGCGACGCGCATTTATGACTAATCCGACTATTAGTAAGATGGGATTGCCGGTGAATATAGGTTTATTAATGCCAGATTTGGGCATGATGGCTACGGATGATGAGTTGGATTGGGAAATGGGTTATAAAAACACACTGGATGTGGGAACAAGGTATTATTCAATTGATTTAAGTGAAGTATTGAGCTCAGTGTAGGAGTAGGAGTGAGTGTGATAAGTAAGGAGTGAAATTTCAACTGCATTGTGAACATTGTAGAGTGCGGCATGCCGCGCACTCCCAACACAATTGAGATTTCAAGCGAATAGGAATCCCCCATCTGACCTACACAGATTGAAGAAGAAGTCATGAACATGCCAATTGGGTCCTCTTTGATCCCTACAGTGAAGCGGAAGGCCCAGAAGCCCAGTTCCACACTGCCACAAAAGAGATACATGCATACGACTGCTAGGGCGAAAGGGGAAGACACAACACATATCGGGCCATCAAGCTTAGGTGTTTCCAAGTCTACAACGCACAGGGGAATCTCTATCAATGATATCCCTTGGATATGTGGCTCCAACACGGTCGGGCGCAAAGCCGAGGAATCTCACCTAGAATCAGAGGTATTCACCGAAGTTGTCACCGCTACCAGAAGGGATGACTTGCCCGGGGGACATCATAACCGCATTGGCCAAGATGAAGTATGAAGACCATGATTTGATGCTGCTAAAGGATGTAGCAGATGAACCGTATCAATTGGTTCCTACGATACCTGGTATTCCTATTCTACAGATTCCTCACCCATGGGTGCAGGGCTTGGACAAGTCTGGGTTGTTGGGGCTCATTAACATGCCTCATTTTGGGAGATTGAATGAAGCAAATGCATGCGTCAAACAACTGTTGGTGTGCTTTCATGGTGGGACGCTGTGGTTAAACGAACCTATTCAGGTCACAGTTGACCTAATTTTCGACATTACAAGGTTACTAAAGGTCGACGAAGATCTTTCGCAGTATTTTAGAGGGAGAGATAATGACAAAAGGCTTGCCAAGAAGTTGAAGAAGATATTTGGGTTGCAACATGATGTCCATGCCTATCGCATCGATGATATTTCAGAGAAATCAGTGCGGATTGGGGCGCGTATTTTGGCCAACAAGATAGTCAGGAAGAATCGTCCCGTCCAATGCAATTCGGGTGTGGTTGCATGTGTGCAAAAATGCGTCGAAGGGGTGCAAATGAACTGGTCCCTGTTTCTATCAAACCAGTTGTTAGAAGATGATGTCGCCGCTTAGGCTGGGGAATGCAGTTTTTCCTACAATTGGTTGTTAATTCTCATTGCATTAGTTACATGGATGGAATCGGAGGACTACCAACTGATGTCAGTCGTTGCAGAAAAAGTATGAAAAGGTGCACGATCAGAACTTATGGTGGGTCGCAGAACCCAATCCACAGCAGTACTGTGAGATCCATTTTTGGGTCTATTGGGAAGCACTACAGGCCGTGGCCATTAAGGTTCCCCGCTTATCTAATGACGCCACATCCAAATATTAGAGGGTTATTCGGTTTGCTATCAAGCCTCATTCCATTTACATCCAGGTGCGACGGGATCCTGAAAAACAATGGCTACCTATGCCCTATAAAATTGCAGATGCATAATCGAAAGCCGTTGTTCAAGATTGGCGAGCTGATTGGCGCAAACCTGTGAGCATGAAGGAGCTCTCTACAGGGCCACCGGTCGATGCCCCTGATGAGCTAGTCCAAGAAGGGAAATATCTCCATGACTCTGATGGCAAGTCATCAATGGAATCTGATCCAGAATCCTGACGCATGTTGGAGGAATTACACACTTAAAGACACATGGAATTTGATGCAGGAAGTAGCTCCCACTCGATGATGGAGAACCAACTACAATGGCTCATCAAGGTTGTCACCGACGCATCTAATGTTGCGGTGCAAGCTATGCATATGTCCATTCAAGAAGGGTTCGCCGCAGTAATCCTTAAGCTCAATTTTTTTTGTTGATGTTTCAAAAGCGACACCAGAGAAGGCTGTGATGTAGGATTTCCTGATGATTAGCACCGAGTCACGGGCTAGGAACGTGCAAGTTTCCCTAACTGCAATCGACGTGGGAAGTATAGAAGTAAACTCATTACTATAGTTGTTGCTGAGCATTGTTTTCAATCTCAACAAGTTACCTACCCAAGTTTTAGTGCAGCTACAGCAGGGTGTCAGCCAGGAGTTGGCAGAAAAGCAGAAGGAGCTTAGTGATGGGTATGTGCAATCGTAGGCTGCCAGTAAGAAGCTATAGGAGGAATATGACGAGATGCAGAAGATCAAAGTGCAGCTTGCAGAATAAAAGGCATGGGATATTTCTGCCTTGAAGCAATCCCAGGAGGAGCTACAGCGGAAAGCCACCGACGAAATCACTGAGTTAAAGAAGGTGCAAGATCACCTCATTGTCAAGAAAGCGCAACTCTGTTCTAGTTGCGGCAAGGTTGAGCAAGCTGTTGATGAGGTCTTTCAACACATCTACGAAAGCACGGTGGAACTCACTGTTGTCGCCAAAGCCAAGCGCCTTGGGGAGGTGATTTCCCTACTCCAGTTAACAAACAATCTGCTGAATTCTCTTGTTTACCCCAACACACCACCTGAACAAATTGTTGAGCGAAAGAATACGATCGAGGAGATAGCGGCCCAATTTGAAGCTGTGGAGCAGGAGGAGAAGACAATCGCTGATGAAACGACATAGTTCTAGAAAAGTGTCGTCCAAGATGACCAACTAGAACAGTTGGCCAAGCAAGCATGGGAAGTTGAAACTCAGTTGACGACACTAAATACGTCACTGCGAACATGCCTCACATGGTTCAAATTACATGCTCTAAAGAGTTGAAGGACCTGCAGTAACGAGCCACCCGATCTCAAGAACATCAGCGTAAGTGCAGCACCCAGCTCGATGAATTCCAGGACATTAGCGGGTAGTTGTTCGTGAAAGAAGTCATTGTGCTGCAAGTGGTACAAGAAGGTAGGAAGATGGTGGATGGAAAGGCTGAGGAGGAGCACCCACTAAAGCAGGACCTGCTCAATTGTCTGGACACAATTGAATGAGTTCAGCTCCAGGTCCACGAGAACTCGCAGCAGTTCGAGGACTTCAAGACCAAGATGACGGAGCACACCCTGTCGACCTGACGTGGCTCGAGGACGAGCCACAAGATTGTGTTGGGGGGCTATTGGTAGGGGTATTGGGTAAGTGATTTACGCAGCACCGCGGAGGCTACACAAGCTCACATGCCACCATGAAGGACCAAAACAACGCGATAAGGAGAAGAATAACCGTTTTTGGAATTCTTTATGCAATTTTGTACCGATTGACCACATTTTGAGGATATAGGTCACTAGTTTGTTAAACGTTAGTTAGAATTGGACCTTGGATGTAAAGGTGCAAGCCTATATATAGAGTTAGAATTGCAATTGTAAAAGGGTATCATTGAGGAGAAAGATCAAGCGATCAATCCAATTTGTGATCTAAGGTGTGCCCTTGTCGCTTCATTTTTTCCTTGAGTAGTTTTAGCTCTTTCTGTGTTAATAAGTCAGTGAATCTAGGGTGGTGATCATTCTCCTACTGTGGAGAAGTACTGTATAACTTGGATCTATTGCGCAGAAGTAATATGACATGACGGATATTTCCCTGAAGTGATCTTGTTTTTTATTTCTTTTCTTCTTTCATGATCTACAATGACTATGATGGATGTTTACTGTATCTATTTTATGAATGAATGTTACTACTACGATGAATGAAGTAATGCAATCTGTTAGTGATTCACTAGTTATGCAAATAGATCTATGATGCATGATGCGATTCTGATAAACTATCTCTAGAGTATCTGTTGAGTATGAAGTTCAGTTGTTGAGAACATACCCTCCCTTCTCACTGTCAGAAACTTGGTTTCGATAGCTCTCCCTTGACATCTCGGGTGAGACTTCATCCGCTCTGTGGGTGTTTCTAGGCATGATCAAACTTTTCTGGGCCGGTGTTCAGGGAGATCACACTGGTTGGGTGTCAACAGAGTGGGAACCCCTGTCTACGAGGCTTTGTTGGTAGATCGCGCCAACATACCTCCACCTACATAGAGTGCCGATGGTCGATGCCTCTATCGATTGTGGATAGAGCGTCGTCATGTGCTGGGATGGAAAACAAAAAATTCCCTATGACCCGAAAATGTTTCCATTAAAACGACCAAAAACCCCCTTTTTCGAAGTCGAAATCTCCTAAATCATTAGCAATGAACCCCCTATCTTTATTTAAAACCAATAAAAACATTATGAACATGAAATAGAAATAATTTGAGAGAAAGATTTAGATGCTTACCTCCTCCGAAGAAGATTGAGAAGCAATGGGAGACATGTGTTCAATCACTGATGGAAGCTTTCTCTTTCACTCCAACTACCAAACTTCCAAAATGGTAAAGAAATTTTACTATTCCCTTTCTATTTATAGCATTTTTTGGAATTTTTACTATTTCATTGTAATATAATTATTTAATGAAAGTGGGTTTTTACTATTGACTTTATATAGTTTGGATAAAGTTGGTTTTTAATATGTTTTTAAGCTTTTCAGGTCAACTTTGGGGTTATGGTTATAAAAATAAGCTATTTTAGTCTTTTTCAAGATTGGAGCAAAATGAAAAAGTATCGAGCATCTTTATACACTATTTGCATGCTCGTTAAAATGCCAGTAAAAAGGTGTCGAGTATACTTTTTCACTTTTTCAGACTCGTTAAAAGTGGATTATGAAAAAGGAAACCCGTTTTGGAGTTATATTTAAGCTCTTTTCAGTCTCCTTAAAAACACAAAAAGATTGCCAAGCTAACTTGTTACGTTCACGCTTGTAAAAGAATCAAAACGGTCGACTAGTCAGGGGTAGGTTATCTCTTTTTCGGACTGGCTAGCCATATTTATGAAAAAAGGACCTTTTGGAGTCTTCTTAGTCATTTCAGACTCTCTAAAAATGAAACAACAAATGAGTTTGCTTTCGTCAAGCTCGTAAAAAAAATGATGGAAGACCCTATCTGGGAACAAACCCCTCCTTTCTCAGGTTCGTAAAACATGTGAGAATGGACCCATCATTTGATGATCTTTAACGAGTGTTTGTTACCCTCTTTGGACTCGTAAAATTGAAAAGATGCACTCATCTTTCAAAATGGGGAAATTAAAGGAAAGGGGAATGGTTTTCATTTGTATTTATGGCAGTAGTCTACAGTCCACCTTTGGTGACATGGTGTCTGCATTTGCATAGTTGGGTATGTTGAGGCCTGAGAATTCGCAGGCTGCAACAGTAAGGGATTCTCCCCAATCAACGTTCCCAACTAGCCCGTTGACTATTTGGTGTAGGGAATCTGTCTGGTTTGCGGTCCGGCTACCGTAGGTCAAACAACAAACAAAGGGTTTACCGGTTGCAACCTGGTCCACCGAGTTTTTTGTATTTTTGACTTAACAATGAAATGCAGGTGCCTAACTAACAATGCAAGGTGATAGAATGTAGGGAGCAATCATAGTGTGATGCACAGGTTCTTACCTTTCATCTTAGGGCTCGCAAACATTCAAATCACATACGACAATAAGATAAACTATCTATCTAAACTATCCCTAGGGAGCAAAATTGGCATTTAATGGTGAGTAATACATTTTGTACGTGCATAATGAAGAATTACAGATAGCTGATACTTCATTCAAGACACATGAACAATTACGAATATTCAAATAACCAGATAGCCGATCATTTTATAAGCAACATTTCTTACTCACAGTGGAAGAAATCCTAAAGATACTGAAGAACATTTAACAAAAACATAGGTTCAGGAAATTAAGCATTCTCACAGTAAATGAAACATGGCTGAAAACGAAATAGTTCCTCTTTGGCATTATTCTTTGAGTTGCATTGATACATTCAATATTTCACTCTCTCCAGCAGGAAAACTTGCAGTTTTATTTGCAAAACGAAATAGTTCCTCTTACAAGTAAACATTACAAAATTCTCCAGGGAAAAATCCCTCTTTCAGTCCTACTTTCAAATATTTAAACTATCTCCCCTAGTCGTTTGGGATGCCCTCGACGGGTGACCTTCCAGTCCCTTTTTTGAACGTTTCAGCTTTTTTCTTCTAGCAGTTTTTTGTCTTCCCAATTACTTTCTGTGAGTGTTATCTCATGATCAGTAACTAACAGTTCTTCCTAGTCCGTGCCTTTGTCGTTTTTTTGTTTGTCCTTTTCTCCGCTCACGTCTTCCTTGTAACCCCGGCGGCTTCAATTTGACCACGCTGAGCCTTCACTTCGAGTTGCTTCAATAGTCCATTGAATTCCTCCTGCAAATAGTTTTGATGCATCATACGTTGAAATGGGATTTTTACATTAAAATATAATATCATCTGCAACAGTTGATCCACAAGAAAATAGCTAGGTTCGTCCCTTAAGCGGGCAAGAGCTCTGATGCAGCCCTGAGCGAAAATGTTATAAGTCGGTGGTCAGAAAGCTTCCTTCTTCGGAAGGGAAAAGGACCTCGCAGCCGCAACGGTGGACGGGAACAAGCTAGACCCATGTGGGACAGGTGAATCGGACGTCGGCCAGCTTTGGGCATCGGAAGCGGAGATACTTTACCATCCACAATGGTGGAAGGGAGAGGAGGTTAAAGCACGCGAGCGGGGAAAAATTCACGTCGGACATCAAAAGATTTGGGACATCGGCAGAGAGAAGGATTTCCCGGCCGCAACGGCGGAAGAGTAAAGGCTCCGGATACGTGACAGATAAGCTAACGCACGTCGGTGATCGGGGAAAACCACACTTCGGATGACAAAATGGACTAGGAGCCGCAACAGCGGAGGGGATGAGACTTCACAGCTTCCGATCTAACAGAAAATTTATGCCCGATCACAAAAAAACTAAGTGTTTAAGAGCTTAACACATCAACGACCAGACTAACAAAAATCTTAGAGACAACGGTTTGCTTAAAAGGCAACTGATCTGACTAAACTCTGGATGTCAAACCCACATTCAACCCTGCAATCCACAATAAAATCTTAACCCAAAAGTGCTCTGGAGAGGCAGGTTGCAAATTACTCCTTAGAATTGACCAACGCTAAGGCTAGACCGGACCTTCAGGGATCACACGGAATCAAACAACTCTAATTGTTAAGGAGGGGCCCCACAATTTAAGAAATAAGGGGAGAAGGTTGCAGCTACAACAACTGGCGATTACTTGGTGAACCTAGATATCTAGGTGATTGTCCTTTGAATGCCAGAATGTTTCACAACAATTACGTCTATCGAAATAGTCCAGCTATCCGGATTTCTCAAATGACCGAAGTGTGTACCTTAATCGTTGATGATAGTCCAATTTGGGAAAGTGGAAACCAGGTTTTTCAAGTCCAGATAACTCTATTTAGGCCGATAGATGAGATTCATTATTAATTTTGTATTCAGGTAGCTGACGGCATCGGACACCACAAGATTGTAGCATAGGGTATACAGGGGTGTTCATTTGTTCTGCATTACCATGTCATTTAGCACTTTTGTGCTCTTGGACTTTTGTCCCTTTTCATATGAGTCGTTCTGCATGCCTTTCCTTACTGAATTTTTTATTCGGGATCCTCTATCCCATAGTGCCCTTTTGTGTGAGTGATATATTTCATGTTTCATCTCACGGATGGAGAGGATCTTTTGGCCAATTAGTACTTTTGATTTAGCATTTGATTTGATGTAAGATGTTCTCATCGACTCTTCTTTGCCTTTTGGCATTCATTTCTTGACATGGGATCATTTATATTTAACACCCTATTTACCTAGCTCCTTTCCATGGATCCTCTGCTGTATCCCCTTAGAACATTTTAAGTGTGAAATGGATGGAGCCTCAACATAGTATTCCAGACTCTTCGACCCTAGTTTATTTCACAGGGGTTAAGAAGGACTTCAATGCACACAAAATTTTATTCGAGAAAACCATTAGGCTGGAAGAATTCATTTAGCAACACACAGGCTGACACTCAACATATTTGCTATTCCCAAAAAGATCTTAAGATCCTCCAGACAACCGCAAGTTCATTCCCTTTATTGAAAATCAATGACTCAAAATTAAACCAAATGAAAGCATGACTCGAAAACGACCAAACAACTTATTTATATACAAGACAGAAAACTTAAAGAAGACTCGAGAAAAGTAAGGCTTGAGAACCAAAGCATTAACTGGCAAGTTCTCCTCCCATCCCTGTAAATCTTGCAGCTTATAAGTAGCAGGGCCAAGTTTTGCTGAGATTTGAAACGAGCCTACCCACAACTGCTGGAACTTAGTATGCTTTCCCTTCTCATCATGGGGATGATCCCACTTGAGAACTAGGTCTCCCACTTCCAAGTCGCTTTTCCCAGCTTTATGTTTATCAAACCATCTTTTTACTACCCCCTGCTGTTGCTTAAAGCGTTCTCTGGCCTTGGATCTGGCCTCCTCTGCTTTCAGGAGATTATATATTCTTATTTGTAAGACTTCACTCTCCGACCCACTAGACTCCTGAGCTAAAATAGAGGACGGTAGCATGATATTGGGGGGCAGGATGGCTTCCTTACCATACACAAGGGTATAGGGTGACACTCCTATTGCAGACTTGGGGGTGACTCTGTCAGCCCACAGGGCATTGGGTAAGGATGAGTGCCAACTTCTCTGGTTTTCGATTACAGTCTTCTTCAGAATTCTAATGAGGTTGTTGTTAGAGGACTCAGCCAGGCCATTCCCTTGCAGATAGTAGTTAGCAAAATAATGTAATTTTATCCCTTTATCATGAGCAAATGCAGTTAATTTAATTGATGAAAAGTATTTAGCATTATCAAAAACTAACGAAATTGGAACTCCAAACCTGGTCATGATATGATCTTGTAAGAAGCTAATGACTTCGTCTTCGTTTATCTTGCGCAGTGGGATAGCTTCGACCCAGCGAGTGAAATAATCAGTCGCAGTAAGAATGTACTTGTGCAGCAGGGAAGAGTTTGGTTTTATTTCTCCAATAATGTCCAGCCCCCATTGCTCAAATGGTTCCGAGATCATCACAGGCTTTAGGGACGCAGCTGCCTTGGGATGTCTTCCACCACACCTTTAGCAAATATCACATTTCCTGACATGTGCATGTGCATCCTTGAAGAGTGTGGGCCAATAGTAACCGGCTCTAAGGATTTTGTGGGCTGTGGTGTCTCCTGAATAGTGTCCCCCAGCCGGACCTTCATGTAATTCTGCCATTACTTTCTTTGCGTCTTCCTTTTCTAAACATCTGAGAAGAACCCCATCATAATTCTTTCTGAATAATACTCCTTCAACAAGTTGATAGGAGGCCTATTTAAGGCGTAGAGCTTTTCTTTGTTTGGAATTCCAATGTTCTGGAAACAGCCCTGACTGCAAGTAATGCACAAGGTCTCTATACCAAGACTCAGGAGCTGTAAACAAAGGACTTACATCCATTACATGCAACTCGGCTTCATCTTCCCATGCTTGTTCTTCCTTGTTCCTGCTTTCAGTCATTAATTTGCATAACCCTTGACCTTTCACTATAAAGGCTGGCTTGAATTCAAGGTCGTATTCTTGAAGAGCTGTTACCCAGTTGCCTCTTCTTTCTCCTAACTCTTTCTGAATGAGAAGGGATCTTACAGCTGGGTAAGGGACTATTACCTTGGTTCGATTTTTTAATATATAAGGCCTAAATTGCTTCACTGCCTAAACACTGCGTAAGCTTGATTATCAATGGCTGGGTAATTTAATTCAGCCCCTTGTAGTACAGTGCTCATAAAAGAGATTGGGAATTCATCACCCCCATCTTCCTTTTGCATAAGCACAGCTGCCAATGAATCATCGGATGCAAATGTATACATAACAAAGTCTTTATCAAAGTCTGGACTTTTCAAGGAGGGTGCATGTGCAACAGCAGTTTTAATTTTTCCGAAAGCGTCTTTCTCAATATCAGTCCACTTAAATTGTGCTTTTTGTTTGACCATCTGTTGTAGTGGTTTGACAGTCTGAGCAAAATTAGGCACAAATCTTCTTACAAAATTTATGGTTCCCATAAACGATTGCATTCCCTTTTTATTATGTGGCATAGGGATTTGTTCAATGGCCTTAATTCTTTCTGGGTCTATAGATATACCTCTCTTTGAAACTATGTGTCCCAGCAACTTGCCCTCTATGACTGCGAATACGCACTTCTTAGGATTGAGGGAGATGCCGTATTTCCGGCAACGTTCGAAAATATTCTTTAGGTGAAAAGCGTGCTCTCCTCTTTTCTTCAAGAATATTGTAATGTCGTTAAGGTACACCACAGTGCTTCGTCCAATTAGTTCGCGGAAAACTATGTCCATAGCTCTCTGAAATGTTGCTCCGGCATTAATCAGTCCAAAAGGCATCCTTCAGTAGGCGAAGGTTCCCCATTTAGTCCTGAATGTTGTCTTTAATCTGTCTTCCTCGGCTACTAGCACTTGATTGTAGCCATAGAAACCGTCTAATAATGAAAAAAACTCAGAACCAGAGACCATCTGTAGCAATTGCTCCATGGGAGGCACCGGATAGTTGTCTTTATCTGAGGCGCGGTTTAGGTTTCTGAAGTCCACGCACAGTCTGATTTCTCCTGACTTTTTTCTGACCGGTACCAAGTTCGATACCCACTCAGAGTGTTTGACTTTAAAGATGATTCTAGCATCTAGTAATTTCTTTACCTCACTCTGGATCAGCGATTCCAGCTTTGGATGTATTTTCCTCAAGGGCTGCTGATATGGCTTGACTCCACCTTGATGGGGATGACATGTTTTATGATGCTGGTATCATATGTTTTCAGATCTCTGTACGTCCATGCGAATACGTCCTTGTATTGTTTAAACAAACTGACGAACCTGTCTCTTTCGGTTGGTGAGCAGCATTTGCCGAGATTTATGAACTTAGGATTCACTTCATCTCCCAAATTTATCAGCTCAAACTGCAGAGTCGAGCTGTGAGTCTTTACATTGGCTGGTCTCCTAAACTTTTCATTTAGATCAAACATATTTTCTAGTGTCCTGACCCCTTTAGGAATGAAATTGTCATATTTCATCTCAGCTTGATGTTCCTCATCATCTATGATTGCCCCTTTAAACACCTCTTCATTCGTCAAGCATTCTATTATTTGTTGATCATTATCGAATACTCGCAGGTTGGTGATCATATCCGGTACAGAGGGCCTGAAAAGAAGTTCAACCAAACAACGATTATTAGTAGGTACGAGTCTAGCGGCCGATGTGGCCAATAAATTAGCAGCTGCGTTTTTTATTCTTGGAATTGAAATAATGTTAAATGCATTAAAACATTTAAGCAGTTCCCGTACCTCATTCTGGTAAGCTTTCAAGTGAGGAGAAATACAGTGGATTTGATTCCGAATTTGTTCCACAATAATTTCAGAATCCCCAAAAACTTTCAAATTACTTACCTTCAATTCAATCGCTTTCTTGAGTCCCTGCACCAGTGCTTCATACTTAGCTGTATTATTAGTACACTCAAACTCTAATCTACATGATAGGAAATGCTTATTCTTTTGTGGATCCATAAGGACACAGCCGGCCCCTGACCGTTCTAATGTCTTTGAGCCATCAAAAAATAAAGTCCAAAAATCACTAACTATTGAAGGTAAATCTATTCCTACCGCTAAGTCTACTATTTTACAATCAATCTCATTAGCTTGAGAAAATTGAAGGAGATCAGGCTGGGTGTCAGATGTGTCCCTAGCCTCTTCTGCTTGATAATTCCCTGGTTCCAATTCGAGAAAATAGTTGCCCAACACAGAATCGACTGATACATTCTTCTCATTCAGTTGAGTAACATTGTACTTCATGTGAGGCTCTCTTAAAATTTGAATCTGGTTTGGACTCCCCTTGTATGGCAGCCATAGATGTGACCAATCTGAGGCGAAATATCCATTTAATTTCACTGACCGATCTCTGCTCAGGACCAGACCGTAAGCGTCTGGTATGTCAGCCACCACGATATTAATGACCTGGAACACTTTGTCATTGGATGCCAGACGGATTAGGACGTCTTCCATCTGACCAATTACCTTAACGTCTGTCCTATCCAATTGAACCACCCTCCACGTCGTTGGCTTAGGTTTCCCATTTATTTTCTTACATACTGATATGGGAATGACATTTATTGACGCCCCTAAGTCTACCAGACAATTGTGCACGTTATGATTAAAAATTTCAAATGTTAGTAGGAAAGGTGGATGTTTACATTTAGACTCACCTCCAATGCTGGTTTCTCCAATTTCTTCTTCGCCTTGAGGTTGATTGTCAGTAGGCGGCTTCTCATCCGATTCCTCAAGTGCTCTCAATAATCTTTCTTTCTGTTGAGGTACTTTGCACATTTCAAATAGCGGGACGTTTGCTTTTATCTTCTTTAAATTTTCCACAATGTCATAATTCATCTGCTGTTCAGTAGAGTTATATTTATCAGCATTCACCTTTTCTTCGTTTGGCTTGGGCGGTGTTCTGTTCTGCTCAGGATCTTGGCTAGTAATAGTAAATTCAGGAATTATATCAACCACGGGTTTATTTTGGAATTTCTTCTTAACGTTTCTCTGCAGCCTCCTGATCTTCGGGAGCATCAGACTGTCATCTTTAATCGTCTCTTGAATTCTTGTTGTTACATTGGCATCCACAACTTCCTTGTATCCTTGACTCCTTTCCTCTTTAGCATCGAATAAAGCAACATAATTCCATACAGCCATGGTTTCCTCCTCCTGCTCTTTAGTAGTAGTAGCAGCAAAATTCTCTTTTCTTTCTTCATCGCCTTCCTCTGTTAATCTTGAATCCAACATTTGGTTCATGACTAGTGTCATTGAATTTATCCATTGCGGACAATTCTTTTCGGAGTGAGGCTGCTGGTGAAAGGTGCAGAAATTTTCCATCCCTATCTCTGTCAGATTCATAGATGCAGTATTATGAGGAGGAGGTTGAGACTGCCTATTTTCCTCCCTTTTCTTATAATAAGGTTTGTAGAACTTCTGTGTTTCCTTTTCTTTCTTCAAGTCTATGATCTTATTAGACAACTTTTGCATCATTTTGGCCATACTTTCATAATCTGGTGCTTTCTCCTCTTTAGGTTTAGTGAACAATAAAGTTTTCCTTCTCTCTCCTGATTGTTCAAGGTAATCCTCAACACTCTCTCTTTCAACCTCCACCACTTCTGCTTCTTCATAGGTTTCTGTCAGAGTAGGCTTGGCCCTACCTTTCACGAACATGGCCAAATCAGGACCCAAAGCTGAAGTATAGTACTCAATCAGTACTTTGTCTGAAGGCTTATCTGTTTCAGAAAAGTTCTTAAGATATGCTGCAAACCTTTGTGTGAAATTGTGCACTTTTTCCTTTTTCTCTTTCTTCAATGCACATAGTCCTTTCATAAGGGTTGCGTGAGTCTTTTGAACTGCATACTTACTTCTGAAAATTCTCTCAAAATTATTCCAATCTGGGATAGAATTAGCAGGCAACCCGAAGTACCATGACGCAACAGCTCCTTTGAGGGTATGCGTGAAAATTCTACACACTACATCTTCATATTCCCCAGCTCTCAATCCTTCTATTGCCAAGTAAAAACTCTGCAAATGATCATCCACTAATATCTTCTCATTTGGATCGAACTTAGGCAACAAATTTTCAAAGGCCTGAGGTAGGTCATGCAAAGGAGGAGTCAGGTTTAGAGGTGATCTGGCTCTCCATGCAGGTGGTGGATTTGGTGGGTTGGGGGGTTGGTTTTCATTTACGCCATCCATGAGTTGGGGTGGAGAGTGAGGGGGTGAACCAACAGGAGTTTGAGCAGGAGAACTGTAAGGGGTACTTGGGCCTTCTTGGTTCAAAGCTAATTCAACCTCCTGCAGAGCAATCTCTACAAGTTCTTCCCAGTCTCCAACCAACAATGAATCTTCTGCTATAGGATGATATTTCTTCTTGTATTCTCTTCTAGGTAAGTCAGGGATAATTGGAAACCCTCCAAGCTTCTTTACGTATGCCCGAGTGTGTCTTCTTAGGTCGTTAACTACTTCGTTACCAACAGCATATAGATGTTCTATATTTTCTTCCAGGATTGGATTATGGTACCTACTTCTTTCGGAACTATCACTCATGGAAAATTCTTGGGAAAACGGGTTTCCTCGGCCAGCCATGCACTGGCGGCCCTCCTTCTAGCGCCAAAACTGTTGAGGCCTGAGAATTCACAGGCTGCAACAGTAAGGGATTCTCCCTAATCAACGTTCCCAACTAGCCCGTTGACTGTTTGGTGTAGGGAATCCGTCTGGTTTGCAGTCCGGCTACCGTAGGTCAAACAAAAAACAAAGGGTTTACCGGTTGCGGCCCGGTCCACCGAGTTTTTTGTATTTTTGACTTAACAATGAAATGCAAGTGCCTAACTAACAATGCAGGGTGATAGAATGCAGGGAGCAATCACAATGTGATGCACAGGTTCTTACCTTTCATCTTAGGGATCGCAAACATTCAAATCACATACGACAATAAGATAAACTATCTATCTAAACTATCCCTAGGGAGCAGAATTAGCATTTAATGGTGAGTAATACATTTTGTACATGCATAATGAAGAATTACAGATAGCTGATACTTCATTCAAGACACATGAACAATTATGGATATTCAAATAACCAGATAGCCGATCATTTTATAAGCAACATTTCTTACTCACAGTGGAAGAAATCCTAAAGATATTGAAGAACATTTAACAAAAACATAGGTTTAGGAAATTAAACATTCTCACAGTAAATGAAACATGGTTGAAAACGAAATAGTTCCTCTTCAGCATTATTCCTTGAGTTGCATTGATACATTCCATATTTCACTCTCTCCAGCAGGAAAACTGCAAACTTGCAGTTTTCTTTGCAAAACGAAATAGTTCCTCTTACAAGTAAACATTACAAAATTATCCAGGGAAAAATCCCTCTTTCAGTCCTACTTTCAAATATTTAAACTATCTCCCCTGGTCGTTTGGGATGCCCTCGACGGGTGACCTTCCAGTCCCTTTTTTGAACGTTTCAGCTTTATTCTTCTGGCAGTTTTTTGTCTTCCCAATTACTTTCTGTGAGCGTTATCTCATGATCAGTAACTGATAGTTCTTCCTAGTCCGTGCCTTTGTCGTTTTTTTTGTCCTTTTATCCGCTCACGTCTTCCTTGTAACCCCGGTGGCTTCAATTTGACCACACTGAGCCTTCACTTCGGGTTGCTTCAATAGTCCATTGAATTCCTCCTGCAAACAGTTTTGATGCATCATACGTTGAAATGGGATTTTTACATTAAAATATAATATCATCTGCAACAGTTGATCCATAAGAAAATAGCCAGGTTCATCCCTTAAGTGGGCAAGAGCTCTGATGCAGCCCTGAGCGGGAAAGTTATAAGTCGGCGGATGGAAAGCTTCTTGCTTCGGAAGGGAAAAGGACCTTGCAGCCACAACGGTGGACAAGAACAAGCTAGACCCACGCGGGACAGGTGAATCGGACGTCGGCCAGCTTTTGGCATCGGAAGCGGAGATACTTTACCATCCGCAATGGCGGAAGGGAGAGGAGGTTAAAGCACACGAGCGGGGAAAACTTCACGTCGAATGTCCGAAGAGTTGGGACATCGGCAGAGAGAAGGATTTCTCGGCCGCAACGGCGAAAGAGTAAAGGCTCCGGATACGTGACAGACAAGCTAACGCACGTCGGTGATCGGGGCAAACCACGCTTCGGATGACAAAATGGACTAGAAGCCGCAACGGTGGAGGGGCTGAGACTTCACAGCTTCCGATCTAACATAAAATTTACGCCCGATCACAGAAAAACTAAGTGTTTAAGAGCTTAACATAGTAGCGACCAGACTAACAAAAATATCAGAGACAACGGTTTGCTTAAAAGGCAACTGATCTGACTAAACTATGGCTGTCAAACCCACATTCAACCCTGTGATCCATAATAAAATCTTAACCCAAAAGTGCTCTAGAGAGACAGGCTACAAATTACTCCTTAGAATCGACCAACGCTAAGGCTAGACCGGACCTTCAGGGATCACACGAAACCAAACAACTCTAATTGTTAAGGAGGGGCCCCACAATTTAAGAAATAAGGGGAGAAGGTTGCAGCTGCAATAGGGTATTCATCTTGTCTCCGAGTCGATCCACTTTTGTGAATCACCTGAATCCTTTGAGTTAATTCAAAGAATGATTCGACATATTCCTTGCATTACACCTAGTTCTAGTCTCGTTAAGTCAATGCTGCCAAGTCATGTATCGTGCCACAAATTGTTCAAAGGGTGTCTCTCTCAGAAAAATAACTCATCAGTAACTTTACCTATTCATAAAGTTAGTCATGTTTGAGTTGTTTTCATCACTTCAAATCAACTTTTGTTCCTTGTTTCGTGTCACTAATGTGGGAATCATCATGGCCCTCTTGTGATAAGTCTATTCCTTTCAACTTCAAATCATTATCCAAGAATTAGACCTAGAAACTTAAAAAGTACCTTGAAGCCTGCATGCCTCAATGGCAGGTTTCATCGCTTTCAACAGTAGGTTTTCATTAATGACCTCTGATTGAAAGATTCTATCAAGTGTTCGACTTCGAAACATTTATTCACACTTGAAAGAATGTACTAAGATACCTTGGGGATCATTGACATTAATGGTGATTTCCCTCGCACTTGTTAACAGTTAACATCAATGACTGGTAATCAAGTGGTTTTTTCCATGTTCGACGTCAAGACATCTATTCACATGGTTAGAATCGTATCGGTTGGGGATTGGAATGAAGACCCTGAGTGGTTAGGCTTCATCATTTCCTATGCTCAAGTTGCATTTGGAAATCATTCAGGGTCCTGACACGGATCCACATTGTATGTTTAGTGGTTGTGTTACATATTTGAGGTTAGGAGACATGGATCTACTTTGTATGTTCTATAGCTATGTACCACCTCCTATATCCGTTTTTCATGGATCTACAGTGTATTATTGGTAACCATGACGTGGTCATCATCATAGATATGTAGTGTATTGGTCCGTAGCTATGATTGGTTTGGATAGAGTCAATTATTGGTCTTATGTCAGTTATGAGTCCATCTCTCATTGCCTCTGTATCAGACAGATATCTTGCAAACTATTTCACCTATCACTTTTTTATATCTTCATACTTTTGGGGGAATTCTGTTGCATTTGGAAATTCCACACTTCCTATCATCCTTCCTAGAATTCCACATTGTCCATTTTTCTTCTGTAAAACGTGACCTAAACTTGACCTGACATGTTTTGGGATTCTTTTTCCCATATCTTGGAGGGTCGACGCCTTCTCCCTTTTACACAGAGCACCGATGGTGCTACCCACTGTGGAGTAAAGAGAATCAATGCCTCCTTTCTTTGACACAAAATTAGGTCGATGCACATGTCCTTTCTGCCAAAAGCGTTGATAGTCGAAAAAATGGAAAAAATATGGTTCTAGAAGCTTCCATTCAAAAACCTCCAAGGAGTCAGTTCCTACATGCTTGGGAGAGGTGGCATTTGCTTCCCTCATCTGTTGGGATCACATCCTATCCATTTCCCAAGTCATCCTATGAGTTCTAGGCCTATAAATGAAGCCTTCATGATGTGAGTGAGGGAGACCAAGTAGAGTTGGCTTGTGTATGGAGAGATCTTCATAGTTATAGAAGATTGTAGATGTTCTTGTAGAGATCAAATCCATGAACATCAAGGCTTGGCTGTACTTATCTCTCTTTCATAATTAATACAAAAGTGTTCCCCTTTCCTATATTTGATGTGTTGATTTCAATTCAATATTATCAGACTCCTTGATCACTGATATAAGTAATTAATTTATCATGATGCTCTCATCTTTTTTGTTTGTCTTTTGATCTGTTTTGCAGGTGTTGAACCATTGCAAGGGATTTTGGAGAAAAGACAAAGAGATCTAGGTCTGAGGTATATTTTATTTCATGTTATTTAATTTGATTGCTTAAGGAAATGATATGTTGTTGTGTCTTTTTGTTATGTGCTTGTGACTTACAGTGTAGAGGAACAAATAGTGTCTGCACTGATTGAGAATTCCTTATAACAAGGAGATACATTTTTTTTTAATATTCATATACTTTAATCCCAAAGGTTTCGCTTGCATAGTTACACCCTACCAAGGAGAGTGTTAAGAACAAGACTAATGCACATGCAAGTGGAGGGGCAGTGGCAGCAACGACAGTGGTTCGCTCAAGTTATGGTGCGTGCTTGATGGTGGTTCCGTGGGCGCATTCTTTGACTCTTTTGTTTTTTTTGCTCTTTTGGAGCAGTTTTTTCCTGCCCCAAATGCTTACTTTTTTAGTTGGAGTAGTTCTTACTTTGGCTGGGAGCCTGGTTTTGGTTGCTCAAGTTGTTGAGCACTATTTGTGGTTTTTTACTTTGGTTGGGAGCCTGGTTTCGGTTTCTCAGGTTACTGAGCATTGTTTGTGATTTTTGGCTAGATATGATACGTAGTATCATAGATATGTATATCGTTACCTTTGATTCAATGATAATCCAGGAACTACACTTTTTATTCTTAAAAAAAGTGGAGTTCGAAGGCTCAACAAGATTATTGACGTAAGGGAGAGATAGAATAGAGCTACGTGTTGGCATATGGATA
Source organism: Pseudotsuga menziesii (assembly GCA_001517045.1). Lineage (NCBI taxonomy): Eukaryota > Viridiplantae > Streptophyta > Pinopsida > Pinales > Pinaceae > Pseudotsuga > Pseudotsuga menziesii. The sequence goes on from LPNX010678117.1 coordinate 119,159, forward strand.
CTAGCAATATGTTGTTGAAAGAAAAGCATGATAGGATGTTAAATTTTGTGAAATGCAAGACATGCCTGAGAATATTTCATTGGAGAGGGAACTATGTAGTAAAGTATCAGAATACGCACGACACAGAAAGGTATAGGAGGGTGGTGGTTTGGTAAAAAAAGGCACCAGTAATTTAATACAAGAAAGACAGTATATCATGGGGAGACATGGGTGACGAACTTCATAATTATGGTGCAAATTATGTAGACAGTTCTAACAACAATATTCATGCTAGTTTAACACCACAACGGTGTGAACAAAACAAAAGGCAGATAGAATTGTTTACACACACAACAAGAAGGAGAGACAAGGAAAACATAGGTTTAATCACCCTTTTGGGTGGCAGTTTGATACACAGTTTATTCATTGCACAGAAGACGTGTATTCTACAGCCCGGTAGGGGAGAGATGTGTAACTCCTTCCGTGCTCATCCTAGAGTTGACACGTGTCCTTTATTAAAAAAATATATTATTAAAAATAACATGTTGGCTTAAATTAAATTTAAAATATTTAGAATTGTATATACATCAAACAACATAAATTAGATAAACAAAAACCATGAACCTTGGATTACACATTTCCTCAACATTTCCACTATAAAAAGGGTTTACATCTTGAGAGATTTGATCCCTCTCAATGATTGGTAGATCCCCTTTTAAATGGATCTATGCTGGTATGATCCCTATTCTATTCAATTTCCTCCTAGATCGCTATATTCAATAATATCTCTTGTTTAACTCCATAATCAACACCAGGTGGTGAAGTATCCAATTTGGGTTTTCGACCACGATTTCATGTTGTCAAATCATGAAATTGTTAATGTTGTGGCACAATATCCTCGAGCATTATTATATTTCTATGTATGTCTTTATTGGTATGGGGATGTCTATTTTGAGTGTCTGAGATCTATAGTTGTAATAAAATTGTATGAGAGATTTCTATATAATGTATAACGTTCTTTTGAGAATGTTATATTAAATATGATTAGTAAGCAAGCAGAGAGCAGGGAGTCAGTGTTGAGATTAGAGTTCAATTCCTATGAACCCTCACTCTATAATTATCTTTTATTAATGAAAATATTGTGTTGTTGATAAGTACTTGATTTATTCTCTTCCTGCATTGTGCCCAACCAGGAGGGCACCCTGAACTGGATGCATATGCAGAGACTAGTCGTTAGATTTTAATTTTGATTGAATCTGTGCTCGCATATATTTGACTTCATCAAATTCATTTATGATTTCATTTTCAGTTCAACATTACTTATTTAATTAATTATTTGAATATTCAGCCATCTATTTTATTCTTTCATTTGCATATTTTATGCAAGTGTGTTGTTTTGGATTGAAGGGGTCCCTTGTGTGATCAGGGCTTCTAGATAGTTGACCCTATGAATCCAAGAAGTGGCTAAGAATCCACAGGGTTTGGACCAAGAACTCTAGAATATTTTGATATTTCATTTACAATCTTGTGTGACTTATTTAATTAGATTTCATTTATTTCTCTCAGTAAATCACAGGAATTGTTAAAATTGTAGAATTTATTTATGATGAGAAATATCATTGGAATGGTTAGTTCTTGAAGAAAGGTGTGCTTGTCATGCATGCAAAGGATAAGTCTTGATAATTTAATGAACAACAAATTTAGCAATTAATTTTCGCGACATTTTTGGCATCGTTTCTGGGGAGGTGTCAAAAGAACTAGGTCTTGAGTAGTTTTGTTTTTATGCAATTAAATTCATTTTTGTTTTTTAGCAATGGTAACAACCTAAAAAACAGTGAGATGGTAGCGATAAGATGAGAGGTAAAAACCTGTGTGTGCACTTTAGTGGGTTCATTGTCTCACTAGATTTAGATGATGCCAACACTGAATAAATTAAGATTGGTATAGTAACGGTAGGTTCTTTTAGAAATGGTAACATCCTAAAACATAATGAGATAATAATGATAAGAGGAGAGGTAAGGACCTATGCATACACATTAGTGGGTTGACTGTCTCAATGGATTTAGATGATGTTAGAACTGTGTGAATTGAGATAGATATAACAAGGGTTTATTTCTTAAAAATAGGGATAAATTAGTTCCAATTGTTTCATTCATCAAAACCATCAAAGCCTCTCTATCTACTAACTCGCTGGAAAGAAAGAACATAAAAGTATCATCTACAGGGAAGGCTTCAGCAATAAGAATTGGACATACATATACTGAACACAAGCCTACAAAAACTAACAAAGTGGATCCTTTGAATGTTTTGGCAAGCCCTACAGAAGAATCAAATGTTGTTGGTGGAATAAATAAGTAGACAAAAGAAATATTGTTGGGTCAGATTCACCACACATTGAAACATAGTGTAGTTTGTTTGGGGAAGAACACATGGTGGAGGGAGTTAATGAAGCACATACCCATCAAGAATAGGTACACACTAATGAGGAAGATGTAACTTTCATTTTTCTCATTATTGACCCTCTTGCAATTGTGTAGATGAAGAACATCCCCCCTTAAACATTACCTCATTTATATCGTAGGGTAAGTGATTATCATGGTTCCTTTTTGTCTGAATTTGGTATTTTGTGTAGAATCTACGATTATTCTAGTGATGCACAAAAACTTAAACTTTTTCCTACTACTCTCAAGGACCCAACATTACGTTAGTTCAAGGGATTAGGAAGGGACACCATAAGGACTTGGGATTAAATGAAAAGGGTATTTCTTCATAAATATCAAGAATATTGTAAGGCAAGAGAGTTAAGGGAGGATATTATCAAGATGGTACAGAAAGAAGAAAAGATATTGGAGGAATGCCTCGAGAGATTTTGATATAATCTCCAACGCTCCAAACAATAAAAATTAAATTTGGATACAATTAAATGTATATTTTTAAGAGGAAATTCATATGAGTCAATTAATGTACTTAATTTAATGAGGGATGGGGATGTCTCACAACTACCTTTTGAGAAAATTCTTTAATTATGAAAGAATTATTCGAAGAGTCAAGATTGATCAAGTAAAGGATCTCAAGACTCGTTCCCTAAAATTATTAAAAGCTCTCCAAATGAGAATTGGGTAATCTTTTAGAAAATTTTAAGGATGACATTCTTGGCACCCTCAGTGTGCAATTAGAAAATTTTCAAGATAAAAAGAGGCAATACGAAGAGAATGCAAAATTATATATTTTGTGTCTCGAGTGTCATAAGAAACATCTGCTAAAATAATGCCCTTTGAATAAAAAATTATTGTGTCATTTGTGCAAATGACCACCCAACAGATCAGTGCCCTTTGTTACCTAGGTTAAAGTAGATATACTAAGGAGGAGACGAGGAAACATAGTAGGTGTGTGCATTAGCGATGAAAATACCATGGAAACCTCAACCGCCAAGTATTCCTTTTGATCCTACCATTTCAAATTATTCAAATTTTTTAGGGAAATAGTATTTTTTGGAATCATACATCCCCTTGGAAGACATAGCCCCAACGACCAACTCAAACTCATCCTTGGTAGCAAGGATGACAAGGGCTTAGTTATGGGTTTATGCCCTCTTACCCTTATCCTATGCATCCTTAGCACTTATCACAATTATCTCAGCCACCCCAACAATACTCATCCCAACCATTTTTAGAAATTCCTACCCAACATCATCAATAATCCATGCAACCTTAGCATCTACAACTGTCCCCTCTAGGAAAAATGAACTTCTTGTCCAACCCATTGATAACCCAAATAATAATCCAACCCAGCCTTCTTTTCAAGTTGAGATGTAGCCCTTCCCTAATTATACGATTACCCCATTAGAGGTAGAAGAAATTCATTTAAGGTCAGGGAGGTTGTTTCAAAACCAACCACCCATCATTGTTGAGGAAGAACTAGAGGAGGAATCTCCTAATCTAAAAATTGACGAAGATGTTTCTACTCGAATGAAGTTGTAATATACCAAATGTATATTACATTTATTAATGAATTATTTATGTAATATATCATCAATTCATTATATATATAATCTATTATGATAATCATGTAATGTGTTACCTTACAAGTGGTATCATATCTCTTGGCTTTGGGATCTCGACTCTCCATAATTACCTTCCCACCATTATTATTTCATTTTATTATGCACCCATAATACACCCCTCCATATCCACGATTTCCATCATTCCACCAATATTTCCCTTCTCCACTTCACCCATCTCTCCCACAACACTCTTTCCACTTCACCCATCCCCATATCTTCATTCCTCTCGAAAAATCACTCCTCCATTCGGGCCACTCCCCCATTCTCCATTTCTCCCCCAGCACTCCTCCACAACAATCCAATCGTTCCTCTCACCTACGCACTACATCTCCCACTCCCATCGCAGTATTCTACTAAAATGATGCTCCCTACATCCTTCTCCAACTCCTAGTCCCCACACCGGCTCCATTCTATGTGCACAGCCACTTCCACCTCTCGTGTAAACCTCTCCACCTAAACACTTCTCTCCTCTGCATTGCTCTCCTTCGTCCACACCACGCACTCCCTCACACCCTCCCTCTTCCACCGTGCTATGTGTTTTCCTTCTAGCGCCCTCACAACCACCTCCTCCCATTCCACTGCCTACAACGTAGCTCCTCGTCCACACCCATGCCCTCTAGTCTTACATTCCCTTTTGCTCCACCTTCCCTCCCATGTGGTCTGCATTAGACCTACGACCTCTGCATGCACAACTTCCAGTAGACCCCTCTCCTCCCTCTCTCCACTCTCGCCTATGCATGCTCCATCAAACCTGCTTCCACACAATCCTCTTTCCACGTTGCCTCCAAACACGTCTTTCCATTTTCTGCAAACACTTTCTCCATACTTCCTCCTCTACACCATTCTCTTCTCTTGGCCAACCACTAGGGTTTAAAACCCTAAAATTCCACCATATTTCAAAGAAACTATATTATTATTATTATTATTCAATAATATTAATTATTATAATATTTATTTTAATATATATATATAAACTTTTCAAGAAAAAATATATATTAAACTATATATATAGTTCATAAAAACAATAGTAATAAATAATATTATTAATTAATTAATTATTATTATTAAAAAAATTGAAGATTTTGTATAAAACAAAATGGTCTTCGACGTAGGAATTTATGGGTTTTTTAAACGAAATAATACAACTCAAGAAGTTGAAAAGGAATTAAAAGGGGAGATTGAAAAAATAAAAAGAAAAGATCTTGAAGCGAAAATATCGGATATCGACGTGGAAACACAAGTTCTTCATGAAGACATAAAATAATTAGTTGAAGAAACAAAAATGTTGATAATACATCGACGAGAAGGAGAATCTAAGAAGCATGTGGACAAGGAACAATCAGAGGTGCATGTGTCTTACTCTTCAAGTCAGTTAAAAGATGAAGAAGCAGTTACGCCATATACATTTTCAAGCACAAAAGAGCAGGAAGAAACTTTAGATGATATTGATAAAGGACAACTCAAAACCACTCATGCACCTATGCTAGAACAAAAAATGCATACATTGATTCCTTACATTCCCCCTCATAGAAGGTTCAGGGAATCATACGTAAATAAGGATAAGAACCCTTGTTTGAAGTACAAGACACAAAAAACAATCCCTAACCGTAACAATTTTTCAAAGTATAAGACTCAAAATAAGATGTGGAATCATGCACAAGTTCCATAAATTTGTTGCAGCTTCATACACGGAATGGAAATGAGTTGTATAAATTGTCCAGCCTACACAACCATAAAATCAGTGAAAATGGATCATGAAGCTCCAAAACAAAGTCGGATTGTAAGCTTGGTTCATAACCCAAACCAAAGACAAGGACATGATAATAAAGACAATAACACAGACAATGAAACAAAAGATGTAGAGGACAGTGATAAAGCCAAGAGTAGAGAAGATCAAAATGAACATGAAGAAGAAATACTTGAGAATAAGAATGACAAAAGGATAGTTTCATATGATGACAATCTTGACGCCAATTCCAATTCTAAAGAATATGGTGATATCATAAACTGTAACAATGAAACACCAAATATTGATGAATATGAGGATAACGTAGAAGAACGAAACCCAGAAGATGTTGCAACAAATGATCAAGATAATGAAGAAGAACGAAACCCAAAATATGTTGCGACAAATGATCAGGATAACTTAGAAGAACGAAACCCAGAAGATGTTGCGATAAACGATCAGGATAATGTAGAAGAACAAAACTCAGAGGATGTTGCGACAAATGAAGAGATAAACATTCTACCAGTGATCGTAGCTCAAGATGTCCTAGAAATGTACATCAACTGAGAAGATCAAAAGAAAACCATCATATTAGAAGCTCATAAGAATGCCCCATATATTTGTTATTCGTTTATATATAGAATCATATGCATGAAATGATTTGAATGGAAATGCCACCAATTATTTCAAGAACTGCTAAACCATGGCACCGTAATTCGTGGAAAAAATTCTAGTTGCAACACGCTCATAGTAGATTCATGGTTGAATATTTTTAGAGAGGGAAGACTTGTAATATACCAAATGTATATCACATTTATTAATTATTTATGTAAAATACGGCATTAGAAGGACACATTGTTTAAAGGCGTCTCTTCATAAATATATAAGCCACGTGAACTTATTGTAGATATCATCAATTAATTATATATATATATATGATAATCATGTAAGGTGTTACCTTGCATAAGAAAACACACACTCATCCAAAATATCCTTCTTCAAAAGATCCCCCTTCCCCTGAAAAGTTGAATCTGAGCAAGCCAGTAGCCACTCTTGAATATGACTTAATTACCAGGATTAAAAAAATTTGTATCATAATTCCTTTGCTAGAATCTCTTAGGGACATACCAATTTTACCCTGAAAAGTTGAATCTGAGCAAGCCAGTAGCCACTCTTGAATATGACTTAATTACCAGGATTAAAAAAATTTGTATCATAATTCCTTTGCTAGAATCTCTTAGGGACATACCAATTTATGGCAAGGAAGTGAGTGAATTGTGCATGAATAAAGCAAGGAGGAAATAAAAGGATCCTCCCACCATCCATTTCGTAGGAGACTCTATTGATATAATAATTGGACAGAACCTTGTAGAAATATATAAATCCTGGTAATCATGTCGTCTATGTTCACATCAATGGATTTTAAATCCCAAATACCTTAACTGACCTTGTAAAAACCATCAATATCATGACCTTACAAATTGTGATGCAATTAAACTCGCATGATCTTTGCCCAACTCCCATTATTCTAGAGCTCGTTGAAAGATCTAATATTAATCCTGAGGGGGTATTGGATGATCTGGTCATGTCTATGGACTCTTGGAAATATCCTATGTACTTTTTAATATTGCATCCCAAAGCCCCATTAGTATTCACGGCCTTGGCTAGCTACCGTGAATACTTTCATAGGGTGTAGATATGGCAATATGTTCATCATTTATGGGGATGTAGTAAATAAGGTAACATTGTACCCACCAGCCAAAACCCTTACAAAAATGGGAGATGTTCCATGCTTGGATAACTCAGTCAATGTTAAAGAAGCAACACAACCTATTTGTACAATACAACAGGTAATAAATTTTCAAAAATACACTAAAGAAAATCAAGTCAGATATTTCCTCTATGATTCTTATTTTTCTTAAGTTTTTGATTCATTTACTTTTCCATTAGAACAAATTTTGGAAATTGATGTACATGAGGCAAGTGATCTGACATATTTGTCTTCATTTTACAGCAATGTAGCAACTACCACACGGGACATTGAATACTATAGCACAACTGCTGATATCAGTCCTGGTAAGTTTCTGCATATTAGTGCTAAACTTACATCATCAAAATGGGAAAATTGATTCAATTTTGGCAAAAACAGTCAAAATCCCTTGTTTCAAACTACCATAACATGAAGGAAATAGACCCTAGAATTTGTTCTCACCACATTTACACTCATAATTACTCCCGACCAGTTAGGCATCCGCAAAGACCAATGAACCCAACATTCAAAGAGGTAGTCAAGAAATAATTACAAAATAATATTGATACTGAATTCATCTACCCAATATTTGGAAGTGAGTGAGTTTTCCCCTTATTAATGGCTCCTTATAAAAATGGAAAATGGTGTATGTGTCTAGACTATCGATAAATAAACAAATCCACCATGAAAGGCTACTTCCCTTTCCCTATCATTGACCAAGTATTACATACCCTACATGGAAAGAAATATTTTTAGTTATTAGATGGGTCTGTAATGTTCCTAAATCATAATCTAGGTTCACGAACTCTAATACAATCAATTTCAAAACAAACTTTAAGATTACTAGTTGATAGGTGGGATAATTATCAAGTTGAGGAGAGAGTGACCGGGATTTAAAGGTGGGATCAATGAGGTATGGAAGGATAATGTTTGTTGAGGTTCCTAAGAATCTGTATGTTGGTCCCATTTAGGTTTCAAAACCAGCTCCATTGAATTCTACTTCCAGGCTTCTAGGAGTCCCAACCGGTGCAAACAAAAACCATTACTAGCAGTCTCCAAGCAACCAGTGGCTAAGAGAGTATTGGGAAGATTTTATAACTATTTAATGAAGGTATATATAATTATTTTCATGATTATACACATCAGAAACATGTAAAAGTGATTATACAAGTTGCAATGGTAAAACTATCTCTTAGGGCAGCTCATTAGCTTCATCTTCAAGATTTCCCAAACAAGTTAAGGAGGCTAAAAATTCTCTATTTCAGAATTTGGAGACTTAGATAAACATGTTAAGGACCCATCAGAACAATAATGGTTGGATTTGGAGACTCAAGGTCGAATTATGCATTTTATGGTAAAACTAGTCAATTCTAGGTGCAAATCTAGACTAGGTTGTATAAAATCAAGTAAAGCTCAGTCATAAAGATTCAGATTGATATAAAAGTTACAGAGCATGTTTATAACATCAATTTACAACCATGGATGTTGAAATAAATCTCATAAATAATCTATCTAGCACTCTTTAACAAAATGCATCAATAGTACAGGGCATTTTAGAATCTATAATCAAATGGAGACTTGAAGATTCGAACCCTCAGATGTATGGAAGTACTGGAAAATTTAGAATATGATGGATACACCTAAAATAATTTCATAAATGGCTGAAGGATTCTATAATATCTCGAATTGAATCATAGATGGTGGCTCCTTGGTCCTTTATTATTTGCAAAGAAGAATGGGAGAGAGAAGAGTAGGGAATGGGAACTTAGGGCACATCACCCAATGGAAATGAGTCTCATCACTCAGTTTTGAATATTATATTCACAATACATAAAAAAATTAACAATCCAAACTAAGAAATGGATTTGGAAGCACCCTTAAATAAACCTTGAGTGACTTGTTGGGCAAGTCCTTCCCTGTTGAGGAACTTTCCACTTGCAAACCCTAACCATAATCATGGATTCACCCTCCTAGAGGAAAATAGCAAGTAAGAGGCTTAGGTAATGTTTCCTTGTTTGTTCCCTTTAGTTCAAAGTGGAAACTATTCCCTCCTTTGAGTAAAAGTTACCTTATTAAGATTGGATATGTTTCCTTGCAAGTATCCTCTAAACAAATTAGAAATTGTGCCCTTCTTTGAGTAAATGTTTCCTTATTCAGATTGGAAATGTTTACTTGAAAGTATCCTCTCATCAAAATGGAAACTATTCCCTTCCTTGGCCAAAGTTTCCTGATTTTTCACTGATTGTTCTTCCTGCACTTTCTGCTTTTGAGACTATTTTGTTTTCCTTGCTTTTGTTTTCCTTTCCAATTGGTTTATGGGTTGGAAGAAACTCTCCCGATAGAATGCGAGATCCCCTCTCTGAAACTTGCTTTTGAATTTTTTCCCCATACCACGATAGAAGAAGAACGTTTTCTGTATCTAAATAAAATTGATGAAACCCGCCGCGATGTTTCCTTAGCTAATGAGGCACACAAACGGCGGATAAAAACCCAATATGATAGAACCATTCAGACCCACTCTTTTGATGAAGGAGATCTGGTCTTGACTTATGACCAGAAACATGATAAGCTGGGGCAGGGAAATTTGAATCCATGTGGCATGGACCCTATGTTATCAGTCAGGTTTTAGAAAAGGGTGCATATGAGTTAGTAGATTATGATGGGATACCCCTGGGTGAGCCCCGCAACGGGCTCTACCTAAAAAGATACTATGCCTAGGTCATATAGCATAGGGCCTTTTGTAAATATTGATTATAGTTTGTTGTGTGTCTTAAGTTTCAAAAGTGTGTCTTTTGTGTGATCCAAGATCTGTTTGTCAGAAAACCCTACCTATGTATGGCTTTCATCTAATGGACAGATGACTGCTTTCACTGGTTTTACGCAAGGTGCTAATCGATATACACTAAACCTTGCGTTAGCAGCTTGGGTACTGTACTCTCCTATAGGTGATCTGGTGAGTTCAGGGGGTGTTTTTTTAGGTCCTTCCACCAACAATATAGCATAATACCATGCTGTGATTGGATTGTTGAAAGAATCCCTAGCTAATGATGTAAGGGAAATTAGGGTTTACCAAGATTCCAAACTAGTTGTTCAACAACTTAACTGGGTCTACACCATCCGAAATCCCCTGCTTCTTCGTACATTCTGAAGAGTTAAATTGTTAGAAAGATCTTTTGGGCAGGTTACATATCAACACATACCAATACATTTGAACGTTGTGGCAGATTCCCTAGCTAATTATGTTTTGGATTGGTACATGGCTCATAGTTAAGAAGTCCATTTGAAATATAAACAACATACATGTAAATTCATAAGTAGACATCATTTCACACATCACATTTTCTGCACACACAAGTGTAGATAAAAATTGTCACATATATAAAACCGTGAGATTGAGATACAAAAATTAGGCTAAAACATCAAGTTTTCAGTGCCCTCAAAGTTTAATACTGTAACAAGTCCAAAATATGCATATATGGGGCAAAATATGAAGCTTCATAGCTTTCAGTATACATATACAAAATGAAAATATCCCTGTAGACTAATCCTCCTAGCGATGCTCGTGATAGCATATGATAGCTTGAGCCACTCTATAGAGTAGCCTGGAAAATTGTCTAGATACCCCTACCGTCTGGCATTGGTAACGCCTAGGTAGATCATCAGTGGTCATGTCCAAAATCCCTACAGTCAGACAATGCAAGTTCTCCTCCAAATCCCCAAGCTCCTCGTTAGCTTCAGAGTGATAAGACACCATCTCCCTGGTCCCTACCCACCTTGAAATGGGTGACATACCTACTGGGTGTATTGGTCCAATATCTGTATAAAAACCATTTTTCATCTAAGTATTGCAAAATAAAAAAGAAATAAAATACAAAAATTAAAAAACATAGTGGGTAATCTCTTTTCTTACCACGGTCATCCATTCCTCCCCCTTAGGTAATGCGAGCTCTAGGTCATCCCAGAATTCTTCCCCCTCGTAGGCATAGTCCTCAACCAACAGTAACTGGCCTCTCATCCAGCAAAAGAAGGAAGACCTGTAAACAACTTTGGTTCCTCCGTCGCCATGGAGGGCCATGACATACACGCACCTGAGCATCCTAGGATCCTCACAGTCTAACCTACTGATAGTCACCTGTTGCCTCATGTGGGGCACCTGTTGTAAGATAAAATATACCACCACAGCTCCATAACCAAACTGCTTAAGTGTCCCCCGCTTACATTTGTTCAGTTGTTCCTTCAGAATTGCCAACATGCCTTCACACCAACTAAAGACCGTGGGATCCATGCACTCAATGGCATACAACATGTGTGGCCTCGTAGTCAAGTGGGTAGACCTAGTCCCAGCCACTTTGCAATAGTATAGACTACTGTCCTCAGAGGAAGTTTCACTATCTGCTAGATACGCAGTTTCCTAGACTGAGGCTGCATACCTAGTGAGTAGTATTGGTTTATCAAATCATCCAAGGAGGGATTTCCCCCTTGTGCACCGGAAAGGACTACTAGTCTACCTCTCCATGATAAACCAGTCAAAAAGTAGATATCCTCGATGTCTATAGTCAAAGCATGGGTCCCAACTACAAAATGTTCCTCGTCAGGATCCCACATGTCTATGATATACTCCAGCAAGCGAATGTATGCTTTCATTCTTGGTACTCGGAAGTACTTTAGAAACCTGCAGTTATGTAAGGACTCTATGGTAGCAGGATCAGCTATAGCTTCATAATCTGTCATCTCATGTTCACTTTCTTTCTAGATAACCATGACGTAAATGCGGTATTGCACCTGCAACACATGAAAATTTTCATTAGAAATTGCATCACGGTAAAAAAGGAAAGCTTTAAAAATATTTTTAAATATCATATTTGAAAAAAATGGATTTTTTGATAGAATTAGGGTTTTGTTTTGCATTTTAAGGGCTTGTGACACCTCTCTACTATGTGGACAGGGCGCTTACAGTGCACCTGCCTTGTTGGCATGGGTATTGGGTAAGTGAGTTGCACAGCACTGCGGAGGCTACACAAGTTTCACACGCCACCACGAAGGACCAAAACACCGCGATAGGTGGAAGAATAACCATTTTTGGAATTCTTTATGCAATTTTGTACCGATTGACCACATTTTGTGGATATAGGTCACTAGTTTGTTAAAATTTAGTTAGAAGTGGACCTTGGATGTAAAGGTGCAAGCCTATATATAGAGTTATATTTGCAGTTGTAAAAGGGTATCATTGAGGAGAAAGATCAAGCGATCAATCCATTTTGTGATCTAAGGTGTGCCCTTGTCACTTCATTTTGTCCTTGAGCAGTTTTGGCTCTTTTTGTGTTGATCAGTTAGTGAATCTGGGGTGGTGATCATTCGCCTGCTGTGGAGAAGTATTGTATAACTTGGATTTGTTGCGGAGAAGTAATATGACATGATAGATATTGCCCTGAAGTGATCGTGTTTCTTATTTATTTTCTGTCTTCATGATCTACAATGACTATGATGGATGTTTAATGTATCTATTTTATGAATGAATGTTACTGCTGCGATGAATGAAGTAATGCAATATGTCAGTGATTCACTAGTTATGCAAATAGATCTATTATGCATGATGTGATTCTGATAAACTATCTCTGGAGTATCTGTTGAGTATGAAGTTTACAGTGTTGAGAACATACCCTCCCTTCTCAATGTCGAAAACTTGGTTCTGACAGCTCTCCCTTGACATCTCGGGTGAGACTTCATTTGCTATGCAGGTGTTGCCGAGCAAGATCAAACTTGTCTGGGATGGTGCTTAGGGAGATCGTACTAGTTGGGCGTCGACATAGTGGGAACCCCTGTCGACGAGGCTTTGTTGGTAGATCGCACAAACAAATGGTTCCGTTCCCGGGACCACGTTGCAAGTGAAAAGAGGATATGTTGTGGCATCCGAAAAAAACCGAGATTGAATATGGGTTTGACCTAAAGCTGCGAGAGTTTTTTGAAATGGAGAATCAAAATTTGAAGTTGTTGACACACAGGTGGTTGGACAGTTATATCTACGACGGTCCCTATGAATGGTTCTTTTGTGAATTTTCGGTCATACTGTACGAATGGCTAGCGCAGTTCACTTATAAGAAGAATAACCATCAAGGAGGAGAGCCAACATCCTAGACCCCTGAACTGATCTAGGAGCTACAAGAACCAATGGTAAATCATTGCGAGCTGTTGAAGTATGGCTGGATAGTATTCTGGAGGGATACATCACTGAGTTTGCAGTCGATACCAATAAGGCATAGAGTGAAGCAAAAAGAGAGTTCTTCAACGGGCCATGAGGTAGGTTCTTGATGTCTCTATAATTATCTATTAAGATGCTTATCTGCGAGAAGGGTATTCTAAAAATGCACCTCGAGTAGTGGAACTATGGTGTGCAGAGGCCGTGGAAACTGCGACGAAAGGGGGTGGAAAATGGCAGGATAAGGGGTATATGGGTATGATTTCTGACGAGACTGTGAGGGTCATCGAGGAAACAAGTGGTTGTACGAGGGGAGGATCAACGTTTCGACAAGAGAAGAGGCAGAGGACAGGAGAAGGTCCTGCTACGATCGAGACACAAGACCATGAAGAAAAATCACACGGGACTGTTATCTCCTCAAATAAATTAGTCAATTTTGTTTATTTTAGGTGATAGTAAGTCATTTAAAAATACATTTCTAAATTTCTTAAAGCTCATTTTTTAGAGCTTTAGGTATGTAATAAAGTTTGAAAAACATTTGATTTAGTTTTTCCTTCAAAAAATTCAAAATGTAGGTTTCGGTGGCTTAGGCAGACATTTCAACTGTTCATTAGCCACCAAAATTATAGCTTTTGGTAGCTAAAGTGTGAAATTTGGGGCTATTTTAGCCACCAAAAGCACAGAAGCTTGGAAATGGTCAACATGTCTTGGTTAAACTCAATTTTCTCAACCTTGGAGAGGTCGTTTTACATGCCCAAATAGTCGATTGAAAACTAGACATCCTAATATTTCCAATGGTACTTTTAGATATGCATTTAGAGCTCAGGAAAGTAGTCAAAATTCCCCCGCAAGATGAGGCATAGTTTTTCAAGAAGGTGTCGTTTTCAAATGATGATCCTAGGTGACTAGAGGATCATTTTAAGAAACGGTCAAAGGAATTTATGCTTGACATGTAAAAGAACAATAACCTCTTTCATTTTCCCTACAGGTGTAACATATTAGGATAATCGAATCCATCTCTGAGCCTTAAATTTCAGATCTCAGAATTTCCCTGTTTGATACATGTTTTTGAAATACAGATGTCGGGAAAATGAAAATGAATATCAAAGAACGGAGAGAGGTTTTTGCTCATAATAAACCAAATATAAATAAACTCTCTCAATTTTATTATAGCTATCATATATTTGTAGAAACAAATCCATCTCTAAGCCCTATTTTAGACCAAAATTTCAGGACGCTCCAAGACACCCGGAAATTGGTGTTTTTACTATGAAAAATCATCCTTTTCAAATGATGATTCAGAGTGCTTGGAGAATAATTTTGAAAAATGGTCAGAGGTTGTTTTTCCTAAAATTTCATAGAACAATAACCTCTCTCATTTTTCCTACAAGTGTTGCATATTGGGAGAATAAAGTCCATATCTAATCCCTAATATTCGGATCTCAAAATTTCCCTGTTTGAAACATGTGTTTGAAATACAGATATCGGAAAAATGAAAATGAATATCAAAATAAATGAGAGAGGTTTTTTCTCATAATAAAACAATATACAAAAACCTCTCTCAGTTTTCCAAAATATGTTTTTATTGGAGAGATATATGTCAATATCGGAGCAGCATATTTCCAAAAATTTCTTCATTTTCCAACCACCTCACAAATTCGGATTTGAGATAGGAAAAGAGGTGATAAGATTCATCTTTTGAGGATCTTGAAACTGATTTGTAAAGATTATTTAAGCTCATTGAGGAATGATTGTAAAAGGTTCGATTTTGGAGACTTTTTCATACTTGTACTCTTAGACTTCTCATTTTCATGCCAATAATATAAGCTTCTTTTGCCATTTATGTTCAGATTTCATTTCCTACCTTTCTATACTTGCAATTGAATGTTCATTTTCATGTTTGTTCTATTTTTATAATGCCAGATAGTTATCATCCTATATTTGTATTGATGAATTGAATAGCAAGTATCATTTACTTATTGTGATTAGCCATTCATATATGTTTTTCTTATGAGTCTGCTAGCATGATAATAATTCTGCATACATCCACCTTTTATCAACTCTCTGAACAGCAGTGGTTTAAATCCTTATATATATGAGTGTGTTTATGCATGTTTTGAATGAGTGATTTTTTATTAAGTCATCCAACTTGATCCATATTACCCATCATTAAGAAAATACTAAAGTTACCGGGCATCTTCGAGCTGCAACCTAGAAGAGTTTCCTAGAGAGCTAACAACTTGGCGCCATTGCCGGGGAGAGGAGATTGAAACTCATCTTCCCTGGGAGATGACATAAGCTCCAGCTTTGATGATAGACAAATACTAGGCACATTTTCAGTTGTAATCATCTATATGGAAACTCCATGAAGGACGTATTCGGTGGCGACTCCATTGCTCAGAAATCTGTTGGCAACTCCATTGGTACGAAATGAACAAGATCTTAGCAAAGAGGTATGCATTTTGTGATTTCTCAAATATTTCTGGTTACCCTAATTTGGTGCCTAGTAGAGATGAATGGGAAAATAGTCTTCCCATATTTCAAGGAGAAGAGTGGAAAGTGCAAGATGAACACTTGCAGGATTTTCATGACTTTATTCATCGGTTGCAAGTTGTGCATGAGGATGTTCAGATCAAGCTCTTTGGTATTCTTTAGAGGGTATTTCTCGTGATTGGCACCAGTCCCTTCCTATTGCTAATATCATCTCTTTGGTAGATTTTCATGCTGCCTTTCATTTGTTTTGCAAATGAATATTTTCAGCTGATCTTTTATATTCTGAATGTTGTCATGAATTCAATTTATTGAATAAAGGACTAAACATTCATGAAGAGTATGTTGCAATAGGGAGTACCTCTTATTGTGACCAAGATCTTAATGAACTTCAGGATGATAACCATAGTATAGATGCTTTTGACATTGTATCAAATGCATCTACTAACTTAGGTTGTCATGAATATGAGATTGTCCCCTTTGGAAACCCGAAAGATAATGAACAGATTTAAGGAACAACATGTAACAAATTTGGATCTGCAGCGATTACTAAAGGCAGCACTCAGTTTTTTTATTTGTAGAAAAAAGGAAGAGTGCAATAGATATGAGGAGGAAGATGATGATCTGAAAAGTCCAGATCAACAGTTCATCACGCATTCTTCTCAGTCAGAGGTTGAGCAATCTATAGTTAACATGGAGATCACTGAAAGCAGCCAGTAGCAGCATTTCGTTTAGTTGGAACAACAGCATGGAGAGGTATTTCTTTGTGACATTTACGACCCTATTGCTGATTATTTGGAATCTATTAGCAGCATAGATACCAAAATACTCTTTTCAGAGGAAAGCTGGTTCTATCATTCGTTCAAATCACATTTATGTTGGCTATGCATTCCCTTATTTTCTGATTCAAGATAAAAAACAAGTTCATTAAATTAGTTTCTTGCATGGCTTCATTGGAATTATGAGTTTACTTGATTAAGAAGCAGTACAATGGGTTAGTGTAGAAACAGGGAGCATAATAATATTTTAATACGAGCATATAGATTATGTTCAGTTGTTGTTTTCTTGAATAAGTAGAGCAAGCTACAGGTTTGCAAGGGATCAGTTGTAAAGGCCAGATGACTCCATGCCCAATGGAACACTAGAAGATAGGTTTGAATTTTTGTTTTACAGGAAACACATCAGATCTGTGGTTCTTGGAACCTCACGAGGAGGATTCCATCCTCGATTAGGAGCCAAATGTTATCTCCTCAAATAAATTAGTCAAATTTATTTTATTAAGAGGTAGAAAGTCATTAGAAAAAAACTTTATTAAATTTTTTCAGGCTCATTTTAATGAGTTCTAACTTGTAAATATTTAAAAAAAAACTTTGGAGTTAGTCTTTATTTCAAACAACTCGAAAGACAGGTTTCCGTGGCTAAGCATTGTTTCAAAACGGCCTCTAAGCCACCAAAAGCGGACTTTCGGAAACTAAGACCAAAATTTCAGGGCACTCCAAGCCACCGAAATTGGCGTTTTTACTATGAAAAGTCATCATTTTAAAATGATGATTCTGAGCGACTGGAGAATCATTTTTCAAAATGCTCAGATTTTTTGTTCCTAACATGTCATAGAACAATAACCTCTCTCAGCTTTCCTAGAGATGTCATAGATTTGGAGAATCAAATCCATCACTGAGCCCTAATTTTCGGATCTCAGAATTTCCCTGTTTGAAACATGTTTTTGAAATACAGATGTCGAGAAAATGAAAGTGAATCTCAAAGAACTGAGAGAGGAATGTTGTCATGACAAACCAATATACAAAAACCTCTCGCATTTTTCCAACATATTTTTTTATTTGAGAGATATAGGTCAATATCGTAGCAGCATATTTCCAGAAATTTCTGCATTTTCCAGCCACCTCACAAATTCGGATTTGAGATAGGAAAAGAGGTTATCAAATCCATATTTTGAGGATATTGAAACTGATTTGTAAAGATTATTTAAGCTCATTGAATATGGATTGTAAAGGGTTGAAATTCAGATACTTTTAGAAACTTTTTTGTATTCAAGCTTCTCATGTGCTTTGTCATTTAATACAAGCTCTTTTGCCATTACATGTTCAACTTTCATCTTCTTTCTGTTCTGTACTTGTGCTTGGATGTTTCATTCATGTTTATTCTATTTATCTAATGCAAGATATCTGTCATCCTATCTCTGTGTGGATTATTGGAATTACAAGTATCTTTTCCTTGTTATGATCAACCATTCATATGTGAGTGCCTTATGTGTGAATTTGCCAGCATAGTGAGTTCTTCATCTATTCACCTTTATTACAAACCCTCTAAACATTGATAGTTAGAAGACTTGTCTATTTTATTGAGTATTATGCATGTTTTGAGTGAGTGAGGTCTTATTGGTCATCTCACTTGATCCATTGAGTAAACCATTTAAAAGTATTGAAGTTACCAGGCATCTTCGAGCTGCAACCTAGAAGAGTTTCCTGGAGAGCTAACAGGGACAAAGCGACCCTACAGTGACGATGAGGATGACCAGACCCAGGCTACGCCAAGGATAGCGGGAAGCTCAAACCTCAGCAGTAACGTGTCCACACCTCCGTGCACTACTCCACCAACAGGTAGAAAATCGTAGTCTACGTCACCTTGCCCGACATGCCAACAGCAGTCTAGCAGTAGAACACCGTTTGTAGGAAGAAGGCCCAGAATGGCGGGCGACGAGATGAAGTTACCCATATTCCATGGAAATGGGAATGATGACCCAGGGTAGTACTGGTTCTTATGTGAAGTAGTTTGTACTGCTAGATAGAGTGTGGACGATGATATCAAGAGAAGCCAATTAGCGACCACACTCAAGGGTCATGCACTTGACTAGTACATGAGGTTCATGCAGGTTCCTCAGGGGACCCCATTGAAAACAGTGAATGAGATCTGGGAAGGACTATTTGAGGAATTTAAGAAACCCAAATTTGAGGCCCAATATATTATAGATCTCAAGGATATTAAGCAGTTTCCGAATGAAACTATTTAGGAATTTGATCAACGGTTTAAGACGTTGATGGCTCGAGTCAGCTTCAAGATGAGCGATGTTCAGCATAAGGAGTGGTTCATTGCCGCACCGGTTCCAAACATCAGAAAACCGTTAATGCAGCAAAATATCGCAACACAGAATGAGGCCCTAGATATGGCAATGAAGTTAGAAGCTTCACCTATTGGGGAGACTACAGTTGGAATGAACCAGATTCAGGCGCAGCTAGAAAATTTGACACTCTAGCTGCAGGATATTAAGAAGGAAAAAGAAGAGCATGATGACCTCTGGTGCACGCGCTGTCGAACGGATGGCCACACCAAAGACACCTGTCTGACTTTCTGAAATTATTTTCTCTCAGGAGTGTCGAACCCTTTGAGTTGTGCTAGTGTGCCATGGTGTCGCGTATGTCAGGTATATGGGCATCGACACAAAAACTGTAGCTACATGTAGAATATGGTTACGAAGGCAGAAAGTTTGTATTGCTCCTTTTGTTTCTCAGTAGGGCATGAGGATAAATACTGCCGAGCTTATGACCTACTTCAAGAGAGAATATATGATTCATATTTTGTGAAGGGTGAGGATCCTCACACGGTCCAGCAGTCGTAGCTATCATATGGTATAGCCAATATTACAGTATGCACCACCTCTGCAAGTACAGTTTATTATGTCACCACCGCAACCACAGTTCGCACCACAACCGCAGTTTGTAGCACAACCACAATTTCCACCGCGACCGCAGTATAATCAAGTATTGATTGCTCAACCTCAACAACAGTATGTTTAAGCAGCACATTACATTCAGCAGCAATCGAATCCCCCACAGCAGCTAGCCCAACTACAATATCAGCAAATCGGGGGATTTCGAGGAGGATTTCGAGGAGGATTTAGGGGACGAGGAGGAGTACAAGGTTGAAAATCCATCTAGTGTTACACCTACAGGGTATTTGGCCACTATCAGAGGGAGTGTCCCCATGCGCAGTGTACATACTGCGTAGCAAGCGAGCATAATGTCGAAATTTTCCCTCAGTTGATTGCAAAGTGGCAAGCTGGAAACATCCCTGAGATGCAGAACCAGTTCAAAAACCAAAACCAAGTACAGACCTAGCAGCCATTATAGAATCAGCCTCATATCCTGTCGTAGGCTTAGAACTAGCCAATGAACCCACTGTTGATTCAGAATCCACCCCTAAATCAAGCTCAGAATTTGAATCAAGGACACATAGTTGTGATAATTCTAGCAGAACCCAGAACCCAAGCTGTCGACATTGTTGTTTTCACTCGTGCAGGTGCGACGACCGGAGAAGATGGACCCCATCAACAAGTTTGGATCACAGGGAAGAAAAATACAGCCTTTGATATTGTGATGGAGAAGGAGACGTTCTTTCAAGCCAAGCATACAATCGGGAGGAATCCGGGTAAGTTACCTGTTGTTGAAATTCCATTTGAATTTGATCATTCTATAGAGGCAGGACCATTGCGACAACCTGGTACCTTGAAGTAGTTCTTTGAGAGCTATCTGTAGTTAGCTAGAGACCCCAAGGCTCTCGATGAGATTGAGAAGTTTTTGTGCCAAAGGAATCAAACGTTGAAGGATTCCACAATAAATTCTCTCCAAAACAAAAAGACAGGTAAAGAGATGAGAATGAACATTCAGATAGGGGACTACGAAGTCGATTCTGTTATTCTGGATCTAGGGTCGGATGTGAATATTTTAACCAAGCAAACTTGGTAGTTGATGGGAAATCCAACCTTGGGGTGGTCCCCTGTGTAACTGTGACTAGAAAATTAGGCCAAGGTTCATCCTATTGGCCGTGTCTCAAAGCTGGTCGTCGATGTCGAAGGTATGAAGACATATGCTGATTTCGACGTCATTGAAGTAGTTGATGGTGGTGGCTCTTATCCTGCGCTGCTAGGGATTGGATGGGCCAATAATAGCATGGCAGTTATCAATTTCAAGAATCGAGTTATGAAATTCGAAAACCAATATATCAGATTCATTGCTCCCATGGACCCTCAGGAAGGATGATGGTATATTGACCCTATTAAGGATGAGGTTGGTAGAGGCTAGGATCATGCCTACAACATCTCCAAGGACCATATCTACCCTACTGTTGATGGTGAACTTAGATGGCGCAGCGCTAGCTCTGCGTCCTCTGATTCTGATGATACTTTTGAAATTTGGAAAAGTCAGCTTCATGAGGTGTCTTTTAAAAAATGTGGACCGATCACACAATCTCTACGCCGTGTTGCGACTGAGATCATCGAGCTGCCGATCTACGAGGGGCTACCAGAGTTGACTGACTTCCTCCAAGAATTTGAAGAGAAAGTATTTGAACCACATAGGTTGTTGGCACTGGAGGAAGCATTGAAGGCTACCCCAGCATGCTGGTGGGTGACTCACAAACAAGAAATCCATGGATGGGCACAATGTGAACGATTGATGATGGTGCGCTTCAGTGATTCAGAGACCTATCCCGTGGGGCGATATTATGGGAGGAATGACCCCATCGGTCATTTAATGGAATGTCAGGGTTTTATGGGAATCACGACCCAAGGATGAGTGGGTCCATTCTTTTGTTCATACTTTGAACGAAATGCCTAGATCCTGGTATCTAGTGGCAGAGCTGCGCATAAACATAACTACTTGGGAGGAACTGTTGATTTTCTTTACACGAAATTTTAATTTATGGGATGCTAACCCTGAGGTCCATAATGCACTCCAACTCATCCATGATGTAGTATTGAAGGTTGTGCAACCCGCATACCTTATAGGTCCACATGTGCAGTGTCATATGTAATGCCTGATGGCATGCTATAATATATCTGCCGAACCTGAAGACGATGATGACATGAGGAATGTCAATATTCCAGAATCAGAAGGCAGTTGCAATGTTGCAGCACCATACATACCAGCCGACCCCATGAGTCAGCTGCTAAATATCCGTAAAGTTAACATTGGAACAGAAGAAAACCTGAGGTTTACTAATATTGGGGACTATTGGGATGATAAGACAATGGAACAGATCACAGATCTGCTGCATGAGTTCCAGGATCTATTTCTGACACAGTTCTCAGAAATGAAAGGGATATTAGGGGACCTAGGGGAGATGAAAATACCATTGAAACCAGACACGAAACCTGTGAAAAAGAGGTCATATCGACTGAACCCATGATAAAAAGAACGAGTCAAAGTTGAGCTTGACTGAATGTTGGACACTGGAATCATTAAGCTCGTTGAGGAGTCGAAATGGATAAGCCCTATGGTGGTTCAGGAAAAAATGACTGGAGAAGTTCGCATCTGTGTTGACCTGAGGAAGTTGAACGACACCTGCCTATATGACCCATTTCTAACTCCCTTTACAGATGAGGTCCTTGAAGGGGTAGGCGGTCAGGAGATGTACTCATTCACGGATGGATTTTCGGGGTATCACTAGATCCAAATTGCAAAGGAAGATCGAAATAACACCACATTCATCATTGAATGGGGTTTTTTCAATATACAGTCATGCCTTTTGGATTGAAGAATGCACCAATGATATTTTCTCTGGTGGTTTTCTTTGCGTTCAAAGATTTCATTCAGAAGTTCCTGCAGGTATAAATGGATGATTGGACAGTCTATGGTTTGGTTAGAGATCATTTAGCAAACCTGTGATTGATGCTGGATTGGTGTTGACGGAATCAAATTGCATTAAACTCAAAGAAGTGCATTTTTTGTGTGCCATTCAGAATGTTTTTGGGACACATCTTGTGCAAGCAAGGCCTGTTGGTCGACCTTGCGAAGATTGCACTTTTCCTTATCCTTCCACGACCGACTAATGTGAAGATGATTCGGGCAACACTGGGACACATGAGGTACTATCGCAAGTTCATTAAAGGATACACCACGATTATGTTCCCTATGGAGAAGCTGCTAAAGAAGGATGTCGCATTTGAGTGGAATCACGAGTGTCAGGGGAGTTTCGACACATTGAAGGCCAAGATGGCCTCGGTTCCCATCCTGATATTCCCTGATTGGAACAAGGAGTTCTACGTCCATGTCGATGCCTCTTCTATTGCGCTAGGGGTAGTACTTGCGCAGCCAGACGAAGGCGACCTGGATCATCCAACCGCATTTTCCAGTAGGAAGTTGTCTTTTACAGAAATAAATTATACAACCACCGAGAGAGAGGGCTTGGCCATGGTTTACGCACTGCAGAAGTTTAGACACTATCTATTGGGCGGTCACTTCAAAATGTTCACGGACCATTCTGCTTTGCAATACCTTGTCAATAAGCCTATGTTTGCGAGAAAGATCTGTCGATGGCTGCTACTTTTATAGGAATTTGACTTTGAGATAATTGTGAAGCCAGGTTGGTTGAATGTTGGCCCTGATCATCTGTCTCACATTGAGATAGGAGAATAGCCTACTAATATCGATGATGGATTGCCTGATGCACAGTTGTTCTGGGTAGAGATTGCAAATGACCACTATGCTCCAATCATTCATTTCTTGGCAACTGGAGTTTCTCCAGAGGACCTGTTGACCAATCAGAAGAAGCAATTAGTAGTGAAAGCTTCGGATTTTTAGCTGATTGCATGAAACTTATACAAAATTGGACTAGATTAAATCTTGAGATGATGCATCTTACCACATGAGTAAGGACCTATTCTAGCAGAAGCATATGCAAGAATCGCGGGAGGCCACTATGGTGGTAGGGATATTGCGCGTAAGGTGTTGTGCGCTGGGTTATGGTGGCCTACCCTACATAATGATGCAGTGGATTATGCATGAAGCTGTGATGTCTGTCAGCGCGTCGGCAAGCCATCACGGCGGGATGAGATGCCGTTGGGGCCCCAGGTAACTCTACAACCTTTTGATAAATGGGTTGTGGACTTTGTGGGTCCAATTACTCCACCAGGAAAGAGGACTGGTGCGTGGTACATCATTACAACAACCGATTATCTGATAAGGTGGGTGGAGGCCACACCAATCATGGATTACACTCCTACGATAGCTGCCAAGTTCATATTCGAGAATATTGTGACAAGGTTTGGATGTCCTAGGATATTTATGAGTGACCAGGGAAGTTAATTTATCAATCGAACTGTGAGAGCACTAACCGAGGAGTTGCAGGTTCAGCATCAGAAAAGCACACCCTACCATCCACAGGAAAATGGAATTGTTGAGGCCTTCAACAAAATATTGGAAACCATGCTTACAAAGGTATGCAATATTAATCACGATGATTGGGATTTGAAAATTCCAGTGGTACTATGGGCATATCGCACCACTTGTAAAAGGTTGACAGGACAAACACCGTTCAAATTGGTATATGGGCAAGAGGTAGTCATGCTGATGGAATATATTGTTCCTAGTCTACGGATTGCTACTGCGACATGGATGGATGATGCAGAAGCATTAGAGGAGCGCATCACACAGTTGGTCCAGCTAGAAGAGGACTTCTTTGTCGTAGGATTCCACCAGCGTGTTGAGAAGGATCGACAGAAGGTGTGGCATGATCACCATATTAAGAATAAGCAGTTTATACAGGGAGATTTAATACTGTTATACAACAGTAAGTTCATGAAGCATCCAGGAAATTTATAGATGCATTGGTTAGGTCCATATCTTGTTCATTCAATTACTTCTGGGGGTGCAGTTCAACTACAACAATTAGATCGTGCGATGCTGCCAAAACTTGTGAATGGCAGTCGCTTGAAGCCCTATAGAATGGGGCCTGAGTCGCACAATGCTTGAGGCACTACGTAAGAAATAAAAATAAAAATAAAGTTTGCATAGGTAGATTGCAGTGAAGTGAGCGTAGAGGAAGACGCTACGCAAGGATAGCACTCAGTAGTGTTACAAAGGCGACCATCGATGACAGCCGCGAGACTGTGAGGTGGTCAAATCAATAATAGATACAGATAGTTAATACCGGTATCTGGTGGCGCTTGATGAAGCGACGCACATTTATGACTGATCCGACTATTAGTAAGATGGGATTGCCGGTGAATATAGGTTTATTAATGCCAGATTTGGGCATGATGGCTACGGATGATGAGTTGGATTGGGCAATGGGTTATAAAAACACACTGGATGTGGGAACAAGGTATTATTTAGTTGAGTTAAGTGAAGTATTGAGCTCAGTGTAGGAGTAGAAGTGAGTGTGATAAGCAAGGAGTGAAATTTCAACTGCATTGTGAACATTGTAGAGTGCGGCATGCCGCTCACTCCCAACACAATTGAGATTTCAAGTGAACAGGAATCCCCCATCTGACCTACACAGATTGAAGAAGAAGTCATGAACATGCCAATTGGGTCCTCTTTGATCCCTAGAGCGAAGCGGAAGGCCCAGAATCCCAGTTCCACACTGCCACAAAAGAGATACATGCATATGACTGCTAGGGCGCAAGGGGAAGACACAGCACATATCGGTCCATCAAGCTTAGGTGTGGCCAAGTCTACGACACACAGGGGCATCTCTATCAATGATATCCCTTGGGTATGTGGCTCCAACACGGTCGGGCACAAAGCCGAGGAATCTCACCTAGAATCAGAGGTATTCACCGAAGTTGTCATTGCTACCAGAAGGGATGACTTGCCCGGGGACATCATAACCGCATTGGCCAAGATGAAGTATGAAGACCATGATTTGCTGCTGCTAAAGGATGTAGCAGATGAACCGTATCAGTTGGTGCCTACGGTACCTGGTATGCCTATTCTACAGATTCCTCACCCATGGGTGCAGGGCTTGGACAAGTCTAGGTTGTTGGGGCTCATTAACATGCCTCATTTTGGGAGATTGAATGAAGCAAATGCATGCATCAAACAACTGTTGGTGTTCTTTCATGGTGGGATGCTTTGGTTAAATGAACCTATTCATGTCATAGTTGACCTAATTTTAGACCTTACGAGGTTACCAAAGGTCGACGAAGATCTGTCGCAGTATTTTAGAGGGAGAGATAATGACAAAAGGCTTGCCAAGAATTTGAAGAAGAGATTTGGGTTGCAACACGATGTCCATGCCTATCGCATCGATGATATTTCAGAGCAATCAGTGCGGATTGGGGCATGTATTTTGGCCAACAAGATAGTCAGGAAGAATCATCCCGTCCAATGCAATTCGGGTGTGGTTGCATGTGTGCAAAAATGTGTCGAAGGGGTGCAAATGAACTGGTCCCTGTTTCTATTAAACCAGTTGTTAGAAGATGATGTCACCACTTAGGCTGGGGAATGTGGTTTTTCCTACAATTGGTTGTTAATTCTCATTGCATTAGTTACATGGATGGAATCGGAGGACTACCAACCGATGTCAGTCGTTGCAGAAAAAGTATGCAAAGGTGCACGATCAGAACTTATGGTGGGTCGCAGAACCCAGTCCACAGCAGTACTGTGAGATCCATTTTTGGGTCTATTGGGAAGCACTACAGGCCGTGGCCATTAAGGTTCCCCGCTTATCCAATGACGCCACATCCAAATATTAGAGGATTATTCAGTTTGCTATCAAGCCTCATTCCATTTACATCCAGGCACGATGGGATCCTGAAAAACAATGGCTACCTCTGCCCTATAAAATTGCAGATGCATAATCAGAAGTCGTTGTTCAATATTGGCGAGCTGATTGGCGCAAACCTGTGAGCATGAAGGAGCTCTCTACAGGGCCACCGGTCGATGCCCCTGATGAGCCAGTCCAAGAATGGAAATATCTCCATGACTCTGATGGAAAGTCATCGATGGACTCTGATCCATAAGCCTGACGCATGTTGGAGGAATTACACACTTAAAGACGCGTGGAATTTGATGCAGGCAGCAGCTCCCACTCGATGATGGAGAACCAAATACAACGGCTCATCAAGGTTGTCACCGACGCATCTGATGTTGTGGTGCAAGCTATGCATATGTCCATTCAAGAAGGGTTCGTCGCGGTAATCCTTAAGCTCAATTTTTTTTGTTGATGTTTCAAAAGCGACACCAGAGAAGGCTGTGATGTAGGATTTCCCGACGATTAGCACCAAGTCACGGGCTAGGAACGTGCAAGTTCCCTTGACTGCAATTGACGTGGGAAGTACAGAAGTAAACTCATTACTACAGCTGTTGTTGAGCATTTTTTTCAATCTCAACAAGTTACCTACCCAATTTTTAGTGCAGCTACAGCAGGGTGTCATCCAAGAGTTGGCGGACAAGCAGAAGGAGCTTAGTGATGGGTATGTGCAGTCGTAGGCTTCCACTAAGAAGATATAGGAGGAATATGACAAGCTGCGGAAGATCAAAGTGCAGCTTGCAAAATAAAAGGCACGGGATATTTCCTCCTTGAAGCAATCCCAGGAGGAGCTGCAGCGGAAAGCCACTGACGAAATCACTGAGTTAAAGAAGGTGCAAGATCGCCTCATTATCGAGAAAGCGCAGCTTTGTGCTAGTTGCGGCAACGTTGAGCAAGCTATTGATGAGGTCTGTCAACACATCTATGAAAGCACGGTGGAACTCACTGTTGTCGCCAAAGCCAAGCACCTTGGGGAGGTGATTGCCCTACTCCAGTTAATAAACAATCTGCTGAATTCTCTTGTTTACCCCAACACACCACCTGAACAGATTATTGAGCGAAAGAATATGATCGAGGAGTTAGCGGCCCAATTTGAAGCTATGGAGCAGGAGGAGAAGACAATCGCTGATGAAATGACACAGTTCTAGAAAAGTGTCGTCCAAGATGACCAACTAGAACAGTTGGCCAAGCAAGCATGGGAAGCTGAAACTCAGTTGACGACACTAAATACGTCATTGCGAACATGCCTCACATGGTTCAAATTACATGCTCTAAAGAGTTGAAGGACCTGCAACAACGAGCCACCTGATCTCAAGAACATCAGTGTAAGTGCAGCACCCAGCTCGATGAATTCCAGGACATTAGCGGGTACTTGGTCGTGAAAGAAATCGTTGTGCTGCAAGTGGTACAAGAAGGTAGGAAGATGGTGGATGGAAAGGCCGAGGAGGAGCACATACTAAAGCAGGACCTACTCAATTGTCCGGACACAATTGAACGAGTTCAGCTCCAGGTCCACGAGAACTCGCAACAGTTCGAGGACTTCAAGACCAAGATGACGGAGCACACCCTGTCGACCTGACGTGGCTCGAGGACGAGCCACAAGATTGTGTTGGGGGCCTATTGGTAGGGGTATTGGGTAAGTGATTTACACAGCACCTTGGAGGCTACACAAGCTCACACGCCACCGTGAAGGACTAAAAACAATGCGATAAGCGGAAGAATAACCGTTTTTGGAATTCTTTATGCAATTTTGTACCGATTGACCACATTTTGAGGATATAGGTCACTAGTTTGTTAAACGATAGTTAGAATTGGACCTTGGATGTAAAGGTGCAAGCCTATATATAGAGTTATAATTGAAATTGTAAAAGGGTATCATTGAGGAGAAAGATCAAGCGATCAATCCATTTTGTGATCTAAGGTGTGCCCTTGTCGCTTCATTTTTTCCTCGAGTAGTTTTGGCTCTTGCTGTGTTAATAAGTCAGTGAATCTAGGGTGGTGATCATTCTCCTGCTGTGGAGAAGTACTGTATAACTTGGATCTGTTGCGCAGAAGTAATATGACATGACGGATATTTCCCTGAAGTGATCTTGTTTTTTATTTATTTTCTTCCTTCATGATCTGCAATGACTATGATGGATGTTTACTGTATCTATTTTATGAATGAATGTTACTACTATGATGAATGAAGTAATGAAATCTGTCAGTGATTCACTAGTTATGCAAATAGATCTATGATGCATGATGCGATTCTGATAAACTATCTCTAGAGTATCTGTTGAGTATGAAGTTCAGTTGTTGAGAACATACCCTCCCTTCTCACTGTCAGAATCTTGGTTTCGATAGCTCTCCCTTGACATATCGAGTGAGACTTCATCCACTCTGTGGGTGTTTCTAGGCATGATCAAACTTTTCTGGGCCGGTGCTCAGGGAGATCGCACTGGTTGTGTGTCGACAGAGTGGGAACCCCTATCTACGAGGCTTTGTTGGTAGATCACGCCAACATACCTCCACCTACATAGAGTGCCGACGATCGATGCCTCTATCGATTGTGGATAGAGCGTTATCATGTGCTGGGATGGAAAACAAAAAATTCCCTACGACCCGAAAATGTTGCCATTAAAACGGCCCAAAACCCCCTTTTTCGAAGTCGAAATCTCCTAAATCATTAGCAATGAACCCCCTATCTTTATTTAAAACCAATAAAAACATTATGAACATGAAATAGAAATAATTTGAGAGAAATATTTAGATGCTTACCTCCTCCGAAGAAGATTGAGAAGCAATGGGAGACATGTGTTCAATCATCGATGGAAGCTTTCTCTTTCACTCCAACTACCAAACTTCCAAAATGGTAAAGAAATTTTACTATTCCCTTTCTATTTATAGCAATTTTTGGAATTTTTACTATTTCATTGTAATATAATTATTTAATGAAAGTGGGTTTTTACTATTGACTTTATATAGTTTGGATAAAGTTAGTTTTTAATATGTTTTTAACCTTTTCAGGTCAACTTTGGGGTTATGGTTATAAAAATAAGCTATTTTAGTCTTTTTCAAGATTGGAGCAAAATGAAAAAGTATTGAGCGTCTTTATACACTATTTGCATGCTCGTTAAAATGCCAGTAAAAAGGTGTCGAGTATACTTTTTCGCTTTTTCAGACTCGTTAAAAGTGGATTATGAAAAAGGAAACCCGTTTCAGAGTTATATTTAAGCTCCTTTCAGTCTCCTTTAAAACACAAAGAGATTGCCAAGCTAACTTGTTACGTTCACGCTAGTAAAAGAATTAGAACGGTCGACTAGTCAGGGGTAGGTTATCTCTTTTTCGGACTGGCTAGCCATATTTACGAAAAAAGGACCTTTTGGAGTCTTCTTAGTCATTTCAGACTCTCTAAAAATGAAACAACAAATGAGTTTGCTTTCGTCAAGCTCTTAAAAAAAGTGATGGAAGACCCTATCTGGGAACAAACCCCTCCTTTCTCAGGTTCGTAAAACATGTGAGAATGGACCCATCATTTGATGATCTTTAACGAGTGTTTGTTACCCTCTTTGGACTCGTAAAATTGAAAAGATGCACTCATCTTTCAAAATGGGGAAATTAAAGGAAAGGGGAATGGTTTTCATTTGTATTTATGGAAGTAGTCTATAGTCCACCTTTGGTGACATGGTGTCTGCATTTGCATATATGAATAGTTGGCTATTCATCTTGTCTCCGAGTCGATCCACTTTTGTGAATCACCTGAATCCTTTGAGGTAATTCAAAGAATGATTCGACATATTCCTTGCATTACACCTAGTTCTAGTCTCGTTAAGTCAATGCTGCCAAGTCATGTATCGTGCCACAAATTGTTCAAATGGTGTCTCTCTCAGAAAAATAACTCATCAGTAACTTTACCTATTCATAAAGTTAGTCATGTCTGAGTTGTTTTCATCACTTCAAATCAACTTTTGTTCCTTGTTTCGTGTCACTAATGTGGGAATCATCATGGCCCTCCTGTGACAAGTCTATTCCTTTAAACTTCAAATCATTATCCAAGAATTAGACCTAGAAACTTAAAAAGTACCTTGAATCCTACATGCCTCAATGGCAGTTTTCGTCGCTTTCAACAGTAGGTTTTCATTAATGACCTCTGATTGAAAGATTCTATCAAGTGTTCGACTTCGAAACATTTATTCACACTTGAAAGAATGTACTAAGATACCTTAGGGATCATTGACATTAATGGTGATTTACTTCGCACTTGTTAACAGTTAACATCAATGACTGGTAATCAAGTGGTTTTTTCCATGTTCGATGTCAAGACATCTATTCACATGGTTAGAATCGTATCAGTTGGGGATTGGAATGAAGACCCTGAGTGGTTAGGCTTCATCATTTCCTATGCTCAGGTTGCATTTGGAAATCATTCAGAGTCCTGACATGGATCCACATTGTATGTTTAGTGTTTGTGTTACGTATTTGAGGTTAGGAGACATGGATCTACTTTGTATGTTCTATAGCTATGTCCCACCTCCTATATCAGTTGTTCATGGATCTACAGTGTATTATTGGTAACCATGACGTGGTCATCATCATAGATATGTAGTGTATTGGTCCGTAGCTATGATTGGTTTGGATAGAGTCAGTTATTGGTCTTATTTGAAGATGGTCATCTATGTAGTGGCAAATTGAGTAAAGAGGAGCTGCGTTCGAAAAATGGAGCTGCGTTCGAAAAATGGACCACTGCGTAGATGACCATCTTCAAACAGGTCGAGTCCCTCCACGGAAGGGATGTCCTGAGCGACTTGAAGCAACTGGAAATAGCCTGGATCATCTTACACATTTCCTCACGCTTCTAATTGTCTCCTGATGATGATCCCAGAGTAGGGATCGAAACGTCGAGATCTCCATTTTTCGAACGCAGCTCCTCTTTACTCAATTTTCCACTGCGTAGATGACCATCTTCAAACAGGTCGAGTCCCTCCACGGAAGGGATGTCCTGAACGACTTGAAGCAACTGGAAATAGCCCGGATCATCTTACACATTTCCTCATGCTTCTAATTGTCTCCTGATGATGATCCTAGAGTAGGTATTGAAACGTCGAGATCTCCATTTTTCGAACGCAGCTCCTCTTTACTCAATTTGCCACTGCGTAGATGACCATCTTCAAACAGGTCGAGTCCCTCCACGGAAGGGATGTCCTGAACGACTTGAAGCAACTGGAAATAGCCCGGATCATCTTACACATTTCCTCATGCTTCTAATTGTCTCCTGATGATGATCCTAGAGTAGGTATTGAAACGTCGAGATCTCCATTTTTCGAACGCAGCTCCTCTTTACTCAATTTGCCACTGCGTAGATGACCATCTTCAAACAGGTCGAGTCCCTCCACGGAAGGGATGTCCTGAACGACTTGAAGCAACTGGAAATAGCCCGGATCATCTTACACATTTCCTCATGCTTCTAATTGTCTCCTGATGATGATCCTAGAGTAGGTATTGAAAC
This sequence comes from Pseudotsuga menziesii, assembly GCA_001517045.1. Lineage (NCBI taxonomy): Eukaryota > Viridiplantae > Streptophyta > Pinopsida > Pinales > Pinaceae > Pseudotsuga > Pseudotsuga menziesii. The sequence goes on from LPNX010678117.1 coordinate 151,399, forward strand.
GTCGAGATCTCCATTTTTCGAACGCAGCTCCTCTTTACTCAATTTGCCACTGCGTAGATGACCATCTTCAAACAGGTCGAGTCCCTCCACGGAAGGGATGTCCTGAACGACTTGAAGCAACTGGAAATAGCCCGGATCATCTTACACATTTCCTCACGCTTCTAATTGTCTCCTGATGATGATCCCAGAGTAGGGATCAAAACGTCGAGATCTCCAATTTTCGAACGCAGCTCCTCTTTACTCAATTTGCCACTGCGTAGATGACCATCTTCAAATAGGTTGAGTCCCTCCACGGAAGGGATGTCCTGAATGACTTGAAGCAACTGGAAATATCCTGGATCATCTTACACATTTCCTCACGCTTCTAATTGTCTCCTGATGATGATCCCAGAGTAGGGATCGAAACGTCAAGATCTCCATTTTTCGAACGCAGCTCCTCTTTACTCTATTGGTCTTATGTCAGTTATGAGTCCATCTCTCATTACCTCTGTATCAGACAGATATCTTGCAAACTATTTCACCTATCACTTTTTTCTATCTTCATACTTTCGGGGGCATTCTGTTGCATTTGGAAATTCCACACTTCCTATTAGACTTCCTAGAATTCCACATTGTCCATTTTTCTTCTGTAAAACGTGACCTAAACTTGACATGACATGTTTTGGGATTCTTTTTCCCATATCTTGGAGGGTCGATGCCTTCTCCCTTTTACACAGAGAACCGATGGTGCTACCCACTGTGGAGTAAAGAGAATCAATGCCTCCTTTCTTTGACATAAAATTAGGTCGATGCACATGTCCTTTCTGCCAAAAGCGTTGATAGTCGAAAAAAGGGAAAAAATATGGTTCTAGAAGCTTCCATTCAAAAACCTCCGAGGAGTCAGTTCCTACATGCTTGGGAGAGGTGGAATTTTCTTCCCTCATCTGTTGGGATCACATCCTATCCATTTCCCAAGTCATCCTATGAGTTCTAGGCCTATAAATGAAGCCTTCATGATGTGAGTGAGGGAGACCAAGTAGAGTTGGCTTGTGTATGGAGAGATCTTCATAGTTATAGAAGATTGTAGATGTTTTTGTAGAGATCGAATCCATGAACATCAAGGCTTGGCTGTACTTATCTCTCTTTCATAATTAATACAAAAGTGTTCCCCTTTCCTATATTTGATGTGTTGATTTCAATTCAATATTATCAGACTCCTTGATCACTGATATAAGTAATTAATTTATCATGATGCTCTCATCTTGTTTGTTTGTCTTTTGATCTGTTTTGCAGGTGTTGAACAATTGCAAGGGATTTTGGAGAAAAGACAAAGAGATCTAGGTCTGAGGTATTTTATTTCATGTTATTTAATTTGATTGCTTAAGGAAATGATATGCTGTTGTGTCTTTTTGTTATGTGCTTGTGACTTACAGTGCAGAGGAACAAATAGTGTCCGCACTGATTGAGAATTCCTTATAACAAGGAGATACATTTTTTTTTTAATATTCATATACTTTAATCCCAAAGGTTTCGCTTGCATAATTACACCCTACCAAGGAGAGTGTTAAGAACAAGACTAATGCACATGCAAGTGGAGGGGCAGTGGTGGCAACGGCAGTGGTTCGCTCAAGTTATGGTGCGTGCTTGATGGTGGTTCCGTGGGCACATTCTTTGACTCTTTTGTTTTTTTTTGCTCTTTTGGAGCAGTTTTTTCCTGCCCCAAATGCTTACTTTTTTAGTTGGAGTAGTTCTTACTTTGGCTGGGAGCCTGGTTTTGGTTGCTCAAGCTGTTGAGCACTATTTGTGGTTTTTTACTTTGGTTGGGAGCCTGGTTTTGGTTTCTCAGGTTACTGAGCATTGTTTGTGATTTTTGGCTAGATATGATACCTAGTATCATAGATATGTATATCGTTACCTTTGATTCAATGATAATCCAGGAACTACACTTTTTATTCTTAAAAAAAGTGGAGTTCGAAGGCTCAATAAGATTATTGACGTAAGGGAGAGATAGAATAGAGCTACGTGTTGGCATATGGATACTAGCAATCTGTTGTTGAAAGAAAAGCATGATAGGATGTTAAAATTTGTGAAATGCAAGACATGCCTGAGAATATTTTATTGGAGAGGGAACTATGTAGTAAAGTATCAGAATACACACGGTACAGAAAGGTATAGGAGGGTGGTGGTTTGGTAAAAAAAGGCACCAGTAATTTAATACAAGAAAGACAGTATATCATGGGGAGACATGGGTGACGAACTTCATAATTATGGTGCAAATTATGTAGACAGTTCTAACAACAATATTCATGCTAGTTTAACACCACAATAGTGTGAACAAAACAAAAGGCAGATAGAATTGTTTACACACACAACAAGAAAGAGAGACAAGGAAAACATAGGTTTAATCACCCTTTTGGGTGGCAGTTTGATACACAGTTTATTCATTGCACAGAAGACGTGTATTCTACAGCCCGGTAGGGGAGAGATGTGTAACTCCTTCCGTGCTCATCCTAGAGTTGACACGTGTCCTTTATTAAAAATATATATTATTAAAAATAACATGTTGGCTTAAATTAAATTTAAAATATTTAGAATTGTATATATATCAAACAACATAAATTAGATAAACAAAAACCATGAACCTTGGATTACACATTTCCTCAACATTTCCACTATAAAAAAGGGTTTACATCTTCAGTGATTTGATCCCTCTCAATGATTGGTAGATCCCCTTTTAAATGGATCTATGCTGGTATGATCCCTATTCTATTCAATTTCCTCCTAGATCGCTATATTCAATAATCTCTCTTGTTTAACTCCATAATCAACACCAGGTGGTGAAGTATCCAATTTGGGTTTTCGACCACGATTTCATGTTGTCAAATCATGAAATTGTTAATGTTGTGGCACAATATCCTCGAGCATTATTATATTTCTATGTATGTCTTTATTGGTATGGGGATGTCTATTTTGAGTGTCTGAGATCTATAGTTGTAATAAAATTGTATGAGAGATTTCTATATAATGTATAACGTTCTTTTGAGAATGTTATATTAAATATGATTAGTAAGCAAGCAGAGAGTAGGGAGTCAGTGTTGAGATTAGAGTTCAATTCCTATGAACCCTCACTCTATAATTATCTTTTATTAATGAAAATATTGTGTTGTTGATAAGTACTTGAGTTATTCTCTTCCTGCATTGTGCCCAACCAGGAGGGCACCCTGAACTGGATGCATATGCAGAGACTAGTCGTTAGATTTTAATTTTGATTGAATCTGTGCTCGCATATATTTGACTCCATCAAATTCATTTATGATTTCATTTTCAGTTCAACATTACTTATTTAATTAATTATTTGAATATTCAGCCATCTATTTTATTCTTTCATTTGCATATTTTATGCAAGTGTGTTGTTTTGGATTGAAGGGGTCCCTTGTGTGATCAGGGCTTCTAGATAGTTGACCCTATGAATCCAAGAAGTGGCTAAGAATCCACAGGGTTTGGACCAAGAACTCTAGAATATTTTGATATTTCATTTACAATCTTGTGTGACTTATTTAATTAGATTTCATTTATTTCTCTCAGTAAATCACAGGAATTGTTAAAATTGTAGAATTTATTTATGATGAGAAATATCATTGGAATGGTTAGTTCTTGAAGAAAGGTGTGCTTGTCATGCATGCAAAGGATAAGTCTTGATAATTTAAAGAACAACAAATTTAGCAATTAATTTTCGCGACATTTTTGGCATTGTTTCTGGGGAGGTGTCAAAAGAACTAGGTCTTGAGTAGTTTTGTTTTTATGCAATTAAATTCATTTTTGTTTTTTAGCAATGGTAACAACCTAAAAAACAGTGAGATGGTAGCGATAAGATGAGAGGTAAAAACCTGTGTGTGCACTTTAGTGGGTTCATTGTCTCATTGGATTTAGATGATGTCAACACTAAATAAATTAAGATTGGTATAGTAACGGTAGGTTCTTTTAGAAATGGTAACATCCTAAAACATAATGAGATAATAATGATAAGAGGAGAGGTAAGGACCTATGCATCCACATTAGTGGGTTGACTGTCTCACTGGATTTAGATGATGTTAGAACTGTGTGAATTGAGATAGATATAACAAGGGTTTATTTCTTAAAAATAGGGATAAATTAGTTCCAATTGTTTCATTCATCAAAACCATCAAAGCCTCTCTATCTACTAACTCGCTGGCAAGAAAGAACATAAAAGTATCATCTACAGGGAAGGCTTCAGCAATAAGAATTGGACATACATATACTGAACACAAGCCTGCAAAAACTAACAAAGTGGATCCTTTGAACGTTTTGGCAAGCCCTACAGAAGAATCAAATGTTGTTGGTGGAATAAATAAGTAGACAAAAGAAATATTGTTGGGTCAGATTCACCACACATTGAAACATAGTGTAGTTTGTTTGGGGAATAACACATGGTGGAGGGAGTTAATGAAGCACATACCCATCAAGAATAGGTACACACTAATGAGGAAGATGTAACTTTCATTTTTCTCATTATTGACCCTCTTGCAATTGTGTAGATGAAGAACATCCCCCCTTAAACATTACCTCATTTATATCATAGGGTAAGTGATTATCATGGTTCCTTTTTGTCTGAATTTGGTATTTTGTGTAGAATCTACGATTATTCTAGTGATGCACAAAAAATTAAACTTTTTCCTACTACTCTCAAGGACCCAACATTACGTTAGTTCAAGGGATTAGGAAGGGACACCATAAGGACTTGGGATTAAATGAAAAGGGTATTTCTTCATAAATATCAAGAATATTGTAAGGCAAGAGAGTTAAGGGAGGATATTATCAAGATGATACAGAAAGAAGAAGAGATATTGGAGGAATTCCTCGAGAGATTTTGATATAATCTCCAACGCTCCAAACAATAAAAATTAAATTTGGATGCAATTAAATGTATATTTTTAAGAGGAAATTCATATGAGTCAATTAATGTACTTAATTTAATGAGGGATGGGGATGTCTCATAACTACCTTTTGAGAAAATTCTTTAATTATGAAGGAAGTATTCGAAGAGTCAAGATTGATCAAGTAAAGGATCTCAAGACCCGTTCCCTAAAATAATTAAAAGCTCTCCAAATGAGAATTGGGTAATCTTTTAGAAAATTTTAAGGATGACATTCTTGGCACCCTCAGTGTGCAATTAGAAAATTTTCAAGATAAAAAGAGGCAAGACGAAGAGAATGAAACCTTATCTATTTTGTGTCTCAAGTGTCATAAGAAACATCTGCTAAAATAATGCCCTTTGAATAAAAAATTATTGTGTCATTTGTGCAAATGACCACCCAACATATGAGTGCCCTTTGTTACCTAGGTTAAAGTAGATATACTAAGGAGGAGACGAGGAAACATAGTACGTGTGTGCATTAGCGATGAAAATACCATGGAAACCTCAACCGCCAAGTATTCCTTTTGATCCTACCATTTCAAATTATTCGAATTTTTTAGGGAAATAGTATTTTTTGGAATCATACATCCCCTTGGAAGACATAGCCCCAACGACCAACTCAAACTCATCCTTGGTAGCAAGGATGACAAGGGCTTAGTTATGGGTTTATGCCCTCTTACCCTTATCCTATGCATCCTTAGCACTTATCACAATTATCTCAGCCACCCCAACAATACTCATCCCAACCATTTTTAGAAATTCCTACCCAACATCATCAATAATCCATGCAACCTTAGCATCTACAATTGTCCCCTCTAGGAAAAATGAACTTCTTGTCCAACCCATTGATAACCCAAATAATAATCCAACCCAGCCTTCTTTTCAAGTTGAGATGTAGCCCTTCCCTAATTATACGATTACCCCATTAGAGGTAGAAGAAATTCATTTAAGGTCAGGGAGGTTGTTTCAAAATGAACCACCCATCATTGTTGAGGAAGAACTAGAGGAGGAATCTCCTAATCTAAAAATTGACGAAGATGTTTCTACTCGAATGAAGTTGTAATATACCAAATGTATATTACATTTATTAATGAATTATTTATGTAATATATCATCAATTCATTATATATATAATCTATTATGATAATCATGTAAGGTGTTACCTTACAAGTGGTATCATATCTCTTGGCTTTGGGATCTCGACTCTCCATAATTACCTTCCCACCATTATTCTTTCATTTTATTATGCACCCATAATACACCCCTCCATATCCACGATTTCCATCATTCCACCAATCTTTCCCTTCTCCACTTCACCCATCTCTCCCACAACACTCTTTCCACTTCACCCATCCCCATATCTTCATTCCTCTTGAAAAATCACTCCTCCATTCGGGCCACTCCCCCATTCTCCATTTCTCCCCCAGCACTCCTCCACAACAATCCAATCATTCCTCTCACCTACGCACTACATCTCCCACTCCCATTGCATTCTTCTACTAAAACGATGCTCCCTGCATCCTTCTCCAACTCCTAGTCCCCACACCGGCTCCATTCTGTGTGCACAACCACTTCCACCTCTCGTGTAAACCTCTCCACCTGAACACTTCTCTCCTCTGCATTTCTCTCCTTCGTCGGTACCACGCACTCCCTCACACCCTCCCTCTTCCACCGTGTTGTGTATTTTCCTTCTAGCGCCCTCACAACCACCTCCTCCCATTCCATTGCCTACAACGTAGCTCCCCACCCACGCCCATGCCCTCTAGTCATACATTCCCTTTTGCTCCACCTCCCCTCCCATGTGGTCTGCATTAGACCTACGACCTCTGCATGCACAACTTCCAGTAGACCCCTCTCCTCCCTCTCTCCACTATCGCCTATGCATGCTCCATCAAACCTGCTTCCACACAATCCTCTTTCCACGTTGCCTACAAACACGTCTTTCCATTTTCTGCAAACACTTTCTCCATACTTCCTCCTCTACACCATTCTCTTCTCTTGGCCAACCACTAGGGTTTAAAACCCTAAAATTCCACCATATTTCAAATAAACTATATTATTATTATTATTATTCAATAATATTAATTATTATAATATTTATTTTAATATATATATATAAACTTTTCAAGAAAAAATATATATTAAACTATATATATAGTTCATAAAAACAATAGTAATAAATAATATTATTAATTAATTAATTATTATTATTAAAAAAATTGAAGATTTTGTATAAAACAAAATGGTCTTCGACGTAGGAATTTATGGGTTTTTTAAACGAAATAATACAACTCAAGAAGTTGAAAAGGAATTAAAAGGGGAGATTGAAGAAATAAAAAGAAAAGATCTTGAAGCGAAAATATCGGATATCGACGTGGAAACATAAGTTCTTCATGAAGACATAAAATAATTAGTTGAAGAAACAAAAATGTTGATAATACATCGACGAGAAGGAGAATCTAAGAAGCATGTGGACAAGGAACAATCAGAGGTGCATGTGTCTTACTCCTCAAGTCAGTTAAAAGATGAAGAAGCAGTTACGCCATATATATTTTCAAGCACAAAAGAGCAGGAAGAAACTTTAGATGATATTGATAAAGGACAACTCAAAACCACTCATGCACCTATGCTAGAACAAAAAATGCATACATTGATTCCTTACATTCCCCCTCATAGAAGGTTCAGGGAATCATACGTAAATAAGGATAAGAACCATCGTTTGAAGTACAAGACACAAAAAACAGTGCCTAACCATAACAATTTTTCAAAGTATAAGACTCAAAATAATATGTGGAATCATGCACAAGTTCCATAAATTTGTTGCAGCTTCATACACGGAATGGAAATGAGTTGTATAAATTGTCCAGCCTACACAACCATAAAATCAGTGAAAATGGATCATGAAGCTCCAAAACAAAGTCGGATTGTAAGCTTGGCTCATAACCCAAACCAAAGACAAGGACATGATAATAAAGACAATAACACAGACAATGAAACAAAAGATGTAAAGGACAGTGATAAAGCCAAGAGTAGAGAAGATCAAAATGAACATGAAGAAGAAATACTTGAGAATAAGAATGACAAAAGGATAGTTTCATATGATGACAATCTTGACACCAATTCCAATTCTAAAGAATATGGTGATATCATAAATTGTAACAATGAAACACCAAATATTGATGAATATGAGGATAACGTAGAAGAACGAAACCCAAAAGATGTTGCGACAAATGATCAAGATAATGAAGAAGAACGAAACCCAAAATATGTTGCGACAAATGATCAGGATAACTTAGAAGAACGAAACCCAGAAGATGTTGCGATAAACGATCAGGATAATGTAGAAGAACAAAATTCAGAAGATGTTGCGACAAATGAAGAGATAAACATTCTACCAGTGATCGTAGCTCAAGATGTCCTAGAAATGTACATCAAATGAGAAGATCAAAAGAAAACCATCATATTAGAATCTCATAAGAATGCCCCATATATTTTTTATTCATTTATATACAGAATCATATGCATGAAATGATTTGAATGGAAATGCAACCAATTATTTCAAGAACTACTAAACCATGGCACCGTTATTCATGGAAAAAATTCTAGTTGCAACACGCTCATAGTAGATTCATGGTTGAATATTTTTAGAGAGGGAAGACTTGTAATATACCAAATGTATATCACATTTATTAATTATTTATGTAAAATACGGCATTAGAAGGACACATTGTTTAAAGGCGTCTCTTCATAAATATATAAGCCACATGAACTTATTGTAGATATCATCAATTAATTATATATATATATATATATAATCATGTAAGGTGTTACCTTGCATAAGAAAACACACACTCATCCAAAATATCCTTCTTCAAAAGATCCACCTTACCCTAAAAAGTTGAATCTGAGCAAGCCAGTAGCCACTCTTGAATATGACTTAATTACTAGGATTAAAAAAAATTGTATCTGAATTCCTTTTCTAGAATCTCTTAGGGACATACCAATTTATGGCAAGGAAGTGAGTGAATTGTGCATGAATAAAGCAAGGAGGAAATAAAAGGATCCTCCCACCATCCATTTCGTAGGAGACTATATTGATATAATAATTGGACAGAACCTTGTAGAAATATATAAATCCTGGTAATCATGTCGTCTATGTTCACATCAATGGATTTTACATCCCAAATACCTTAACTGACCTTCTAAAAACCATCAATATCATGACCTTACAAATTGTGATGCAATTAAACTCACATGATCTTTGCCCAACTCCCATTATTCTAGAGCTCGTTGAAAGATCTAATATTAATCCCGAGGGGTAATTGGATGATCTGGTCATGTCTATGGACTCTTGGAAATATCCTATGTACTTTTTAATATTGCATCCCAAAGCCCCATTAGTATTCACGGCCTTGGCTAGCTACCGTGAATACTTTCATAGGGTGTAGATATGGCAATATGTTCATCATTTACGGGGATGTAGTAAATAAGGTAACATTGTACCCACCAGCCAAAACCCTTACAAAAATGGGAGATGTTCCATGCTTGGATAACTCAGTCAATGTTAAAGAAGCAACACAACCTATTTGTACAATACAATAGGTAATAAATTTTCAAAAATACACTGAAGAAAATCAAGTCAGATATTTCCTCTATGATTCTTATTTTTCTTAAGTTTCTGATTCATTTACTTTTCCATTAGAACAAATTTTGGAAATTGATGTACATGAGGCAAGTGATCTGACATATTTGTCTTCATTTTACAGCAATGTAGCAACTACCACATGGGACATTGAATACTATAGCACAACTGCTGATATCAGTCCTGGTAAGTTTCTGCATATTAGTGCTAAACTTACATCATCAAAATGGGAAAATTTGATTCAGTTTTGGCAAAAACAGTCAAAATCCCTTGTTTCAGACTACTATAACATGAAGGAAATAGACCCTAGAATTTTTTCTCACCACATTTACACTCAGAATTACTCCCGACCAGTTAGGCATCTGCAAAGACCAATGAACCCAACATTCAAAGAGGTAGTCAAGAAATAATTACAAAAAAATATTGATACTGAATTCATCTACCCAATATTTGGAAGTGAGTGAGTTTTCCCCTTAGTAATGGCTCCTTATAAAAATGGAAAATGGTGTATGTGTCTAGACTATCGATAAATAAACAAATCCACCATGAAAGGCTACTTCCCTTTCCCTATCATTGACCAAGTATTACATACCCTACATGGAAAGAAATATTTTTAGTTCTTAGATGGGTCTGTAATGTTCCTAAATCATAATCCAGGCTCACGAACTCTAATACAATAAATTTCAAAACAAACTTTAAGATTACTAGTTGATAGGTGGGATAATTATCAAGTTGAGGAGAGAGTGACTGGGATTTAAAGGTGGGATCAATCAGGTATGGAAGGATAATGTTTGTTGAGGTTCCTAAGCATCTGTATGTTGGTCCCATTTAGGTTTCAAAACCAGCTCCATTGAATTCTACTTCCAAGCTTCTAGGAGTCCCAACCGGTGCAAACAAAAACCATTACTAGCAGTCTCCAAGCAACCAGTGGCTAAGAGAGTATTGGGAAGCTTTTATAACTATTTAATGAAGGTATATATAATTATTTTCATGATTATACACATCAGAAACATGGAAAAGTGATTATACAAGTTGCAATGGTAAAACTATCTCTTAGGGCAGCTCATTAGCTTCATCTTCAAGATTTCCCAAACAAGTTAAAGAGGCTACAAATTCTCTGTTTCAGAATTTGGAGACTTAGATAAACATGTTAAGGACCCATCAGAACAATAATGGTTGGATTTGGAGACTCAAGGTCGAATTATGCATTTTATGGTAAAACTAGTCAATTCTAGGTGCAAATCTAGACTAGGTTGTATAAAATCAAGTAAAGCTCAGTCATAAAGATTCAAATTGATATAAAAGTTACAGAGCATGTTTATAACATCAATTTACAACCATGGATGTTGAAATAAATCTCATAAATAATCTATCTAGCACTCTTTAACAAAATGCATCAATAGTACAGGGCATTTTAGAAGCTATAATCAAACGGAGACTTGAAGATTCGAACCCTCAGATGTATGTAAGTACTGGAAAATTTAGAATATGATGGCTACACCTAAAATAATTTCATAAATGGCTGAAGGCTTCTATAATATCTCGAATTGAATCATAGATGCTGGCTCCTTGGTCCTTTATTATTTGCAAAGAAGAATGGGAAAGAGAAGAGTAGGGAAGGGGAACTTAGGGCACATCACCCAATGGAAATGAGTCTCATCACTCAGTTTTGAATCTTATATTCACAATACATAAAAAAATTAACAATCCAAACTAAGAAATGGATTTGGAAGCACCCTTAAATAAACCTTGAGTGACTTGTTGGGCAAGTCCTTCCATGTTGAGGAACTTTCCACTTGCAAACCCTAACCATAATCATGGATTCACCCTCCTAGAGTAAAATAGCAAGTAAGAGGCTTACGTAATGTTTCCTTGTTTGTTCCCTTTAGTTCAAAGTGGAAACTACGCCCTCCTTTGAGTAAAAGTTACCTTATTAAGATTGGATATGTTTCCTTGCAAGTATCCTCTAAACAAATTAGAAATTGTGCCCTTCTTTGAGTAAATGTTTCCTTATTCAGATTGGAAATGTTTACTTGAAAGTATCCTCTCATCAAAATGGAAACTGTGCCCTTCCTTGGCCAAAGTTTCCTGATTTTTCACTGATTGTTCTTCCTGAACTTTCTGCTTTTGAGACTATTTTGTTTTCCTTGCTTTTGTCAATTTCCATATTTTTTTGACAGATTGTTTTTGCCAGTTTTCTTGAAAGTTTCTATTTTACATCCTAGGGAATTTGGATTTCCTAATTCTCCCTCATGACATGGCACTCATTTCCACATTAATTAAATATTTACATAAAATAATTAGATTTAGAAATTATCCTAATACATGCCTCCATAGTTTTTAATAACCAAAATTCCCTAGGTAATTTAATTATTTCGATTTTTAACCCCTAGGTGCTTGACATGGTCAACACTTAATTTCCTTCTAGGAAGGGACATTAGAGTCCTCCCCTCCCAATTCTACTTGTTCTCAAGCAAAATCAATCCAAGGTGCTGCAAAATTGGTTCACCCAAAGAATTCATTCCCCCATGTAGGAGAACTAGTAAATGATATCATATAGATGAACTCGTGTAAAGAAAGGTTGAATTGCTCCATCAAGCCAACATGTAAATAGTTTATCCAAAGACAAGCAATTACAGGGTCCCATTGCTTGCATTTCATTCCTTTTAGTGAGAATTACTTCCAACACAACTCCTCATACAAAAGTATGCATGGATCCTATTTCCTCAACTGTAAGTATCTGAATGTTCCTACCACTTTTGGAAAGCTGTCATTCCAAGGAATGCCAGGGTCCCAATGCCTCAACTGCATCCTCCCAAACATCAATAACCACCATAAAAATTTATCATCACAGAAAATTAAAGTGATGATGTGGAAATCATACCACTGCACTGAAAATTGAAAACTCCCAATGCAAAATTGAATATATGTGAGACTTCCCCACCCAACATAAAACTACTTATGTGCCTGATGCACACCAGCACTAAATCTCACAATTTTTTTTGCAATGGCATAGGTGTGAGTCCCATGTACAACCCCAATGAATATATGCATCATGCAACAAACAAAGATTCCCAAACTTCTCACAATAAAATTGTCCATCACAATTATCCTCGAGAATGCAAGCAGGAAATACAAATATGTGTCTCCTCATCCAACAAAGGAATGTAATGACACTCCAACCAAAAGGTCCATGTGAACACATCGAATGGATCAACTATCTGCCACTGGTCAATGTGTACATTTCCTCCACAGAGACCACCTTGTGCAAGATATATTTATCAACAAATTCTCTTGGCAGTTTGCTTGCTTAGTTTCCTTCCACTGATCATGAGCAGAAACTTTTCTACAAGAATATTCCATGTGTAACATCTAATATTCCACCCAATCTATATGTGGATGAATGGAATCAAGAGGCATCAATATGTGCCTATACTTCTCCATACATGACTCTTTCTCACCTAGAGAAATCTTATGATCTCCCAAACATGAAACTAAAGCACAACTCTGATGGATTAACTCTCTACCATTGGGTCCACTCAATGGGTACAAGTGAATAAATGAGGCATAAAAGAATGAAATTGTGAAATTGGATGCCTATGTTTATGCTCGGAAGGGAATGGTGCATTCTTCAAGTCATCGTGAACACCTATGGGAGCCTTCTGCTCCTCATGTGGCACCAAAAAGGAAAATTACTTCTCCTAATTTTAATCCCCACCTAATGTGGCTGAAATAGAAGTGTGGGGTGAAGAACTGTGAATCAACTCTCTGCAATACTCATCCACCAAAATTATGGATGCATATTCTTCATCATTGGCTGATCCAATTAAGGTGAGATCATATGACTCTTCCATGGAGAAGATACTCTCTCTAGAAAAAAGCTCAAGTTTTCTCTGTAAAAGATCAAGTGTTAGGTTCTCATCAAGCTTGTCTGTACAGTCCTCAAGCACATGCAAAACCGAATGTATCGCATGATCCACCATCTCATGATATTCCTCCATATGATCAAGAATGCAATCATCCTTGTGAGGATTACTGAATGGTGTGTAGGAGGGTAGGTTTAATCTTTGAAACTTTTCATGAAGTTGTTTTATCTCCATCTTGGACTCTTGGAGTGCACATTGAGTGATATTCAAGGAATCTTGGGTGGTCAAAAATTCTTGTGTAGCTTTCAAATCTATTATTCATCCTTCAAGGATGCTACATTTAACAACTCAACAAGCTCAAGCATACTATCTCTATCATAAATAAAATGGAGAAAATTACCCTTGATGCTTGTCATGGCCTTATGAAACTTCTCCATGTCTTCCATGGAAGTTTTCTCCTCCAACTTCCAACATAGATTTTTCATCAATGCATGGGTTCCATGGAGAGTGTGTAGGGCCTCTTTGATCTTCCACTCACGCATCTTCAGTTACCCTACAAGAAAATGAATTTCTTGCAGATTAACCTCTTCTTCTTCCCTCTTTCTTGGATCAACTTCAAGAAACTCCAATGGTGATGTGGAAGTTGATATTGTGACCTTTTCTTCAGCTGCTACTAGGTTTGCATGCTCATGGAGATTTTGTTTTGTAGAAATGTCTTCAAGTGAAATCTCTATGTCACCAACATAGAGTGTTGGAAATCCCTCGGTCGATGTCTCACTGAAACTTGAGCACCCATAAGTAGGTACTTTTTCAACCATGTCCAAAGTGTTTATTATCTCTCTGGATTGTTATTCTATAGCATTGGTAGTAGGTTCAAGTGAATGAACACCCTTCTATTTTGTTTCAAAATCCTCACCAATAATGATTTCATTTATGTCTTCCATTGTTGCAACATCTTTCTCTTTATGCTCATGGGAAACTTCTCCTTCTCCTTCACTCCAAATACCTTGGAGTAACTTGCGTTCCCCTTCATGGATCTTTATTTCTTTTTTCCCACTTGCAATACTAAATGGTTCATGGCTCTCCTTAATTATGATAATGGGATGTGGATTCTTACTAGTGTCAATCCTCTCCTCTTATGTGGCTTCAACTTCATCATGATGTAAGGGAATACAAAAATATGAATTTTGTTCATCCCTTTGCATCATATTTTTCTCTTCGTACGGTGGAGCTATGGTAGCTTGATATTCCACCAAATCTTTTGGTTCACATCTAATCGATGTATTCTTGTTTTCTTCTTCATTATGAAACTCAATTAATGACTATAAATCTGATTTGTAATCATATTTTGTATCTGGTCCAAAATATGTCTCACGACCCTCACATGAACCAACATCTTGAGCAGTGATTTAGAGATCACTCATAAAGAAGCTTGAAGTGCATTCATCTTCACTTTATTCTCCTATGCAACTACCTTGCAGTGACTTGCAATCCAATTCCTAGATATCTACCTCTACCTCATTTTTATTATCCTCCAAGAAAATTGATACTTCTTCATCTTTAGTAGTACTCATGTCACAACCTTTAGAAGCTTTGTTTGAAGAAAAACCAAACAAACTCATAAATCTTGAACATGCAGATGGCTTTGATAAACCTTAACCTTTAGTTCCTTCCTATTCTTCTTCTTTTCTCGAGGTGGAAAAACTTGGTTCCTCTATGGATTCCTTTTCTCTCTTGAAAGAACGCCCATCAACATTCTAAGGCCAAAATCCATACTTGAGATAGACATACTCCTTGAAAGTCATGACTGCACCAAAATTCTTGCCCAAATTTAAATACTCCTTGTAACAGCAAGGCATGTTTTCACATGATTATATAATCTTTGTCAAGTATTTCCTAACAATGGGAGAATCAGATATGATATCTTCTCTATATGATGGGAAATAGACTTAATCATCTTCATGTCTTGGTAGGCCTCCATCAACATAGAGTATTTCTTCTTCTTCACACTGCTCATCATAGTCATCATCAGAGTATGTTTTCTTCTCTTGAGATATTACTTTCCACATGGATGGAGAAAGGTGCTATGATAGCACTATAATTTTCCCAAATCATAATTCAGACTCACTAACTTTGATGCAATAAATTTTAAAACAAACTTTAAGATTACTAGTTGATAGGTGGGAAAATTACCAAGTTGAGGAGAGACCTATTGGCATTTAAAGGTGTGATCAATAAGGTAGGGAAGGATACTATTTTTCAGTTTCCTAAGCACCTATATGTTGGTCCCATTTATGTTTTGAAATCATCTCCACTGAAGTCTACTTCTAGGCTTCTCGGAGTCCCAACCGGTGCAAAAAAAAACCCTTACTAGCAGTCTCCAAGAAACCAGTGGCTAAGAGAATATTGGGAATATTTTATAACTATTTTTAGGTTTATACTTATTAGAAACAAGTAAAAGTGATTCTACAGGTCGCAATGGTAAGACTATCTCTTAGGACGGGTCACTAGCTTCATCTTCAGGATTTCCCAAACAAGTTAAGGAGGCTATGAATTCTATGTTTCATACTTTGGATACTTAGATAAACATGTTAAGGACCCATCAGAACAATGATGGTTGGATTTGGAGACTCGGAGTTCAAATTATGCATTTATGGTAAAACTAGTCAATTCTAGGTGCAAAACTAGAATAGGTTGGATAAAATCAAGTAAATCTTGGTCATATAGATTCATATTGATATAAAATTATAGAGCATGTTTATAACATCAATTTACAACCATGGATGTCGAAATAACTCTCATAATAGTCTATATAGCACTCTTTAAAAAAATGCATCAATACAAGGCATTTTAGAAGTTATAATCAAGGGGAGACTCTAAGATTCGAACCCTTAGATGTATGCAAGTACTGGAAAATTTAGAATATGATGGATACACCTGAAATGTATTCATCAATGGCTGAAGGATTCTATCATATCTCGAATTGAATCATGGATGGTGGATCCTTGGTCCTCTATTATCTACAATGAAGAATGGGATATAGAAGAGTAGGGAATGGGAACTTGGGGCACATCACCCAAGGGAACTGAGGTTCATCACTCAGTTTCGAATCTTCGATTCACAATACATCAACACATTAACAATATAAACTGAGAAATGGAGTTGGAAGAACCCTTAAATAAACCTTAAGTGACTTGTTGAGCAAGTCCTTCACCTGTTGAGCAAGTTGCCACTTGCAAACCCTAACCCTAATCATGGATTCACCCTCCTTGAGAAAATAACAATTAAGAGGATTAGGTAATTTTTTTTGTTTGTTACATTCAATCCGAAGTGGAAATGGTGCCCTCCTTTGAGTAAAATTTTCCTTATTAGGATTGGAAATGTTTCCTTACAAGTATCCTCTCATCAAATTAGAAATTGTGCCTCCTTTGACTAAAAATTTCCTTATTAGGATTGGAGATGTTTCCTTGAAAGTATCCTCTCAACAAAATGGAAATTGCACCCTTCCTTGGCTAAATTTGATTTCTTTTGCATTGACTTCTTTTCCTGCACTTTTTGCTTTTGAAACTGTTTGATTTTCCTTGCTTTTGTCAATTTCCATCTTTTTCTGACATATTGATTTTGCCAGTTTTCTTGATAGTTTCTATTTTTCATCCTAGGAAAGTTGTCTTTCCTAATTCTCCTCCTGACATGGCACTCATTTCCACATGTATTTATTTTCCACATTAATTAATTAATTACATAAAATAATCAAAATTAGAAATTATCCTAATACACGCCTCCATAGTTTTTAATAACCAAAATTCCCTAGGTAATTTACTTAATTCAATTTTTGACCCCTGTGTGCTTGACATGGTCAACACTTAATGTCCTTCCAGGAAGGGACATTATAGTTTAGTGGGTATAATGAAATCTAGATAACTCCAAAGGATTAGGATAAAACCATGTTTACATGCCCTTGGGGGACCTTTTCCTACCAAGTGTTTCCATTTGGTTTGTGTAATGCCCCACTACATTCCAAAGAGATGTACTAGGAATATTCTCATACCTTATACATAATTGTGTAGAGGTGTGCATGGATGAATTTACAGTCTATGGTAACACATTTGAAGAAACATTGGAAATATCAAGGAAGTCTTAATTAGATGTCAATAAATAAACCTATCCCTAAGCCATGAAAAGTGTTGTATGTTATTAACTAAAGGGGTAATACTTAGACATATTATTTCCACTTAAGAAAATTGAAGTGGATCCATCCAAAATAGAAGTATTGTCAAAACTGTCAATCATGAAGACCCAAAAAGAGGTAAGAATCTTCCTTGGCCTTGTTGGTTACTATAGGAGATTTATTGAGAATTTTCCTAAAGTTGTTGCACCTTTGTTTAGGCTTTTGTCAAAAGACGTTTTGGGGGATGACTATTGTCAACATTCTTTTGAATACCTCAAATAAAAACGTGTTGCTATGCCTATATTGATGGGGCCTAATTGGTCTCTTCCATTCCATATCTCCATGGATGCCTCAGATAGTGCTCTTGCGGATGTCTTTGGGAAGAAAGAGAACTAGATTTATTATGCCATTTACTATATTAGAAAAAAAACTTACACCTATTAAGTTGAATTACACCATGATAGAAAAAGAATTCTTTGAAATTGTACATTCCATAAAAATAAGTTTAGGAATTATATCAACGATTATGAGGTATTTATCTACATTTATAATTCTTCCATAAGATATTTAATGAATAAACTAGTCACTAATGGAAGGGTTACGATATGGACCTTGTTGTTGCAAGATTTCAATGTTACCATTATGGATCTCCTAGATAAACAAAATTTAGTCACGGACTTTCTTTCCAAAATACAAAATGAAGGTGATATTGTTCTTGTAAGTGATGCTTTTCTCGATAAGAATTTATTTGCAGTATATGCTTACTCACCTTGGTTTGCAGATGTTGTAAATTATTTAGCTACATGAAAAGTACAACAACACTTGTCATCATGGGATAAACACAGGATCATCAAAACAAGCGTTGTTTATTTTTCAGAGGAAAAAATACCGGTCTTTGTTATTCAGTTGAATCAAAAGACATCATTTACATACTCATATGATGACTGATAAACGGGTCCGTCTCATGCAAGACAAATAATGACAATCCAGAACATTAAAACTAGAAAAAAAGTCTGATTGTAGCAGACTTTTCTCATCATCCCCGAATAAATCAGGTCAGAAATGCTGATAAGAATCTGAGGTGAACTTTAAACAAGACAATTCAAAGCAAAAACAGGCTGGCAGAGTGGACTCTAACTGAAAAATAAGAGATACATCATCAACTGCTGAAATCATAAGCTGAATAATATAAGAATCAGCTACTCTTAAAATAGATCAAGACTACCTTGGTTAATAACCAAACCATCCAAAGTTTCTGAAAAAGAAACAAATCCCATATCCAAATGCAAAGCTTTTTTTGAGAGTTCATCTGCCAGCGAATTATGCTCACGAAATGTGTGTTTAAAGATCACTGGAGGGGCCAAATGAATCATATATCTTATGTTGGAACACCAATGCATCAGAGATGGAACATCAAGTGCTGAAATTCTGTTAAGTCACGAAATAATAACCATGGAATCACCATAAATCAACTGCATAGGACTTCCCATCAATAAAATGACTCTTAAAATTGCCCAAAGAGCCAATAATTCTGCTCTGGTATTCGTGCTTCTTCCACATCCCATAGAGAAACTGAAGGAGTGAGTGTCATTAATAAAAATCACAAATCCTAATCCTCCTAGATTTTCCGCAGCAGCTCCATCAAAGTATCCACAAGGAAAGCTTTTTAGTGGAACAGGACCAGGATTACGGGATTTATGAATAATTATCAGCACAGGATAAGAATTCACCAACCCTTCAATCCTGGAAATCAGAGCTAAGAAGGATGGTTTTTTATTTTCAAATAAACAATGGTTCCGAAGAAGCCAGATGCCCCAGAGAATAAACAATGGAAGGTATCTGAAGGGAGCAGATCGCGCAGTATAGATGAACCATTGATCCAGATAATTATGGACAGAGCTATAAACTGGGAAGGAGCACTTGAATTTAATCACAAAATGGTTGAAGATACTAACAGAGAAAGGACAGCAAAAAAATAAATGATGAATGTCTTCCAGATTACCTTCACAAAGGACACAACGACTGGGTCCCATGAATCCTCTGCTTTGCAATTGATCCCAGGTTAATATCTTTCCTCTAAGCATCAACCAAATGAAGCATTTTAATTTCAGAGGAATATTCAAAGTCCATAAAAATTTTAATACCGAATCATTAATCTCTGAACATATATTAGAGAATTTGCATTTATATCCTTCAGCAGCGCTTAATGGACCTGTACAGTTGTTATGAGACCAAGAAATAGAATCCCTTTGATTATTGAGACGAATGCGGCCATATTCCAATCCTCTAATAAAATTATCCCATACTGCTTTCCATTCACCGATGAGATCAAGATCTTCAGAAGAAAACCAATAGCCATTGGCAAAAGGAGTTTGGTTGCGGGCTTGAGCAAGGGTGCAAATGCCAAAGTCTTCTAAGTAATCCCTTAATTCTCTTGGCAATACAAAGGAAGTTCCCATACCAATGAAAGGATCTGCCCCCAAACTAATAGACTCGCCATTCCCTGCTTTCCAGATGATGCCTTTGAAAATCCAGGGTATGGTGGAGATGAAGCCCCCCCAGATAATAGAGGCATTCCTAGAAATGAAGTTCTTTTCCTTGAACCATAAATGCAGAGGTTTATTTTTTAGATATTTAACAGTAATGAGGAGGTTCCATATTCCCTTGCTATTTAAAGCTAGCCAAAAGCTTTTCATCCTCAAGGAAAGACTGAAGCTAGGAAGATGTTTAATTCCCCAGCCACCATGAGAGGTAGGGCGAGCCAAAAGTTGCCAATCCACAAGATGGAATTTTTTAGTCTTTGATGAAGAGCCCCACAGAAACGAAAAAATCAACTTTCTGAGCTTATCTAATATAGAGATTGGTATCGGAACCAAAGCCAACCAATAAAATGGCATGCTTGATAAAACAGAACGAATGAGGACAAGTCTACCTCTCATGGAAAGGAATCTATTGGTCCAATGAGAAATTTTCTTTTCAAATTTTGAAACCAGCCAGAGCCAATCCTTTACCAAGTAACCTGATGGCTTAAGAAAGTAGCCAAGATAACCAAACCCTTTTCGAATATCATCCACTCTAAAAGGGAGAATATCTGTAATTCTGTGGAGAATGTCCACACTCAGATCATTATGGAGAAAACTTGATTTATTCATATTAATACTCATACCTGAAGCCTCACAGAAAATATCAAGAATGTCTTTGAAGGCTAGCCATTCCTCAAATGAACCCAAGCCAAATAAGATCACGTCATCTACAAAAAGTAGATGAGTGAGAGAAAGCTGATAAGAAATTTTGATTCCTTTAATCTTACCATTACGCTTTGCATCCTCTATCAACAGAATAAGCCCTTCTATTACTAGAATGAACAAAAAGGGAGAAAGAGGGAACCCCTGCCTGATTCCCCGAGAGGTAGAAAAGAAAGAAGAAGGAGAACCATTAACAAGGACCGCAAAGTTCGCTGAAGAAATGCATCCCATAATCCAGTTTACCCCAACAAGGGGAACCCCTATTTGAATAAGAAGGAGACGAATGAAAGTCCAATTAACTCTGTCAAAAGCTTTAGATAAGTCCAATTTAAGAATAAGAACACACCTTTTTCTGGAATTGACAGTATGCAGAACCTCTTGAGAAATGGCTATGGGTTCAAGGATTTGACAATTTTTAAAAAAACCAAATTGTTGAGGAGAAATAGAATCATCAAGGAAGGGTTTAAGCCTCATAGCCGCAACTTTAGAAATGAGCTTATAACAGAGGTTACAGAGAGAAATGGGATGAAATTCTGCAAAGGAAACATGCAAATCAACCTTCAGGATGAGAGTAATGAAAGTAGAGTTTAGAGCATGAGACACTCTGCCTGAGATTCTGGAAGTTTCCACCACATTGACAAGAAGAGGACCCACAAGATCAAAGAAAGTCAAATAGAACTCAACTGGCCATCCATCTGGGCCAGGAGCCTTATCTTTTTTAAAGAGTTTTAAAGCCTTTTCAACTTCCAAGATAGTGACAGGTCTAGTAAAGGCTTCTATCTTCTCTGGACTGATAAATGATGGAAAGAGACGGATAACCTTGAGTTGAGCTTCCAGATTAGTCAAATGATCATCTTCAAACAAGGTCTTAAAATGACGAATACCAAGGTCTTTAAGACTTTTGTCATCTGAAACCCAATTGCCCAGCTCATCTTGAAGACTCCAAATCGCATTATGATTTTTGCGAGCTGAAGCCACAGCATGAAAAAACTTAGTATTATCATCCCCTTTTTGAGCCCAGGTAATTCTGCTTTGAAGTCTGGCAGAGTTAATTTCATGATCAATCAGCTTTTGAAGATCATTTTTAAGAGAATTCAATTTAAGTTGATGATATTGATTTAAGATTGCTGAATGAGAGGAAAGAAGAATAGAGATTATTTCCTTTTCCAGAGCAACGGACTTGTCTTTCATTTTTAAAGCTTCAACTTTAGTCCAAGACTTAACCTTCTCCTTTAGAGTTCTAAGTCTATCATGGAAATCCTGCATAGCATCCAAGGATGGGTTTGATAGAATCCGAGGCCATTCAGAATGAACCATATGAATAAAATCCTCATTACCTAACCAAGATTGGTTAAACTTGAAAGGATAAGCGCAATGACTTTGATGATCAGTCCATTCCAGAATCACAGGAAAATGATAAAAAATCCCACATCTGTGAGCCCATACTCGATACCTTTGAAGCGAGATGACAAGCTGGTCTGATAATAAAAATCGATCCAATCTTTTTGATATACCATCTTCCCCTATCCTTCCATTCCTCCAGGTAGGACCAGCACAGGGAGAAGCCACATCCACTAAATGATGGTCAGAGAAGAGTTTAGAGAAAACAGGACCCAAAGGGTCAGGATGTGCTTTGGAGCCCCAGATCTCAGATGGATTCAAATTCAGATTTAGATCTCCAATTAAAATAAGATTAGGAAGTGAGAGAAGACCATCGGAAGCCACAACATTCCAGAATGAGTCCCAATTGAGGTAAGGACCATAGCAGTTTAAAATTAAGAGATTGAGGGAAGAACCCCAGATCGAAGCTTTAAGCAGAATACCAGCAGCAGTATGAAAGGCTTTACATTTAATGAGTTTCGGGTTCCAGCCATAAAGAATGCCTCCAGAAATACCATTAGAGATAAGGGCACAAAACTCCCAGCCCGGGCAAAGTTTAGAAAAGGAAAATAAAGCAGGATAAGGACTAGTCATGGTTTCCTGAAAAAGAACAATATCAGGAGAGAGAGCAAACAACAAATGTCGGAGGCTTTTTTTCTTGGCCAGACCCCCCAAGCCACGAACATTCAAAGATAGGATGCGCATTAATAGTCCGAAAAAACAGGGGTCGAAGCTCTAAGGACCCGATGGGAGGGGGAAGTGAGAGAATGCTCTGCTGCTTTTAATCTTTCAGATAAAGGAGTAAAAGGAGCCTGGACTGAATCAGATGAATCAAGAGGGGGCTTGATGGATTTTTTCTTCCGCCTAATAGTAACATTCTCAAAATGAATTGAGTCTAGAGGGAGAACTGATGAGGAAAGAGGCGTCCTATACGAGAAAATACTCAAGGATTTTTGCAAAGAGGGATCGGCAAAGGAAGGGGAAACTGCGGGGCTTCATGGAGGCGAACCTAAAAACTGAGCCTCTGTCTGGCTAGAAGTGGTTAGAGGAGGGAAATCTACTTCAGAGAACAGAGGAATGGGGGAGTTAACAATCGATTGGTTCGAAGAAGGGACAGCTTTTAACGGAGCAGTATCAGAAACTTCAGAGTGATTAGGAGCTGAGATAGGACAAAGAGCAAGGGTTGAAGGGGAGGATTCCTAAAACAAAGAATTAGTCTTAGGAGGGTCCAACAGGTCGATCTCCCTTAGGGAAAAACTGGAAGGTGGAGAAGAGAAACCGAGGGAAGGATTAATGCCCGAAGGCATATAAGCTTTTCTGCTGCTAATCATAGAGTCGATCAAGGCCAAATCAAGATCTGATACTTCCCCAAATAAAGAGACAACATTATTCATCTAACCAAAAGAGGAGACCTTATGAACCGAAGTTTTACAATCCTGTGAGGGCGAATTTAAAGGAGAATTAACAAAGGATTTTGACAAAGAGCGCTTAACAGGCCCACGATGAAATGACAGACAGGCACGACGCAAATGGCCTGTCTCCCAGCACACACTACATCTAAAGGGGATGCCTTGAAAATCCAAACTTTGAATAAACAATCGCTCATGACAGAGAATCTCCACTTCAGCAGGAAGGCCTTTTGTGATATCCAGTTCGACAAGAATTTTCGCCTTCCTTTTATCAAAGGAGTTCATGAAATCATCTTCTAATGCCACAAACCAACCTATAGTATTACCAACTCCTTCCAATAGGGAATGATTCCAGAGCGGGAAAGGAAGCCCTGGGAGAATTGCCCACAGATGGCGTTTTTTCACTATTTCTCGCGCAGGATCAAAATTCACATGCCAACGATATAGCACTAACGAGCCATTACCCACTCTCCATAAGCGGATTAGAACCTCTGAGGCATGTGATTCCTCTAAGAAGAAAAAAACTATCCAGCCCCTTACCAGCAAGCTGATAGTTGGAACATAGGAAAGAAACGGTTTCCAATGCTCAGAAGCCGAAGAAAACCAGTCTTTTTTTTCCAGGGAGACATATTCCAGCCTACCAATTAATACACGATGACTCAACGCTTCCACCCTGTCCATATAGATATCCCGACCAACCACATAGCGAAGCTTCCCCTCCAAAGTTTTGTAAGCCTTTTCCTTTCTACGTCTCTGAAATCGAGCAGAATCAAGTTCCATTCTCGGGTCGGGAGACCCATCATGGGTCTCCACCATTGAATCCAAGGAAAAAGCTTCCCAATAAGCGGTCAATCAAAAACAGAAAAAAACCTCAATCAAAGAAGATACCCAAGATCGATCCCCGGCAGAAAGAAGCAGCAGAAGAATAAGGGAAAGACTCTCTGATAACCTTTATGGAAACAACAGAAATTGATACATGCCCAGAATAGATCAAAACATCATATAAAAGACAGATAGTTGAAAAACCCAAATTAACTGCAAGCGATCCTGAACATAACAAGTCGGGGAATTGAAAGAGTAAAACTAACAAGGACACAAACATCATAAATGCCAAAAGAGGCAGACGCCGATATGGGAACGACAATGAGAAACGGGCAGAACTCTTCTCGTAACCCTCAATCCTTCGACAAAACAAATACCAGCCCACTACCAATGCCAGGACAATCAATAAAAAACACAAATGTTCGAAGGACAAACCCCAGTTAAAGAGATAGAAGAAAAAGGGTTAAATGCAGGGTTAAACCCTCATCATTAACCCATGGGATTTCAGACAGGGGGATGACAAAGCGTAGAAATCATCACTAAGCGCATAAGTCAATCTCAAACAACCATAAAACTTAGCAATCAAACCCTACTAATGTCAAATCCTGACGGTGAGGGACAAAAAACCAAACACCACAAATCAAAATCAACCCACCACCAAAGCCAGGACAATCAGTAAAAAACACAATCAGCCGAAGGACAAACCCCAGATAAAGAGCCCGAAACGAAGGAAGAAGGGTTAAGTGCAGGGTTAAATCCTCATCATTAACCCTTGGTCTTTCGGACAGGGAGACGACAAAGCGAAGAAATCATCACTGAATGCATAAGTCAATCTCTAACAGCCACAAAAATTAGCAGTCAACCCCTATTAAAGGCAAAACCTGACGGTCTCTTTCAAAAAGGACAGATTCGACTGTACAAGGACAACCAACTCCTCCAAATCCGAAAAAGATAAGTCACAACCCAGACGACGATCAAAAAGGTGACAGAAAAATAAAAACAGAAGCAATCAAACACGGGAGGCAAGACCGAGCCTATACCGACTAAAATGAAAACTTCCCACTTCTTTTAAACTGGTTGGTACTAGTCCTTGATTATGAGGAGGGACTCCAGTCGCCGGTAGCGGCTAAAACAAAAGGTTAAGCAGTCCATCAACACCCAAGACAAAACCAAAGGGAGGGTGACGAAAATGGAAGTCCGGCCAAACAAAACAAGAACCACTGAGAACGAAAAACCAAACAAAAACACCAAATTGTAGCCGAACCCTAGTGGACTTATCAAGCCACTCCCGGAAAAACCCAAAACGGGAAGCCGAAACAAGAAAGAACAGTCAGATAGATAACAGATAATACCTCGAGGGCGAGCAAAGACAAACGCCATCCTTCCTAAAGCCTGTGAGAACTCCTACCTGCGGTCTGCAAAATACAAACCCTCGCTCACCCATCGCCTCTTGAATGGATGAATGAATGGTGACTTCTTTCGTACTGGAGCAAACCAAGCATTGTTTATTTATAGATGAATGGTGACTTCTTTCGTACTGGAGCAAATCTCATCATTCAAAAGTGCATTAGAGAAGATTAAATGTTTGAAATTTTGAAGATGTGTCATGATGAACCATGTGGTGGACACTTCGCAGACAAAAGAATAGCTTAAATACGGTACTACATTTAGGCCACTATTGGCCCAACCTTTTTAAGGATGCTAAGTATGTGAAGAACTATGATAGTTTCCAAAGAATGAGATGACCAATGCAATCCAATGAAATGTTATTATGCCCACAAGAACTGATTGAACCATTTAAAAAATGGGCCCTAGAATTTGTTAGGCCCATCACCCCAATGTCAAATAATAAAAGGTATATTCTTTTCTATACTAATTATCTATGAAATGGGTAAAGGATAAATCCTTATTTAAAGCTATGAACAATTAGTAATAGATTTTATTTATGAAGATATTTTCACTCACTTTGGTGTGTCTAGAAATATTGTCACATATCAAGGGATGCAATTCACCTCAAATATTATTAATTTTATTAATGAGCGGTACTAGATCAAACACATGACTTCTTCAACGTATCATCCATAGGCCACTGGACAACTGGAGTCTACCAATAAGGTACTTGAAGCCATTTTGATGAAGACAGTGTAGAGCCACCACAAATATTGGGTTTATCTATTGCTTGAAGCATTATGGGACTATAGAACCACCTAGATGAACATCACTAGTTTAACCCCATAAAAGTCGGTCTACAACAAGAAGGTCCTTCTCAATATAAAGTTTCATATCAAAACCTTTAGAATTGTAGTCCAACTCAGAATGGATTTGACATATGCGCAACAACATAGAATATTGCAGTTGAACAAGATAGATGAGATTAGACAAGATGTTATCCAATATACTACTTTGGTTTGGTAGCAAAGGACCAAATGAAACAATAAATTTATCAATAAGAATCAATTCGAGCCGAGATATTGGGCTCTCCTCTTCGATTCAAAATTTAAAAATTTCATAGGGAATCTCACTACTCGTTGGCTGGGACCTTATGAGGTAGACACCGTCTTTGATAATGGATCAATTCATATTAAAAACATTGATGAAGAACAATTATCTTTTCTTGTGAATGGGAATAGGATGAGGTTGTATCACAAGCCAATGTCCAAGGCATAATTTGTACATACATGGTTCAGAAAGACAAAATGGAGGTGGTAAGAGAGGGAGGTCATATTCTTACTACTCCTCCTTGAATTATTTCTTTTTTTCTGCAATAAAACATTAAAAAAAAAGTAAAAACAAAATTCATCCTAGCTATGAAAACCACTTCTATGGAACAACTAGGAATGAAATCTATTTGAAAACCAGGAGATTAGAAGAAAGAATTCATTGTTTGCACTAGGATGTTATTCTGATGAAATCATGATT
This sequence comes from Pseudotsuga menziesii, assembly GCA_001517045.1. NCBI lineage: Eukaryota > Viridiplantae > Streptophyta > Pinopsida > Pinales > Pinaceae > Pseudotsuga > Pseudotsuga menziesii. The sequence goes on from LPNX010678117.1 coordinate 178,765, forward strand.
TTCCATTTTTTTTTCTTTGTTTTAGATGATGGGCGGTTCCTTAAGTCCCTCCTTCTAGCAACCTTTCCTTAAATCTAAGTAATTTTTGAATTACCTTGACTCTTGCATACATCAATGGTAGGCCCTCTCACCAATGAACAATGGGAATACATTAATATCCCCTAGTCATCGAATCTTGCAGTTAACTTGAATCTATTTCATCCATTCGTTCCTTTCTAGATGTACTTGAGTGACTTGACCCTCATTGACATCAAAGGTGAGTGGTCTCGCATTGGTTAATAGTTTACATTAATGTCCAGTAATCAATGGTTTCTCCTCATGCTCGCCTTCAACACATTCATTTGCATGTGGTATAATTGCACCATGGAACGGAACGTGTGAAGAGTTTATGGTTTCATCTTGGACACACAGTAGTTACAATTTTCAATTTATCATAAGCTTTGAGTTCAAGCATCAAATGCTCATATTAGTCTTTTCATTTTTTTCCAATAAAAAGATAAACAATGTTTAATAGAATGCTAAATATATATTGACTTGACATTGAATTGAGCAAACAACGACCTGGAATCAGTATGAACATACAATGTATCAGATGGAATATTGAGGAAGTCTTATTTATATGGTAGCTTCAAAATACAAATAGTTCACTTGAGGAATCATATTATTTTGGTAGCTCGACACAAGACATAGTAGAATAGTTGGATTACCGAAAAAACTCATTTTGGTAGCCAGACACAGTACTCTTCACGACAATTGAACTACCATAACACCTTCTTCCGGTAACTCGCCATCTCATGTAGCAGAACAAACTGCTACCATAACCCTTTATTCGAGTAATCTAATGGGTATCTTCATCAAGGTAATTTACTACCAAAATTATTTCTCCTAGTAGTTCTCCAAGTCTTCCACAAGATGCCCCACCAAATCAAAGAAAATCAACATAACAAATATCTTCAGTGCAGATACAACAAATAATTTGATTATTGTCAAGACTATCTCAGTCAGTTTTGATGAGATGAGACATTTGGTGTAGATAGAACACATAATTTGATTCTTGTCAAGACCGTATCAGTTAGTTTTTATGAGATGAGACATTCAGTGCAAATAGAACACATAATTTGATTTTATGTTTCAGCTTAGTATGATAAGAACCGGACTTAAATATGTTAGTGTTTTTGGTAGTTCGGGGAAAAATTGTGAATGAAAACATATGGGTGGTGATCATCAGGTTTATGAATTCAGGCATTTATTGTGACGCTTCATGCATTTCACGTGAAGCTGCAAGCATTCCATGTGAAGTTGCATTAATTTTATGTGAAACTATGGGCATTTTATGTGAAGTTGCAGGCATTTTATGTGAAGTTGTGGGCATTTTGAGTGAGGGCACTAGAGGTTTAAAACAAGCCAGGAATTTGCAATTCTAGCAGCCTTGTCAACTCGACATAAATGAATCGAGTCCATGAACTCTAATTATTTGGTAGTGATTTGATCGGTTGGTCTATTATTGAAATCTCTATTTTCGATGAATCGTTAGAACCTCCCATTAGCAAGCCAGCTACAAGAACCTCGAATTTCAGTAATCTAGTGACACTATCTCACATGTGAACGATTACCAGATTTGTCGAGTCATGCATACTGATCGCATCATACCCAGGTAATTGTGGTAAGGTCGTTTCTTATTTTAAAATATATGGAGTTGGCTAATCTCTAGGCCATTTGCATCTTTTCAGGTAAGTTTGGTCGGAATCGGGAAACATGATTTGTTGCTGAAAATGAGATTTTCAATGTTAAAATTGCAATTTTTATTGCAGAAATGGATTCAGGACCCTCGATTACCCTTGGGGCACCCAGATAATGCAATCCCAATCACTGAAAACTACCCTTTGAACAATTGCCACCGAATTTTGGCCAGAAAACTCGTCAGATTTTAGGTGCAAATGGTCTAAAGATTAGCCAACTCTGAAATATTTGACTAATGCAAGGAGAATTATTGTTTTAATTGGGAAAATTACCTTCTTAATTTGGGTCAATCTTTTTATGTACAGTATCGTTATCCTAGATTGTCTAACCTTTCTACCACACCACTACCCTAACCTAAATCCAATGCAACTATGAATGCATTCATAATTTCGATTGGTTAAACATTCCTTAAACATGAATTTTTTTTAAACATGTTAGGATTCAAATAATTCAATTCAAACAACCGTTCGCCATCTGTTAATAAGAATCCTAAAACCATTTTTCCTATCTCCTTCGACCGATAAATGCAGATTGTTGAAATTTGAGACCAACCAATTCTCCACGGATCATAGTAATGGGCGACAAATATAACAAGGGCATGAAGAGCTCTGTAGTGTCAAGATATGAGATGATCTGAGCAGAACTGATAGACAGTCTTCCAGCCTATAAGGGGTGTTTTATAGAAGCGGGGTGGTTGTATTTTTGTGAAAAGTTGCATGGCCCTGATCTCAGGGTTACCAAAGCGTTTGCAGAAGCTTTGAATGGACATGTAGTGCATACATGACAATTGACTATGATCATCACTAAATAATCCATCGCTAGGAGTGCAAGACTTCCGCAGGGGGGAAACGATGGATTAAGAGAGAATCAATTAAAGAGTTCGCTTATAACCAATTCCTACTCGATGAAAAATCAGATCCATACTAGAGCAAAGGGATTCCTTGCACATGGATCAGAAAGGAATGGAGAGATATCCTCTACATTGTTAAAAAATATTTCAGTTTTGGGGGAAGGTGCACTGTAACATTTCAATATCACCTCTTTTTTCCATTACATTTTAAAGGAGCTCAGAAAATAGATTTCCCTTATTCTTTTGGAGAAGGTTCGCCAAGATGGATTCACATGTACAATTCCACCTAAAGAAGGTAGATGTTGATGTAATTGTAACTTCGAAATGTATTCACTTGTATTTCTTATGTATTGTAACCCGATGTTTATTTCGGGATGTGTCTGTAATGTAATTGAGTCATGTCATGCCCCAATGTTCCGATCGGGAGTTTCTATAATGTAAACAAGTCATGTCAAGTCATTGTGGGTAACCCTCATATTGGTCAAGGGTTAAAGTCCCCGCATTTCCGGGGCACTAGGGTTATTAGACTCTCCTAGAGAAGTCGGCCCTAGTAGGTTATTATCAAGTCGGGAATTAGTATAAATAGAGAGTGAGCCTCTCTATTTATCACACACTCACTCACACTCAGTTGTAGCGCATAGCTGAGGAAGAAGAAGACACTAGGGCTAGGAAGAAAGAGGCTACTGCTGTCGAGAGATCATCTTACTATTTTGGGGTTTTACTTTTGGTGTTGATTCTATCTTTGAGGAAGTCGCAGGGTTTTCTCCATTTATGATTTCCCGGAGGAAAAACACTTTGTTCATTGTCTCTTGTGTTTGATTGTTGTGCTTGTTATTCTCTTAGCTAAAAGATCCTAATATAATGCTAGCTTAATGTTAAAAATCTAACATGGTATCAAAGCTAACCTGAGAAGAAGACAATGTGCAGTTGTGGAAACTAGGGCTTCCTACTTTGTGGATCTCTCTCCATAGATTTTCAGCAAAAGAAGGTTGGACTAAATCTCCTCCCTAGGGCACATCTTCTTGTCGAAGCAAACTCCAATTCTGAGCTTTTTCAGTTTTGGACCCGACACTACTGTAGAAATCACAGACATTCCTGTTGGGGCAGAAATAGCTCATAACAACCAAGGATCTTCCACCAAGATTAAAACCGATAAGAAGAGGAAGATTGTAGCAAAAGAAGATCCAAATGAATGTATGACACCAATCATTGGAGTTCTAGAGGTAACTCCCATAATCACAATGAGCAAGGCCAAACATCTTTTCAGGCATCCTGAGCAAAAACCTGAGGACGACAATGAGGTGGTCATTGTCAAAAGTACGTCAAGGAGGCCTCAAACGTGATCTTTACTAAAGAATCATATGTTCCTATACAAGAAGCAGAACCATAAGAATCTGAGGAGACCATGGGTATTGAAATCAAGCCTGAATTACCCAAGGAGATGATGGACACTAAGGTCAAACCAAAGATCAAATTAACTTCCATCTTTTAGGTTTTTAGCTTTCTAATGAGTTTGTTGCAAAATAAGTTAGTTGTTGCAGTCACTTTTCTGTCCTCTTTCATGTAATGAAAACTATAAAATTTAAAAGTTTCATTTTCATTAAACATCTGAAGCATAAAGTTACTATTTCATAAAATAATTAATATATTCATGCACATATTTAATCAAATAATGCAATATGATCTAACTGTGCATACCTAAAACAACTAATAAATTTAATTTATTCAGATTTAACTATTTTTGCTATCATTTACTAGATTTTAATTTTCTTTTAAAAAAATCTTAATGCCAATGAGTTTACTTTTGTAAATATTTCATGACTAATTTCTTTAGCTTATTTCATTGGCCAATCACTTTTTATTTATTTTAATAATTAATCTAATCAATTTCGTAAATAGTCTTTTATGATTACATCTTTATGTTGTTTAACACATTCAATTTAGGGAGGTCAATTTAATATTATTTTCACATCATTAAAGCATTTAGTTTCATTAACTAATCTTGTGGATCGCATTGATGTAAGGGCAATTTTTATTTACTGGATAGACTTTCTCTCGGGAGGGGAGCCTGTCAAATAGGTACTGTTGGATCTTTCATCTAACAGTGCTCATTTGACAGGCTCCCCTCCCGAGGAAAAATCTGTCCAGTATATAAGACGCTCCTTAATGTGAGGGCTTAAAACACCATTTGAGTTTTTTATCTCCATCTTCTCTTTGACCCACCCTTGAGGGGTGTTTTTTATTTGAACGTTAACATCATAAGAAGCTTCCATTAGGCTCATTCTTAATTATGCTTGATGTCCGTTGTTATATATAAACTTTATGGATTGTAGATAATCTTCTCATTTCCATTTTGGAATTGGAAAAGATTGCAATAAATCTAATCAACCTATTAGATGTTAGTGTTTAACTTTAGGTTACTAACTTAATACATTTGAAAATGTATGTAAAAACATGCTTATTCATCCCAAACTAAAAGTGTTGCCTTTTAATCTTTTTGTCGTAACCCAAAAACCAAAATATGACATTTTATGTATTTTATCTATAACAATTTATCTTAAATTTAACATCCCCGAAAACTCTATGAGTACTTCGCTATGATCAGTAAACGAAGTAAACCATCGCCATCGCCAACAAGACACAAAACCTCAGGTATTCTAAAAAGAGATCTCATACCTAGCCATAAATGATTTATTTAACTCTGAAAACTTTGAAATCCGAAGAGTTTATTCTTATTTTTAAAAATAAGAATGTAAATTACTTTTCTCCCTTAATTATTGGTTGATGCACCTATTGTACCAAACCACACAATTACCATGAGATGGTGCATTCAGATTTTCTCATTCCACTTTATCCATTCCTATACCCGTACATCAACGCCTCCACCACCTAGAGCGTCGCGCTCGCCTTGGCTAATTTTTTGTCCAATAATACAACCTACTGCTTAATGAGAAAGTAGACGAGTAAGTTGATTAATCACAATAATATTAAGCATAGAACGAAATCCCTAAACACCGGGCATGTTCTTAACTTTTCAATGAAGACGGGTCTAAGAGGCGATAAAGAGTAATCTTTAAATGAAAAAATACTTTTTTTTTCATTTATGTGCGATGATGTCACAATTGTAAATTAAGTAAATAATTAAAAGAGCTAAAAGTAAGGTAACTAATGAATGTTAATAGTTACAATCATTTATTTAATTTTAGATATTAAATAAAGGCTAGTAATTAAGTTGATAGACTTTTTTATTTGAGATTTGGGATGGACTATCACCTATGCTTTTCATCTATGAAGGAGGATAAGACAGTGTAAAAATAACAATTATAAAAGAAGGAATATAAACAATAAATGGTAGCTAGCTATATAAACAATAACTGGTATAAAGGAATATATACAATAACTGGTAGCTTGCTATATAAACAATAAAACAATAAATGGTAGAATATGAGGACAGTTTAACTAGAAGAATATTAAGAATAAAATAATATTTCCAAAGTGTCTTCCATTCCATAACCATCTCTTGAAACCATTTGATCCCTATCAACTTGATGGAGCCACAAACTCTGTGGGTGTGCTAGTTTTATATTCATTATTCATACCATATTGTTAGAGTTAATATAAACACAAAACAAATACTATTTAATAAATAAACAAATCATTACCAATTTCTTTAACCACCCTTTAAGTGCAACTTATTTAAATTTTTAATTGAAGTTTATTACTTCAATAGAGATTTTAATTTGAGATTTTCGCTGGATTACGACATATGTTTTTTCATCTATGGACCAACATGAAACAAGTGCACTGTAAAGATTGATTCTATGGCAGTATTTCAAAATTTGAAATAAACAATTATAAAAAAATAAATATAAAATTAACTAGCGGATGAATGGATAAGTGGCAACAATGCATAGAGAACTCATTAATAACTAAAAAAATGACAAAAAATAAAAAGAAAAAAATATCTGATAGCTGATAAATAGATAACATGAAGAATGTAGATGCACGTGATCCAACCACAGACTATATAGATATGCTAACTTAAATTTTAATCAAAATACATTTAAACGTAAACTAAATACAAAAATATTACAACAATAAAATAAATTTTGCTATATACCTATTACATTTTGAATTAATCTTGTTGATTAACTAAAATCTGAAATCTGAGATAATATCTCAACGCCTATCGGCATAACTACTTTGTATTTGTTATGTTACGAGCATAACTACTTTGTATTTCTTATGTTACGAGGGACAGAATGCTAAATCCTGCGCAAATAGAAAGGAGATGCTGTCCACAAGCCATGACTCGTGATTTTGAGGCCGCGCAGCATCGGCACTTTCGCTTTCCCTTTCCGGTTCCGGCAGGAGACAGCATCTGCAGAGAGGGCAGGTCGTCTGACGTTGATGAAGCCACTTCTCCAAACAATCCCTGTGAAATACATGAAAGCAATTGCACAGTTCTCTTATCTCATCATCCTCCTCCAACCTGCTCAAACACACAGCACACACAGCATCATCCTCTTCAGTTTTCCCATAAAATCTCTGTGCAAACTCACCGAAGGTGGTAACGGGCAACCATTCTCTGATCATCTCTCCATGCTCGGATGGATTCATCTCAAAAAAAGAAGAAGAATCCGCTGTCTCGGGTTCCAAAAGAGCAGCCAACCCAACACATCGGAGAACCAACCAGAGGGCGTTCTTCATGCATGCTACGTAAACCGCGGCGCACAGAAACAGCCTGTGAATGACGAGGAACCCCATGATCGCAGGAAGGAGGAAGATGGAACCCTCGACCTCCAATGTTACGAAGATTGCCTTGGAAGGCAGAAATATATATAAAGGTCCAATCCAGCTTGTTGGTATTAAAAAACCATATGGAATCGATGACGACGTAGATAGCAGCCCATTACACGGCCCCAGGACCGAATGCCTTTCCTCGTTATTCTATGATAACTGAATACATAATTCCCCATGAAATGACTCTTGCACGGAAAGGTAGCAAAAAAGAAAGGAATCAAAACCGCCCCGCCCCGCCCAGAATTGGATGGCTCATCAGATGAAGAATCCAACGAAACGAATGGACGGAGGGGAGTCGAAGGGAAAAGGAATCATCAGTAACAATGAGACTGACTTTGACTTTGACTGAAGTGTAAGGGGAGGTCGATAGTCCTTTGAGACTGACTTTGACTGAAGTGTAAGGGGGAGGTCGGGACTCGATAGTCCTTTCAACGCAGTGAAACAATTCGCTCAGAATCTATCAAACTTTTAAAATATATCTTTAATTTAGTCATTATGAATGTTTTTGGGAGGTGTAGTATTTAATATCTAGGTTAGTTACTGTGATCTCAGTCAATATATCATTATGATATATCTTGGGAGAAGTGTAGTATTTAATATCGAGGTGAGCTATATCATTATGATATATTTTTGGGAGAAGTGTAGTATGCAATATCTAGGTTAGCTAATGTGATCTTATGAATTATTAAAGTGGGATCTTAGGTTAGCTAGTGTCATATTTAAATACTTTTTATAAACAGCAAGTAATGAACATAATTAATGATTAACATTATTTTCATGAAAATGTATGATTGTGCAAGGAAGATTGTTTTTTCTTTTTGGTTAGTGAATCTTTGAAGTGAAAAGAGATTGGAACATTTTAAAGATTTTAAATATCTTTTACCAACATGATAATGAAATGGGGTATGACTAATTATTTTTTACAAACATGATAGTGAAACGAGGCCTGACCAACATTAAACGTCTGATTTTGCAAAGAAAGAAAGGATTTTTCCTTTTTGGTGGGTGAATCATGAAGAGATTGGAAACATCATAACTCTCCAAGTATCTTTCACAAGTATAGTAGCAAAATGACTAATGACTAAGTATATTTCACAAAAAGTCTCCAAGTATCTTTCACAAGTACAAGTATAGTAGCAAAATGACTAATGACTAAGTATATTTCACAAAAAGTAGGGAAATGATAGATGACCAACCCTACTTACATAAATGAAAATCTATGATTGTTTGGAAATAAGGATTTTTCTTTTCGTGAATGAATCATTAAAGTGTGAAGAGTTTGGAGATATCAAAGTCCCCAAGTATTTTTCACAAACATGGTAGTGAAATGACCAATGATTAACACTACTTGAATAAAAATGTATAATTTTGCAAGAAAATATGTCTTTTCCTTTTGATTTGTGAACCACTAAGGTGAGAAGAGATTGCAGACATCATAAATCCCCAAGGACATATGAACATATGTTTTTAGTTAGAAGTTGAGATTTGTAAGCAACATGTTTTCTTGAATGGGTTATGGTTGTTTTTTAAATTAATTTGGGCCTCACATTTTCCTTTATGATCAAGGGCATTGCCACAACCCTCCTTGTGATTTGTGTTTTTGGGCATTTACTCACACAATGTGTATGGTAGATTGAAAAAAATCCTAAAAGTAGTTGTTAGATCTAACAACAAGGTAATTTGGTTCAACATTCATGAGATCAAGGACACCAATGATAATTTCAAAGACAATTAATATGGTGGTTTGACCAAATCCATCTAGAAATGGACTTTTCCACTATGTATAAGGATTAGGCATCCAATGGATCCTAAAAACTACAATCTTGATAAACCCATTGTTTGTTAGCTTGCAATTGAGATAATAGGCCTAATTTTGAGGCACATAGTTAATCATGCCAATTTATCAACCACCATCCTTGATTATAGGATGAACAAAAAAGTTGCAAAATTCATTTTGACACCTAACAATAAGGCAATGTGATTCAACATACCATGAGATCAAGGATACCATCAATAATTTCATGACAATGTCGTTCAACATTCATGAGATCAAGGGCAACATCAATAATTTCATGACAATGTTGTTCAACATTCATGAGATCAAGGACGCCATCAATAATTTCATGACAATGTCGTTAATCATTCATGAGATCAAGGACATCATCAATAATTTCACAACAACATGGTTCAATATTCATGATATCAAGGACACTAGAAAATTCTAGTAACTACCAATCTCATTTCCTTGAGAGATTTTCAATGGTATATAGGGAATAAGTGCTCAACAGATAACAAATATTGCACTGTAGATGATGTAACAGTAAAAAACTGTTTTACTGTAACTTCTCGAAATGTAATATCTGTATCCGGATATTCTCAATGATTACTTAGTTGAATAATCAACCAATGGAAAATAATTCCATATTGGAAATATTAAATAAATATTAAAGATGAATGATGATAAAAGATTACAAGGTGAGTGCCATATATATATTAATTGTAAAGTCACTTTGGATACCATCCATGAAAGGATGCGTCATTTTAGAATAGTTTACTAATAATCATTTATTAATTATTAATTATTAATATCAATATATATTAATATTAACAAATCCTTCAATCTTTATTAACAAAATATCAGAAACATAAGTACAAAGGGCAGATTTTCAATGCATCATTCCTTTAACAAAGGAGGAAAACCCTGCTTTTATAGCAAAAAGGAACCTCAAACCCCAAGGGAGTGAATTTGACAGTGTGAGGTGTTTTGGGGATTAATAAAATAGTGGGAGGAAGGACTGAGTGTCGGAATGAATGGCTTCCACCTATGTTGAGGTATCCCACTTAGTTTGGGAAGCCTTTATCTCCTCTAACAACTTCATCCAAGAGGCAAAACCACCCTCCATGAGTGAATTCGCCCCTCTTTTGTGGAAGTGATTTGGAGCCCCTCCTTTGATGGTTGAAGATTCTCCTCTATGCTCATAAATTTCCTAGACAATATCCTCAACAAATTTGACACCTCATAGACAAGTCCCATACAAGCTTCCTTTGATTTAGGGATTGGATTTTCTCCAAATTTCCCATTTATTTGACCCTCTGAGTCATTTTGGAGAGAAAAACCAAATTAATAATCGAAAATTAATAATTTGACTCTCAAAATGGGTTAAAGGGTTAAGTTAGGTATCTGGGTCCAAAAATGAGCATTCCCATGACCAAATTGGATCCATAGTCCCAATTTTATGACCTTTTGAAATATTACAATTAAAATACACCTTATCGATGATTTTATTAAAAAACTAAAAATTACAAAATCCTAGGGGGGACTTATCAGATGTTCATGAAACTCTGGACATATGACCAGCATGGTATAATACATAGACCCTAGGATTTAATAACCTTTTTGAGAAAAAAGGTTACCAAACTCATTATCCCGGCTTTGGAGGATTTTGAGTGAAAAACCTGAAAATTATGTTGCTTAAAAAAACGTCATATAATTAACAAGGGAAAAAACACTCAAGGATGATGACCTTAATGACCAAGTATAAGAAGGCCAAGCCTTTTACATGAAAGAACCTCATGCTATTTCATTGCGTCGAGAGGCGATCTACAACCCAATATGGGTGAGATCTTGTAACGTTATGTAATGTTATGTAATGTTACATAATGTTACATAAATGTCGGCCTTAAAAAATAAAAAAAATTATTTGTCCTCCAAAATAAATGTCGGCCACAAAAACAACCTAATATAGGGGAGATGTTGTAATTTTTCTACCCAACAAAACAATAAGAAATAAAAATTTAATTATCGGCCAAAAAAATGTCGGTCAGAAAAAAAAAACACAATATGGGGGAGATGTTGTAATGTTCCTACTTAACAAAATAATAAAAATGAATTATACGCAAAAAAACTATTGGTCGTACACATGGTTTTAAAACCATGTCCAAGGCCTCCTAAACAACCCATGGTTTTATTGTACATGGTTTATGAGGGCCTTTCAAATAGTTTTAAAACCATGTGCAAGGCCTCCTAAACAACCCACGGTTTTGTTGTACATGGTTTAGGAGGTCGTTGCAAATGGTTTTAAGACCATGTGCAAGGCCTCCTAAACAACCCATGGTTTTAGGAGGGCCTTGCACATGGTATTAAAACCATGTATGGGGGAGATGTTGTAATGTTCTTTCCTAACAAAATAAAAAATAATAAAAAATATTATATGTCGGCCATAAATAGTATTAAATATTAATAATAAAAATATTATATGTCAACCTTAAATAAAAAGATGTGTCTTTTGGTCTGAATCACACTGAAGATGATAGTTGAGTGAAATACTTAAGAAGAGGTTTGCACCTCCAAAGATTCGATCCCTCTCGATGATTCATAGAGCCTAGGATTTGGATCTATGCTAGTTTATTACAATTCCCTTGAAAGGGTGTGAACATCCAAAAGAGGCCACAACTAGCCATGATGAAACCACGAAACTTCTGAGCACTGATGTCACGTCCCCATGCCTCCAACCAGCGAAGAGGACACGACCCATGGCGTTGACCAACCAGGCTAAGAGCCCCATGAACATGTACATGATAAAAATTGCAAAAATAGACTGCTGAAAGGAAATGCATTGAAGTAAAACATGCACAAGTGCAATTGTTTATCATACACAGCTATAGTTATTTATCATGCACAGTGGAATCAACATGCATTCACACAAGCATTCATTTAACATGTTCATCATATCATTAACAGTAAACCTAGTTGCATAAGGAGAAATGGACAAGATCACTTATCTTATGATGAACTCGATCCACAACCAGCTACGTCGCTGCAACGTTCCACCCAACCATAGGCCAGTGTGCTCCTTAATCTCTCAGCGGCGCTGCCACCCCCGAGCTGGCCATGATTCTCCAAGGAATAAGGGAACTAGCAGGCTGACACATAGCCAAGGATACACAAACATAGCCAAGCCAACACAGTTGGGTTTATCAGGCCATCTAGGAATTGGAAAAGGTTCAATGCTAAGCTGGTGAGCTCATTACAGAGCCAAGAACACCTACACCAGAACTAGCCTGACTTCTAAGACACCCACACACACCCAACACAAGGAATCAGTCCCTTCTCTGCTACACAGTCCCTCAGGCCTTGCATTCCCTTCCAGTGCTATTCAGGGGTTGTGGAGAAGAAATCCAACCCTCTAGCTCTGTCTGTGTGGTTTCCAGCCACTAGGTTTGTCAAGCAAAACTAAGCCCCCATCCCTGCTCCCTACACAGTCCGAAGACCAACCATTGCACGTATGCAATCAATCAGAATCACGACTAAATAGGGGGAACGATTTCTAAGTTGTTCTTGGCCCTCTCGTGGCCAAAACGACTCCCAACACTCTACAGAAGCCCCCACAGCGTAACAGCAAACACAAGTATAGGGGAAAGATACTCCCAAGCGGATTACAAAAGTTCTAAACGCAACAACGAACACATTCACAACATGGGGAAATCGACAGTCCGCCCTGGACAACTAAAGATGTGGAAAACTTACACGGGCCGCACTGAAGAAAAAAATACACATACTCCCAGTCTACGCGTGGATGAAATCTTGCACCAGACCTCAATCATAGATAAGAACACAAAATTCACAGGGAAGGAAGACCACAACAACCCAAAATCATCCTACGAGGAGAGGATATAACCGCCCATCCACAAATCTGCAGAGGAGAAAAAAACCGTGAGGAAAAAAACAAACTGTGGAGGTAACGCACGATGAAGTGAATGAGTGGAGAGCGTGATCGGTTCAGCACTATCGTGGAAGAAGAGTGGTATGCCTGCGCGCGTGAGGACGGTGGTTTCTTCCATTGTGAAGTCAACCGTGGTGGAGTGTACATGTGGGTGAGGACTGACAGTCCTGCCACCCCACTCCCAAAACAATTAACTGCCTCAACCACCACCAACAATTCTTCAATCAAAGTGGTTGGGTAAGGCAAGGAAAGAAGACACATGGATTTTTACCCCATTGGCCAAGGTTTGACAAATTCCCCCACATCCTTATCCTTGTGAAAATCATGCCCCTTTCTCATTTTAGTTGCCGCGATCGTAACTAGTCGGGTTCATTTAATTAATTATAAATGCATATTTACATGATGACAAACACAATATATGCCGCATGCCCCGATATACCATCAGTGACAATTTTAAATCCAAAACATAGCATAACCGATCAATGGTGGGGCCTTGGCCTTTAGCTCCACACCATAATCATTTACAATATATACATCATGTACATTTAATGCAATGGGGTAAAAACCGGGGTGTTACATTCCCCTCCCCCTTCAATAGCATTGTCCTCGGTGCTTACAAAATTGAACAAAATGCTACACTGGTATCGCCTCAGTGTTCCGCAAAATTGAACAAAAATGGGTGTGCCAATTGCATGGCATCCTCCAGCTCCCATGTAGCCTCTTCAGGTCTGAAGTGATCCCATTGCACCTTTACCTGACCTATGGCTCGGTTCTAGAGCATTGTGACCTTCCTGTCGAGGATGCGCATTGGCTCGATTCAGAATTCTCCCTTGGGTTCCACCTGAATCACATCCCAATTTATCACATGGTTAGGATCATGTACATATCTCTTAAGCAAAGAAACATGAAAAACATTATGAGCTCTAGTGCTAGCAGGCAATGCAAGTCTATATGCAACTGGCCCTATTCTTTCAAGCACTTCAAACAACCCACAGTATCTTGGTGACAACTTGGCACAACTTCCAATATTCAAGGAACTCTTCCTTGCCCTCACTCTGAGGTAAACATGATCCCCAACACTGAACTCCCCGTTCACCCTATGCTTATCTGCATATCTTTTCTGTCTGTCCTGTGCTGATTTCAGCTTCTGCCTGATCTTGACAACCTCTTGCTCCATCTCCTTGAGCAATTATGGTCCAAGCACAATCCTGTTCATTGGATTGTCCCAAGTCACTGGTGTCCTACACCTTCTCCCATACAAAGCTTCATACGGACTCATCCCCAGGGATGCCTGCTGTCCATTGTTATAAGCAAACTCTACCAAGTGCAAGTAATCTTCCCACTTGGTTGGTTTGTCCATCATGTACATGCGAAGCATATCTTCAAGCACCTGATTAACTCTCTCTATCTGACCATCAGTCTGAGGATGGTATGCAGTGCTGAAGTTTAGCTTTGTACCCAAATCCGCAAACAACCCCTTCCAAAAGTTGGAAGTGAACTTGACATCTCTGTCAGAGACTATTGCCTTCGGCAATCCATGCAATTTGAATATCTCCTTCATGAAGATCTTTGCAATGTCACCAGTCTCATACGTAGACTTAATCGGTATAAAATGTGCTGCCTTAGTCAACTTGTCTACCACAACCATGATGGAATCATGTTGTCTCCAAGTCATCGGCAATCCGGTAATAAAATCCATGGAAATAACTTCCCATTTCCATTCTGGAACTGGCAAAGGCTGCAACAATCCTGTTGGATGTTGATGCTCAACTTTCACCTGTTGACATTTCATACACCTCGAAATGTACTCATCCATATCCTTTTTCATTCCTGGCCAAAAGTACTCCTTTCTAGCTATAGCAATTGTCTTCTGATATCCTGGGTGACCAGAATACGGAGCTTGATGGATCTCATCCATAACAACTCTCCTCAAATCTGCTACATTTGGAATATAAATTCTACCTTTATAAGTGAGAATCCCATCTTCTTCCAATTTATATCCCTCATACCTCTTCTCAAGACTCTGCTGCTGCAACTTGCCTTTTACATGTTCATACAATTCATCTCCAGCAGCATGACTAACAACCTGCTGCCTCAAATCTGCTTGGAAAATACTAAGAGATGCCACATGCATTTCCTGCACCTTCCTGCTGAGTGCATCAGCTACCTTGTTTTCTTTCCCTTTTATGTGCTTGATTTCAAAATCAAACTCACATAGAAACTCTAGCCATCTTGCTTTCCTAGCATTTAGAGTAGGCTGATCAAATAGATACTTCAGTCCACAGTGATCTGTTCTGAGCTCAAATCTTCTACCCATCAAGTAATGTCTCCACATCTTGAGAGCATGTACTATGGCTGCAAGCTCTAGATCATGAGTGCCATAGTTCGTCTCATGTTCCTTCAGCTTTCTTGACTCATAACATATCACGTGGTTGTCCTGCATAAGGACTCCTCCAAGCCCTTGTTCACATGCATCGGTACATACCACAAAATATTTCTCTGGATCTGCAACCTTCAATATTGGTGCACTGGTGAGAAGATTCTTCAACTGCTGGAATCTTTCTTCACACCTCGATGTCCATTCGAACTTCATCCCCTTCTTTTGCAAAGAAGTGATAGCATGTGCAACTTTGGAGAATCCCTCAATGAATCTCTTGTAGTATCCTTCAAGTCCCATAAAAGATCTTACATCTGTCACATTTCTTGGAGTAGGCCAATTCATAATGGCTTCAATCTTTTTAGGGTCCACAGATATACGTTCCTCTGAGATAATGTGACCCAAGTACTAAATTCTATCTCTTTAGAAGTCACACTTGCTCAGTTTTGCATACAACTGATGCTCCCGGAGCAAATTCAATGTCAATCTCAAATGCTCTTCATGCTCTTCCTCATTCTTAGAATAAACAAGAATGTCATCAAGGAAAACAAGAACAAACTTGTCCAAATACCTACTGAAGACACTATTCATAAGGCACATAAATGTGGCTGGTGCATTTGTGAGACCAAATGGTACCACTACAAACTCATAATGCCCATACCTTGTCCTGAAGGTTGTCTTATGAATGTCTTCATCCTTGATTCTCACTTGATGTTAACCAAACTTCAAGTCAATCTTGGAAAATACCTTTGCTTCCCTCATTTGATCAAAGGGGTCATCAATCCTAGGCAAAGGATATTTATTCTTCACGGTAACCTTGTTCAATTGTCTGTAATCAATACACAATCTGAGTGTACCATCTTTCTTCTTTACAAACAGAACTGGTGCTCCCCAAGGGGACACACTCGGTCGGATATACTTCTTGTCCAACAACTCTTGTAATTGCATCTTCAATTCTAGCATCTCTGGTGTACTCATCCTGTAAGGTGCCTTGGACACTGGTGCTGCTCCTGGCACAAGTTCAATGGTGAAATAAATGTCATGCTTTGGAGGAAGCCCTGGAATCTCATCAGGAAACACATCTCTGAATTCCTGTAACACCTGATAGTCGTCCAACCTACGAGTTTCATCTCTTGTTTCCTCCAAAATCTGAGCTGCATAAAACTGGCAACCCTTCCTACAGAACTTCTTTAACTACATTGCTGAAACCTGCCGTACTGAAATCACCTTTGGAATACCTTTCACAACTACTAGGTTCCCTTCTTCATTCATGCATTCGAAAGTCTTATTATAACAATCAAGCCTCACCCTGTGAGCTTCTAACCAATCCATTCCAATGAGAACATCATAGGAACCAAGCGGTAGAACATTCAGATCTACACGAGTGACCAATCCATTCATGACCAATGGACATTTCTCTACCACTTCACTAACCTTTCTCTTAGTTCCAGTGGCTAGCTAAACTAACCAAGAATTCCTATGCTTTACCTTCTTAAAAGCACAAATCTCCACTACTCTAGGAGTAATGTAACTGTGCGTAGAACTAGGGTCAATTAAAATAGAAACAGATTGCTCAACAATCTTGCCTGCTACTTCAAGCATCGCTGACTGGTGATCTTCTTGACGGTCCTCCAATGCTGCATAGATCCTAGGAACTGTCCTTGCTACTTGTCCTACTGTTTCTGCTCCTTGAAGGTTATAAGCTGGTCTTGCACTCTCATTCTCGAGTGGACAATTCCTGTGCATGTGGGGTCCTCCACATTTCCAACATTGAAGTGGCCCTCTATTCTGTTGTGGATCCTTAGGCTTTTCTCCTATCACTCCAACCGGCTTACTCACAGCTTGCGATGGCTGCTTCTGCTGATTCCTGAAGTTAGAAGGCTTGAAACCTTTCTTTCTTTGGTCAAACTTCTCGTTCTTCTTGTCCTTCCATGCCTTATGGTAATCGGGTTTACCTTTGCTTTGCTCATAGCAATACTTAGCCTTCCTTATTGCTTCTTCAATATTTCTAGGTTCATAAAACTCGATTTTATCTTTGTAGGACTGAGGTAGTCCACTCAGAAAATGCTGGACCTTTACTTTTTCATCTCTGATGTACCAGACATACCTCAACAGCTCCAAAAACTTATTTGCATACTCTTCCATGGTCTGCTGTCCTAATCTTAGCTCATGGAATTCCTTAATCTTGTCATCGTAATACCTGTCAGATAGATACTTCTGCTTGAAGTACTTCTTGAATTGTTTCCACTTCAGTCTCCTTTCACTGATCCTCTTTACTTGCTTGAAGTGTTCCCACCAAATGGATGCCCTTCCATTCAGATTGAATATGGAAACTCTTGCCTTCATGTTTCCTGAATAATCATGCACTTGAAAGTACTTCTTTATCCCAAGAAGCCAAGCTTTAGCTTCTTGTCCCGTCTTTATCTCACCATCAAATGTAGGAGGTTTAGCTTTCTTAAATTCATCCCAAGAGCGGTCCCTATGGTGTCTCTTTATTTTTCTTTTACGAAAAGAAGAGCTTGAATCCCTACTAGATTCTTCAGAATCAGATGATCCACTAGAAGTCCTTCTCCTTCTCCTAGTATTGCTCTTATTGCCTTCTGGTCTTGCTGTACCTCGTCCAGATTCTATCTTTCTATGTAAGTCTGTCAAACTCTGCAACATAGCAGCATTCAACTGATGCTGCTCTTCCTGGGCTTTAATCAAGCTTCTCATCGTGGTTGCAACATCTAACGGTGTCTCTTGGAATCTCCTTCCATTAGACTCAATGTCATCATTTCTGTTACGAACATTTTCTCCCATGGCATCTTCTGCTCGTTCATGAGAATCCCGGGTATCATACCCATCATGGGTTCTCATAACTGAACCACCACTTACTTGTCAAACTACACTACCTGGAATACTTCCCTTGAAGGTGACTATGATTCTACAAACGTGTTAGCAACACAACTGTTAGATGCATAATATTGATATAAATCAGAATCACTTACCTTCTCCTGGAATAACCATAAAATAACAATTTGCCCAAACACACAAAAATTTTCTTCATCGAAGAACATCTGTCTCAGGGGGATGACAGGGGTCAAGGGGGGCTTCCCCTGAAAAGTAGTCAGAATCTGTCGGGGAAATCCTACTGGAACTCAAAATTCCCTCCTTGTAAAATCAGATCTTATTCAACTATTGAATCAAATCCTATTTCCACTATTGACCCGACGTTTCGGCAGCCCAAATCACTAGTTCCTCTGCTGTATCGGCGGTTGAAACAACTAAATTGTTTCGATGTACATCGGCTGTCGGATCCTCTACCCCTTTAGAAGGTTAGTTCTTTAGGCAGCCGCAACGACGTTTGTCCAATCCACTGCGGTTTCCGATGGCCATACTCATCGGCTGTCGGAAGCTCTAACCTTCCGACGTCTTTATACTTAACCAAAATCTTCAATTTTCCCTTTTCATCGGTGATCGGATCCACTATCCTTCGGAAGGATAGTCCTTCCGACAGCTGTAACAACGGGACGCGTTCTTCAATCTTCTTCCGATTGGTGGCACAACCAAATCGGCGTCGGCAGACTTCTTACATCGGAAGACTAGTTCTTTTGGCTTCCGCAACGGCGGGCGATCGAACAACTTTCCTCTTTTGATTGGCCGCTGTTTGCCTTCCTTAGTAGAATTTTAATCTTCGACGTCTGTGGTCTTTTCTCATCGGCCGGCTAGTGCCTTTCACTTCCGCAACGGCGGGCGATCGAACAGCTTTCTTCTTCCGATTGGCAGCTGTTTTCCTTACTTAGCAGAATTTTAATCTTTGGCGTAATAATTTCATCGGCAGATGCAACGCCGGCTCCTCAACCTCGATATTTTTTCGATTGGCGACACAACCCGATCGATATCGGCAGCCTTTCTTCTCGTCGGAAGACTTAGCAATTTGGACTTCTGCAACGGCGGATGCTTGATCCTCTAAGCACTTCCGCGTCGGAGATCTTTGCACATTGGAAGGCTAGTGCCTTTCGCTTCTGCAACGGCGGCACACCAAACAACTAATTCCTTTCGATCGGCACCAAATCGCTTAGAAAATTTTTCCGATTTCTTTCCAACTGTGCCCCGTCGGGCATGCTTTCGCCTAGCGCTTTCGCTACATTGGAATTCCTTCCTGTTAGGTCTTCCGCTATAGCGAAAGTCTTTCCCGCTAGTGCCCCGACTGCTCAACACTTAGACCATTTTCTTTTGAATTTCCAGTCTGATTCTGCTGGGTAGAAAGGAATACTACCTCTGTCAGTTTCTCCTTCTTGGCACATAGAGGCCCATTGTTGCAACCCTAATTCTCTGATACCACTAACTGTCACGTCCCCATGCCTCCAACCGACGAAGAGGACGCGACCCATGGCATTGACCAACCGGGCTAAGAGCCCCATGAACATGTACATGATAAAAATTACAAAAACAGACTGCTGAAAGGAAATGCATTGAAGTAAAACATGCACAAGTGCAATTGTTTATCATACACAGCTATAGTTATTTATCATGCATAGCGGAATCAACATGCATTCACAGAAGCATTCATTTAACATGTTCATCATATCATTAACAGTAAACCTAGTTGCATAAGGAGAAATGGACAAGATCACTTATCTTATGATGAACTCGATCCGCAACCAACTACGTCGCTGCAACATTCCACCCAACCATAGGCCAGCGTGCTCCTTAATCTCTCAACAGCGCTGCCACCCCTGAGCTGGGCATGATTCTCCAAGGAATAAGTGAACTAGTAGGCTGACACATAGCCAAGGATACACAAACACATCCAAGACAACAAAGTTGGGTTTATCAGGCCATCCAGGAGTTGGGAAAGGCTCAATGCTAAGCTGGTGAGCTCATTACAGAGCCAAGAACACCTACACTAGAACTAGCCTGACTTCTAAGACACCCACACACACCCAACACAAGGAATCAGTCCCTTCTCTGCTACACAGTCCCTCAGGCCCTCCATTCCCTTCCAGTGCTATGCAGGGGTTGTGGAGAAGAAAGCCAGCCCTCTAGCTCTGTCTGTGTGGTTTCCAGCCACCAGGTTTGTCAAGCAAAACTAAGCCCCCATCTCTGCTCCCTACACAATCCGAAGACCAACCATTGCACGTATGCAATCAATCAGAATCACGGCTGAACAGGGGGAACGATTTCTGAGTCATTCTTAGCCCTCTCGTGGCCAAAACGACTCCCAACACTCTACAGCAGCCCCCACAGCATAACAACAAACACAAGTACAAGGGAAAGATACTCCTAAGCGGATTACAACAGTTCTAAATGCAACAACGAACACATTCACAACATGGGGAAATCGACAGTCCACCCTGGACAACTAAAGACATGGAAAACTTACACGGGCCGCACTGAAGAGGAAAATACACATACTCCCAGTCTGCGCGTGGATGAAATCTTGCACCAGACCTCAATCATAGATAAGACCACAACATTCACAGGGAAGGAAGACCGCAACAACCCAAAATCATCCTGCGAGGAGAGGATACAACCGCCCATCCACAAATCTTCAGAGGAGAAAAAAACCGTGAGGAAAAAAACAAACTGTGGAGGTAACGTGCGGTGAAGTGAATGAGTGGAGAGAGTGATCAGTTCAGCACTATCGTGGAAGAAGAGTGGTATGCCTGCACACGTGAGGACAGTGGTTTCTTCCATTGTGAAGTCAACCATGGTGGATTGTGCGTGTGGGTGAGGACTGACAGTCCTGCCACCCCACTCCCAAAACAATTAACTAACTCAACCACCAGTAGCAATTCTTCAATGAAAGTGGTTGGGTAAGGAAATGAAAGAAGACACATGGATTTTTACCCCATTGGCCAAGGTTTGACAAATTCCCCCACATCCTTATCCTTGTGAAAATCATGCCCCTTTCTCATTTTAGTTGCCGTGATCGTAGCTGGTCGGGTTCATTTAATTAATTATAGATGCATATTTACATGATGACAAAGACAATATATGCTGCATGCCTCAATATACCATCGGTGACAATTTTAAATCTAAAACATAGCATAACCGATCAATGGTGGGGCCTTGGCCTTTAGCTCCGCACCATAATCATTTACAATATATACATCATGTACATTTAATGCAACAGGGTCAAAACCGGGGTGTTACAACTGAGTAAGAATAAGTGATTTGTTCCTATCCTTGGCGGCTCACTTGAAAAATCCCCTAAGTGCAACTTAGTGGATAACATATGGCTCCAACTGCGAGACATGTGCTCGATAAGGTCTTTAGGCAAGGAGAGGATACGAGAATACCAGAATATATGGATTATATAACATGTAAAAACATCTCAAATTGACAAGAAAACCTTAGTAGCACAAGTTTTATGAACAAAACTAATGATCCAAAAGTTGTTTTATTAAAAGGAACGAAAAACTAATTGATGAAAGAGAGTTTTTTCCCTAAGTACATAAAACAAATGCATAAAGTAAATTCTCACTTTAAGGAGCTTATTTTCCTACTCTAAACATGATATAAAAAGGCTAGGTGTAATAAAAAAATCCAATGTAACCACCTAAGCATATTATTAACATAAAATAAAATTTCCTTGTCTTTGGTTACCATCCAAAGCAAGGACACTTTATTTAGAAAGTGCAAACCTGCATGATGATCCAGAATGGGTGGGATGGACGGGAAATCATAGGCATGGATAATGTCATCAAAATTCTTCCCAAACTGGTAGGTTCTCGTGCAAGCTTCTTCTATCCATGACTAGATAGGGTTGATATACAAATCAGCATGATGAGGCAGATTGACTACACCATCATACCGATGATCAAATCTTATCGAATGATGACTTGTTGTAAAATACTCAAATTTCTCCACAACATAAGGAACCTCTATATGTGAAGGTAATAACTGAAACTGATGCATCATACCTGAATCTTCACTACACCGCCTCTCTATGTCTTCATTACTGATATTGATATATGGCTCAGACTCATAATATGGATAAACCACATTCTCCTCTCCCACATAAAAGTNGCATCATCCCTGAATCTTCACTACACCGCCTCTCTATGTCTTCATTACTGATATTGATATATGGCTCAGACTCATAATATGGATAAACCACATTCTCCTCTCCCACATAAAAGTTTCCCAAGGCCACAAGATCCATTCTCTCTTCTTTAAAAACTTCATATATAGGATCTTCAATAAAACCATGAAGAGACTCAAAAATCCCTCCATTAGATATGTCATAGACAATATTATCAATAAAACCATCAAAATTTTCTTGTTCATTATTTTCCTCCTCATACATGTCATAGATTTGAATTTTCATGAATGTCCAACAATCCTCATCAACATATTTGTCAGACATAAGGGAATCTTCATCACTTGTATCATTCTCCAGGCTATACTTTTTCTCCTCTTCATACTCATCTTCTTCGGAAAAAAGGTCACAAGGAGGTAAACCTTCAAGACTATCATCATTATATGGAGAAGAGATAGGAGCTCCATCATGCACATTACAACTTTCATCATAAGTTTCATTATAAGATTATGTAATGGTTTCATCCTGAGGTAGATTTGGAGTACAAATGTGATCATCATCACTGAAATAATCATGAAATCATTCCCAATCATCAATATTCTCTGTTTATGTGACATGAGGAGGGTCTTCAATAATATCTTCAATGAATGGTTCTTCATGCACATCCTCAATGGGATCATCATCGATTTCTTCTTCATTGTGATCTCTTGGAGGTAGAACCCAATACCTATCATTTCCTATCCTGAAGAAATGAGGTAATTTAGGGTCTTCCTCATGGTACTCTATCCAAGGAAAAGAAGCATAAAGGAACCCTTATAGGAACTTGTCTAAATATTCCATTGTAGTCTCTCATGTATGCCACTGCCTCAAGAATATTCTAAGGAATATTGAAAGGGAAGTAATACCTTTATTTGGAAGACAATTGAGATACCATGCACAAGCATTTCCTCGTAGAGTGCTGACAAACATTTCCATCATATTATCTTCATACAAAACATTGAAGTCAACGAGAATTTTAAGGAAAGATATGACATGTTGGAACTCTGCATGCTCATTTCCCAAAAATATAGGTAGATGACCATATATATCTTCACCATTATGATAATTGGGGAATCCTGGTATGTTTGAGAAGTTAATGGAAGGACATTTATTGCAAATCTGAGCTCTGTCCTCATCCATGTTGTTTACACAATAGAAAGCATTTGATATAACCACGGAGCTGTCAAAAATATGAGCTTTAAAATTTTACTGTTTGCATAAGCTCACCTACACACAATCCATCTCAACATTTTTTGTGAGAAATAAGGTTTTTATCCCTTCAATGGAGTCACAATGCGAAAAGAAAATATGCATCATAAATCTTTCACAAAAAATTATCTTTTTTGCTTTTCTTTGTATAAAGGGAAAAAGGTTAGTAGAGTCGCCAAACAAAGAATCAAAGATCTACTCTAATCACTCATCAAACAAAGAAAAAACAAAAAAGAATGAAGAAATTCGTAACCCATAAATAAAAATATTTATCCCCAGCAACGACGCCACAAAGTCTTGCTGTCATTCACACACCTGGGGGTTAAGCGTAGCAGAAATCTTCAAGCTGCTAGATGTGTCCTTGGGGAAAAGTCTCGACTCAAGTACTGTCACTTGATCTTGACTCCTATGTTTAGGCCAAACTCCTAACGAATCCAAGGGGGGTGGTACCTAAGAAAGAGTTGTCTAAGGCTCTTTAATTTTTAATCGTTATTGATGGAAGTAAGCTGTTTAGGAGTTTTTTTAAGTAAATTATGATACAAGATTGTTTGGAAATTTAAGTAAATATTCAGCAGCATAACATCAACACATAAAGAGAGAATAAAATAATTGTAGATCAGATCAGTGTCAATGGATCCAAGTGAAATAATGTTGTTGAAGTAAAATGTTTTGCAAATGTGTCTTGGTCAGTTTTAATTATTAAGATATGAGTTGAATTATGGGAAGGGAATTATCGATATATTGGAAGTAATGGAAATGTGTCTGAAAGTGTTGATGTATTTGTAACTTCGAAATGTATTCACTTGTATATCTTATGTATTGTACCCCAATGTTCCTATCGGGAAGTGTCTGTAATGTAATTGAGTCATGTCATACCCCGATGTTCCTATCGGGAGAATCAATAATGTAAACAAGTCATGTAAAGTCATTGAGGTTAACCCTCCATTGTAAGTCGGGGAAATAGTCCCCACAATTGACTTAAGGTTAACCCTCCTTGTTTATCGGAGGGAAAAGTCCCCACAGTTGTGGGGCACTAGGGTTATTAGACTCTCCTAGAGAAGTCATCCCTGGTAAGTAATTGTTAAGTGAGGACGACTTGTTGGAGTGGAAATAAAGTGAACAGAAGAATATAAATAGAAGAGAGACTCTCCTCATTTCCATGTGACACTCACTCACTGGGGCGCATGAGTGAGAGAAGAGAAGCTCTCTCAAGTGAGAGAGAGAGAACGACTGTTGGAGATCATATTTTATGTCTTTGGGTTTTACTGCTGCCATTGGTGCTCATTCTATCTCTGATGAAGTTACGAGGTTTTCTCCTTTATGGTTTTCCTGAGGAAAATTCTTTGTGTCTCTTGTCTCTTGTGATTTTTGCTGTGCATGTTATTCTCTCAGATAAGATCCTAGATCATATTGCTTAAAAGATAAAAATATAACATGGTATCAAAGCTAACCTAAGAAGAAGACACTGTGCAAGTGTAGAAGCTAGGGATTCTTAATTTTTGGGTCTCTCTCCACAATCCATCAGCAAAAGGAGGCTAGGCTGAACCTCCATTGAAGGGCGCATCTTTCTGTCGAAGCAGAATTTGATTCCGGCCATTTTTAGTTTGTGCTACGAGAAATTAGGGATTTTCACTGAAGAGGAATTTTTGAGTGAGCCCAGGCTAGGATTTCTCTCCTCATAAAAATTGAAATTTAGAGATCAAGGTCTAGATTTTTGGTTGGGTAAAAATTCGGGAAAGTCAAACCCTAATTTGACCCTGGGCCGAAAAAACCCTAAAATACTAAAACTAGTAGTTTTGGTATATTCACTGTATCTCGAGATTGGAGAAGGATCAGGAACCGAAACTTTCATAGTACGAATATAAATTCCTTATGTACACTATGTAAAATTTTCATCCTCAGATTCGCTATATTATGGGAGATATGATTCCTCCAATTCAGGGTTCCAGCCTCTTCCAGGATTCATCCCTAAACAGGACACCTGGGGAGAATTGCTATATCTCAGGATACAAAGGTTTAAATGACATTTCTCAAGATGTTCCAGATAGGGTATGGAATTTAATTTTCATGGTAAACTTTTTAGAGCCTGATGATTCAACATTGACACATGGTAGTCCGTACAAGTTTTCTATTCTAAACAGTCCTGAAATAAGTCACCTTGGGAAAACTCTCATAAGTCCCAATTGGTGAAACCAATTCTGGTAAAACCTTTGGTGTTGGAAAGAGAACGGAAGAGGTTACCTTAGTATGAAATTTCAGACACAGAGGAGCAACAAATTTAGAGATACCATAGAAACAGTATCAAGCATTTATGTAGAAGAAATCGGTAAACTAGGGCTTCCTGTTCCAGGAGCTTCCCTCCACTATTTTTAGAAAATGAGTACATTGAATATCTTTCCTTGAAGAGGTCTATCTTTCTATCCAATCAAACTAAAAGATTCCAAGTTTTGAAAATTAGGGTTTCTCTGACAAACCCTAGATCAACCAGCTCCGAAACCAGGACGAACACCTCAAATTGGTAAGATCTAATCTTTTTTTATTTACATTTTAGGTTCTCATTTCTAAATGACTAGTCACACCAGCTTGATGACAAGCTTGGTGAAACTGACAAATTCCAAGCATGGAAGTATTGGATCTCACTGGTTCTTGAAGAAAATGAATTGGACACCTACATAAGTGGAGAGGTTCTAGTTCCAGAGGGAGATGAGGCTAAAAGCCTTACACAAGAAGAACTTGGTCAAGGCCAAGAAGATCATTGCTGATTCAATCATGGATCACCTTATACCACAAGTGTCTTCCCTAAAGACACTGAAAGAGATGTTTGATTCCTTGACCAAGCTATCTGAAGGGAAGAACATAAATCAAAAGATGACTTTGAGAAAACAGTTGAAGAATGTGAAGATCCATATTGCAGAGACCATACAGTCATACTTTACATTGGTCTCTCAAATCAAAGAACAACTTAAAAACAGTAGAAGAAGAAGTGGAGAATGCAGAAGTTGTGATAACCACCTTGAATGACCTCCCAAGATCATGGGATTCATTCATTCGAGGAATGTGTGACAGAAGGAAGTGATTAATTTCAATAGACTCTGGGAAGAAGAAGAAGCTCGACTCCTAATAAGAGAAAAGAAGATGGGAGCAACTGAAAATCAAGATCTCGTGATTCAAAGAAGATCCCTCAAGCAATGAGGAATATGAAGAACTCAATTCTTGAAGAACCTCTTATCCATCTTGAGCATTTGGATAAGAAATGATGCTATTATGAATAAAGAAGATGATGAAGCTGAAAGAAGGAGTCTAACCATGAAACAAATAAAGATAAGTATTTAATTGTCATTTCATGATATTGTTTTGTTATGTATTTGTTTATATTCAATTGATGTATTATGCATGATATAATGTTTGCATTAATGATAGTATACTACTAATATGCATGTGATGGGTAAGTAGCTCTTGGTGCTATACAACTCTCCATTGCCACTTATCTAGAATGAAACCTCTTTGCTGACATATTGGATTAGTGCACAATCCCAATAATTTCTTGGTAGATATGGAAGGCATCTAGAAAAGTTTCTATGAGATATGGATGAATGTTGTATTGGCTAAAATAGTTGCATGATTATATCTTAATGCAAAATAATTTTTCATTATGAACATACCTTATGAAATGTTTCTAACCATACAACTAATGCATTTGGGTAGTGGAAAGATCGCGTACAATCACCTATAAGAAAAGAAGGATGAGACTTGTTCTGAAGAACAAGTGATGACAGTTCAAGAAAGAATCCAAGATGAAGAATAATATGATGATACTTTGAAAGAAAGAAGAAATCTCAGACATAGTGCAGTTATGCGACACTATTGAGCAACATCATTGATGCAAAGCCTTCTAGCTATGAATAACTAGCCAAGAAGAAAGGGAAGGAGAGTACCAGTTCAAGAAGAATGATGTCTAGGATTCGACATCGAGACCTGAAGGGAAGTCTGTAGTATCTTCCATATGGATCTACAAGATCCAACATGCAGTAGATGACAACATAATGGGATACAAGGTAGGATTCGTAGCATGAGGCTTCTCATGGAAAGAAGGCATAGACTATGAAGAGACATTTGCATCCAGTAGAAGTTGAGGCACATGACAGGCAGGCTCATGTGTGCAAATTAAAGAAGACCTTGTATGAGCTCAGAAGACACCCATAAGATAACACATACATGAAGAGCTAGATGAAGATCTTAACCTTTGCTACAAGGTTGAAGATGAAAGCCTATAGAGGATGACAAGCTCACAGATGGGTGAGAGAAGAAAATTTTCAAGATAGAGGATCTTGGTATCCAGTGACCCTAGATGGATACATAGAATAGTAGTAGCAGAGGAAGCTACTTGTCACTCCAGTACAGGATACATAGAGTACGAAAGGAAGAGGGAGAATAATGCTCCGCTTCAGAGGGAGTGACTGCAGAAGATCCTAAGGTTCAACATGGTACGATAGGATGGACAGATTACTAATGACTCTAGGATTTACCTTTTCTTTAAGGTTGAAGGCGGAAGACCAGTGATTCTCCTGTTATATGTCGATGACTTTTTCCTGATAGGAAAAGAGGAACTCGTTAGAGATGTAAGAAGGAGACTTGTTGTCGAGTTCAAGATGAAGAACTTGGCGATGATGCACTACTTTCTAGGCATGGAGGTGTGGCAAAATACAGATGGAATCTCCCTGGGATGAGGGAAGTATGTAGTAGATATCCTGAAGTGGTTCAGGATGATGGACTGCAAGGCCATGACCACACCTATGGCATCGAACCTGAAGCTATATAGTGTTGCTTCATCAGAATCGGTTGATGCCACGATGTATCATCAAATGATTTGTTCCTTGATGTACCTGACGAATATGAGACCATATATTTTCTTTTCTGTGAATACATTGAGACATGTTCACCTGATGGTTGCAAAGCATGCAGTGAGGTACCTGAAGGGTATAGTTGAGTATGGGCTCAAGTATGATACGAATCTGAAGATTAACTTGGAGGGTTATGTGGATTCAGATTGGGAAAATAGTGCCATTGATCAGAAGAGCACTTCGGGATGCTGCTTCAGTATGAGATCAGAGAGGAGAAGTGAAGCTCCTATATGTGATCCAGATCGAGATCTTTCAAAAGAGGGAGTTCTAGCATAGCCGATGAGACTGGTTGTCTGAGCATAAAATCCTGGTGAAGCTCGTAGGTGGCTCAGACATAAACGGTCCTATAGGTTGTCCTCGGATGTAATAGGTCCCGGCGAAGCTCGCAAGTTATCCTTAGATGTAATCATCCCTTATGTGATTCTATGTTAGAAATGGACAGAGTGAAGTTTGAGTACTTCAAGGAGAATCTTGGTGTTCTCCAGATTGAGGTTCCTTCCAAGAGGAAGTGATGAGTCTGTGAGCCCTTCTGACATGGTGGTAGGATTGGTTCCTCCCATGGTCATATGTAAGTGCTGTGCCCTTTTGACATTGTGGTAGGATTGGTTCCTCCCATGGTCAGATGTAAGTGTTGTGCCCTTCTGACATGGTGAGAGGATTGGTTCCTTCCATGGTCAGATGTAAGAGCTGTGTCTTTCTGACATGATGACAGGATTGGTTCCTTCCATGGTCAGATAGATGAGACGATGACACATCCAGTATGAAAAAGGATTGGCTCTGTGTAGATGCCACATCCAGTATGAAAAAGGGCTGGCTCTGTGATGCCACATCTAGTATGAAAAAGGACT
Source organism: Pseudotsuga menziesii (assembly GCA_001517045.1). Classification (NCBI taxonomy): domain Eukaryota; kingdom Viridiplantae; phylum Streptophyta; class Pinopsida; order Pinales; family Pinaceae; genus Pseudotsuga; species Pseudotsuga menziesii. The sequence goes on from LPNX010678117.1 coordinate 208,285, forward strand.
GGATTTGTGATGACACATCCAGTATGAAAAAGTACTGGCTCTGTGTAGATGCCACATCCAGTATGAAAAAGGACTGGCTCTATGATGCCACATCCAGTATGAAAAAGGACTGGCTCTGTGATGATACATCCAACATGAAAAAGGGTTGGATCTGTAGAGGACTACATCCAGTATGAAAAAGGACTGGCTCTGTAGATGTGCATCCAACATGAAAAAGGGTTGGCTCTGTCAATAAATACCTACATGGAGGCTAGGCCTACACCTAGCATGAAAAAGGGTTGGCTCTGTAGAACTTCTTGTGACGAGTAGAATTGAGAGATAGCACCAGTGATGATGATCTAGATCAAGTGATGATCCAATGATGCTCCAGATCAAATGATGATCTAGACTTGATGAAGATCCGGTGATGATCTAGATCAAGTGATGATCCATATTTGATGATGATCTAGTGATGCTCTAGATCAAGTGATGATCCAGACTTGATGATGATCCAGTGATGCTCCAAATCAAGTGATGATCCAGAATTGATGATGATCCTGATGATCCAGTGAAGAAGAATTTTGCTGATAAATTGTGTCTAGAGAATACCTTCCTAGTTAAGAGGGAGTGTTGATGTATTTGTAACTTCGAAATGTATTCACTTGTATATCTTATGTATTGTACCCCGATGTTCCTATCGGGAAGTATCTGTAATGTAATTGATTCATGTCATACCTCGATGTTCCTATCGGGAGAATCAATAATGTAAACAAGTCATGTAAAGTCATTGAGGTTAACCCTCCATTGTAAGTCGGGGAAATAGTCCCCACAATTGAGTTAAGGTTAACCCTCCTTGTTTATCGGAGGGAAAAGTCCCCACAGTTGTGGAGCACTAGGGTTATTAGAATCTCCTAGAGAAGTCGGCCCTAGCAAGTAATTGTTAAGTGAGGCCGACTTGTTGGAGGGGAAATAAAGTGAACGGAAGAATATAAATAGAAGTGAGGCTCTCCTCATTTCTACACACACACTCACTCACTGGGGCACATGAGTGAGAGAGGAGAAGCTCTCTCAAGTGGAGAGAGAGAACAGTTGTTGGAGATCATCTTTTCTATCTTTGGGTTTTACTGTAGCCATTGGTGCTCATTTTATCTCTGAGGAAGTTGCAGGTTTTTCTCCTTTATGGTTTCCATGAGGAAAATTCTTTGTGTCTCTTGTCTCTTGTGATTTTTGTTGTGCATGTTATTCTCTCAGATAAGATCTAGATCATAATGCCTAAAAGATAAAAGTCTAAGAGAAAGATGACTAAAGTGGTTCCTAACTAAAAAATGTGGGATGAATCAGAGTATCTGAGAAGGTGTCCAACACTACACCAACAAGGATGTATCCTGGTTGTATCTCGAGGTCACTACTCAGTTGTTCCCGCTTCCTTTGAGAAATTTTCCCATGATTGTCAACTATCGTACGCTGGATTTTTGTAATGTTTCTAAGGGGAGTTAATTTTATTAATGAATTATTAGATTAATGTGAAGAAATTAGAAAGTGTCGAAAACCGCTTTTGATTTCCCAACGACCAGGCAAAGCCCGTAGAGGGAAAGAGCATACACAAGTTGACGACAAAATGTTTATTCTAGTTTGATACAACAAATAATTTTGTAAAATCAAAGGATTAACAAAAAATTAGAACCGCAACTATGTGTCACTTTCTGATCATCCACCAATAATTGACAAAGCCTTTAGTTGGCGGCGAGAGCATACTTCGTGGAAACGAGTTGGGTAAGAAAGTAAAACTTAATCTGAGATGAAAATAAAATAAAATAAACTAATATATACAACCTTCCAAGAAGGTGGAATGTGTGCAAGTGTTGATTAGTAAAACACAAACCATGAAAGAGACTGTGAATCCCTCCAGGGGGGATGGAGTGTGGGCGCTATGTAGCCCACTTTCTTTCTTTATTAATGAGTTTACAATATGATAAAAAATGAATTATGATTTTCACTTTGATCCTTGAAAGGGATCGAAAGGCTTGCAATGTTGCAGGGAGAGAAAAGGAAAGAAGAAAAGGGATGGAGGATGGAGTTTTTTGATGTCTAGGATGACCAAAATTTGAAATTTGAGTAGTTTTTCCTCCTCCTTTTCTCAAAACCTACTAAAAACCAGCGAGTTAAATGTGTTAGAATATTGTAAATTTATCAAAGAAAATGCATAATATACCCTACTCAAAATGCTCATAAAATTGTAGATTTTTTTAGTGAAAATGCCATTTTGAAATATTGAAATGGATCTAGTTTAAGATAAAGCTTTAAAAGTGAATGTAGATCTGATATTTATGCTGAATAAAATCATATTTCAGATACAGAATTATTTATCCAATTTTACTAAGCATCAAGTAACTGAAATCAAGAAGAAAGCTTGAATTTTAGAGAGAATGAGACTGAAATTCCCAAGCCCATGCTTGAAAGGAACGAATGAGAGAGGGATCTGCAAAACAATTGTATTAGAAACAGAAAAATGGATGTTGTAAAGAGAAGTGGATGCAACGAAGCTCCAAGCCCCTTCACTCTGAGACAAATCTACAAAAACTAGGCAATTTCTCAAAAGAACAAGGTTAATCTAGTCATTTCATTAATCAAAAAGAAGAAGGAGAGCATAAGTATAACCAACTATAGTTTGCTACTCCTACAAAATTATGATAATAAAATGAACATAAGTAACTTGAAAGAAGCAAATACTTATTGAAATTTAATTGGATCTAAACACATCATTCAAAAGAAATAAAGCATGAAATTCCACAGATTTCACCTCATATTTTGACCAAATTACAAGCTCACAATGAAATCACAAACTAGCTTCAAAAGCCTTCAATATTTATTAACAAAATATCAGAAACATAAGTACAAAGGGCATAGGTTCAATGCATCCTTCCTTTAACAAAGGAGGAAAACCCTACTTTTATAGCAAAAAAGAAGCTCAAACCCCAAGGGGGCGAATTTGACAAGTGTGAGGTGTTTTGGGGGTTGAGAAAATGGTGGGAGGAAGGTTTGAGTGTTGGAATGAAGGGCTGCCACCTATGTTGAGGTATCCCACTTGGTTTGGAAATCCTTTATCTCCTCTAACCGCTCCATCCAAGTGGCAAAACCACCCTCCACGAGTGAATTCACCCCCCTTTTGTGGAAGTGATTTGGAGCCCCTCATTTGATGGTTGAAGATGATCCTCTATGCTCACAAATTTCCGAGACAATATCCTCAACAACTTTAACACCTCATAAATAAGTCCCAGACAAGCTACCTTTGATTTAGGGATTGGATTTTCTCCAATTTTCCCATTTTTTTGACCCTCTCAGTCATTTTGGAGAGAAAAAACAAATTAATAATTTGACTCTCAAAAGTGGGCTTAGGGGTTAAGTTAGGTCTCTGGGTCCAAAAATGAGCATTCACATGACCAAATTGGATCCCTAGGCCCAATTTTATGACCTTTTGAAATATTACAATTAAAATACACCTTATCAATGATTTTATTAAAAGACTAAAAATTAAAAAATCCTAGGGGGGGCTTATCGGATGTTCACGAAACTATGGACATATGACTAGCATGGTATAATACATAGACCCTAGGCTTTAATAACCTTTCTGAGAAAAAAGTTACAAAACTCACCATCCTGGCTTTGGAGGATTTTGAGCGAAAAACTTGAAAATGATATGTCGCTTAAAAAAACGTCATATAATTAACAAGGGAAAAAACACTCAAGGATGATGACCTTGATGACCAAGCCTTTTACATGAAAGAACCTCATGCTATGTCTTTTATTACAATTCCCTCGAAAATATGTGAACATCCAAAAGAGACCACAACTGACCATGATGAAACCACGGAACTTCCGAGCACTAAGTAAGAATAAGTGATTTGTTCTGATCCTTGGTGGCTCACTTGAAAAATCCCTTAAATGCAACTTAATAGATAACATATTCTTCTCAATAAAAAAATGTTATCTTCCTTAAATTAATTTCATTCCTCTTTTGCATTATCTGATATCTCTTCTTGCATCCTTATATTATACAACTACCCTATTCTAGATTCTTTACCCAAGTTTGATTTGAATATTGGACAAAGTTTTAAAACCGTTTGATTTGAATATTGGACAAAGTTTTAAAACCGTAATCTTCTAATGCTTTTGATCTTTACTCAACTCTGTTGAGAAATTCAGATTCCAAAATATCCTTTGTTTCATAGTGTGTTTACTTTCACATTAATAGAGAGATGAACAGATATATTCCCATCTATCATTAATTAAAGAGCATTAAATCAATAAAAACAAATTGTTATTATGAAAACTCAAAATTTCAAATTATTAATTCAAGGAAAAAATAGTGACCTTATGGATAGTCAAACTTGTGAGATATATATATATTTCCCTTTTACTTGTTTCTTAAGCACCTTTTTATATTCTTTGTAGTTTAGCCATAATGTGTTTACTTTTTCGCATTAATAGAGGGATGGACGGATCTATTCCCATCTCTCATTAATTGATGAATCAAAGAGCATTAAATCAATAAAAACAAATTGTTAATTATGAAAACGTAAATTTTCAAAATTCTAAAGGACAAAAGAAAGTGAGATTATTTATGTCAATTTCTCGAAAAAAATAGTGGGATATTGTTTCATATATTGTAACATTACGGGAGCCCCTTTCCTTGGTCATTTCTTTCCTTTCTTGGTTTGCAAAGTCGGTTTCTTTTCTATGAATTAATGAGATCTATTTTTTAAGAAACCTTTCGATTTACACCAATGTACTATGCAAAGTCAGTCAAAGCCATAGAGGAACTTTAATCAATATTTTAATAGCTCCCACTTGTGTTTTCTTTACCTATCTTGTTATTTTAAAATGTATGATGATGAATATGTAATTTCCAAAAAAATATATATATATATATATGAATAGATTTATTGTAGATTTATATTTTATGTACAGTGCAACATACGTTTCTTAAAAAATGTGAAATTTGTTTGAAAAAGTTTTCTAAATTGAAAACATTCATCTTAATTTCAGTCTATTTAAAGAGTTAAAAGATAAACACATTCTAGTTCAATGTACTCAAGAAGTTAAAAAACTTTCACCAATAAGTGGATTTAAACATCTATGGGGTTTGCATTCGGATAAATACTTCCAATATTTAGAACTTGATTCATCATGTGCTTTAAAAACATAACCTTGTGTTCTAGGATTAGATTCTTTAGTTTCCACTTTAGGAAAAAAACAACTCGTAATCCCACCACAATAGTAAAGTTTGAGATATTTCTTTCAACTTAACGGGTTATGATCACTTGTACATTTTGGATCTATTTTAGTGGTTATTCTAATTATTTCAGGTTGTTGAACATAAATGTAAGAATCAAATCATAACATAAACCAGGTGAGTGTACATATGCACATGCATTTAAAAAGAAATAAATTATTTTATGTTTATTAATTATTTTAAGGGTGCCTTCAACCAAAAAAAATAAAATAAATAAACATCCTTCAAAAATAAAAATAAAAATCTAAATAGAATCCCTAAATGATGTCATGATGTAAATATACTTTAAAAAACATTCTTCATTTGTAAAATCTAAACCAGAACCTTAAATTGTATCATGATAGCCCAATGGACATTTAGTGTCGTTTAAGTAATCAAGAAAATCCCAAGCTTCCAATAAACTTCTTAAGTTAGGTTCTCACATTCCTCAATAAACACAACTCATAAGATTTATGAAGGTGGAATGATTTAAGCACCACATGTTAATGATAAATTCCCACAATATTTTTATGATGTCTTCAAATATGGTAGCAAGGTATTAATACACGAAAATTTGTATAGTTGTGTTCAAGTCGCTTTTCCATTAATGAATATCGTGCTCTATTTGTGGTTGGTGATGGGTCCCTATTTTTCCCATCTTATATCGAATTTTAAGCTTAGTTATGTATGGGAACTAGATATTTGACTAGGTTTGTGCATATCAATCATTCCTTTTGGTTCTTAATCTAAAATTTTGAAGAGATTATATTATGGAAGCTTAATCAAAGTAATTTTGCATTAATTTTAACCCTTTTATGAATTCAAAATCATACTCAGACTCATTACTTGGTTTATACCTTGTTGCATTGGGAAGATATGGGATTTAGCAATCAGACACTTTTGCAGAAGAGGAATCGTTGGTTAACATATGTGTAGGACTCCATTACCAAAATATGCCACATGGGTTTTTAAGTTTGATGTCTCCAAATAGTGTGGTGTTCGTGTCAACTTACCAGGCTGTTGAAAACCATCCCTAAATCTCAACCGAAGCAGCTAGTTACATGTTAAAGATAACCCAGAAATCTAGCATATTGTTGGTGTTGGAATTATGATAGGTATTCCGATCATACAAAAACAGATCAGATTGTGATATGGTTTTCATTGATGGAAACACATAGTTCAAAGCATATGATCCAATAGCAAGGAGGATAGATAAGCAAAGGACTCAGACGAATCGATGGTTTGTGCAGATATTCGCAAGATAAAACACGGGAAGAAAGTTTAAAGGAAAATCTGATGAATAGATTCGACAGTTAGAAGAGAGCCCGCAGAATATCTATGGTTATAGAACTACCCGCAAAGCTATAGAGAAATCTGCATTTGATCTTAGATCGACGGCTAGGATTGAATCCATAAGAAATCGACGGTTCAGAATAAATGCAAAAACAAAATTACAGGAGAAAAATTGCAGAAGTAGTTTGAACAAATTTGGAAAACATGCAATCCTCAATTCGAAATAGCCGCAATCTGATCGACGGTCAGGAAATTCTCCACGAGAGATCGACGACACAGAAGGGAAATTGCAGAAAGAAAATTGCAGAAGTAGTTTCGAAGAAAATTGAAATACACACCTGAAATCTGCAATCCGCAATATTCAAAATCTTATTTCAGATCGACAATAGGAGAGAGTCTGCATGAAATCGACACTAGCACTTTTTAACACAAAATTTGATGACATAGATGTCTGATTTTTGACATATTGTTGTCGGCAATTCGACAATCTGCTTTATTTTTAAACATCGGTTGAATTTCGATGGATTTCAGACAGTGAAATAAACTCATCAGAATATCAACATCCACATGTTGTAACTTTGACGACAAATTTTACTACATAGATATGGGAAATATGACGTAGTCTCCTTCATAGAGGTCAGATAACCGACGAATTGAAGTCATCGGTAGTGTAGCAACTTTGTTGGATTTAATGGATATCCTACAAAAAATTTCACCACATAGATGTCAAAAATCCGACGAAGTCTCGTTTGTAGAGGTTGAAGAACCGACAAAGTAAAGTCATTGGTAGTGAAACAACTTTGTTGGATTTAATGGATATCCGACGACAAATTTTACTACATAGATGTCAGAAATCCGACAAATTTTCCTTCATAGAGGTCGAATAACCGATGAATTGAATTTGTCGGTAGTGTAGCAACTTTGTCAGATTTAATGGATATCTGACGACAAATTTCACTATATAGATGTCGAAAATCCGATGGCACTGTGTAAATAATTTATATAAAAAAATCCCTTTATATCCCTAACAAGAAATTGGGAAGCTTGGAGCAAGTTTGGGACTCAAAGTTGAAGGTAGAACCATTAATAAAGATAACTCAATGAATGCATACTTCTAAGAGAGGAAAACTTCAAAAAAAGGAAAAATTAATGAAACAATATTTGATGAAGAAAAACTCTATAGATATAATTCATAGGAGGAAAAATTTATTGACAACAAACTCAAGGGCCAAGCCTTAGAAGGAAAATTTCAAAGGGAAGACTCACTTGGAAAGGGAAACTCAACAAATCAACATTTTAAGAGAGTTTTAGTGTCCTACCCTAACATTCACTCTCACCATATGGAAAATATCTTGAAGTATCACTCATAATTTGTTTCCCGATTCAATGTCATTGAAGTAATTATGGATATCTCCACATATGAAACTTTTTTTTATTTGAAGCTGGTTTTGTAGAAACATAACTATGTATTTAAAACACACCACTTCTTATCCCCATTGTGTATCAAGCATGAAATTTTCATCCCACATACTCCAAGAAGTATACAACCTGATGTGTTCCCTTACAAACATCCATTCACACACACAAAATGAAATTAGAATTATAGTTGAAGAAATATTGGAGGCAAGAGTAATCCATGCCATCATTATCCCCTACTCCTTATTAATAATCATGGTTTTTAAGGAATAAGTCAATTAATGCATGTATCTAGACTTGTGTTCTGTTAAAAAGTTGGGAATCAAAGTTATTCCCATCGTTGAAAACCTCTTGGATGATCTTGATGGAGCATAGTGTGATGTATGAAAGACACTGATGGCCTCAATAGAGAGGTTCAATGACAACAATCCCCAACTCTTTGGGTAGGAATGCACACATAACATCAGGCTCTCACTCAGACACACTACACAAGCCATAGAATAGCATGGATTGTGATCATCATGTACACCCTCAAATGAGGATCATCGATCCATGCCGTTAATGATCCTACCATAGGGTCAACTACTATAAACAAGTTATGCCTTCTCCTTCCTCTAAATGACAAGGTTAAAGGAGATTCTCATGACCTCTGTGAGTGAATCACCTTCATCAACATAGTCAAAACACTTCACTCAACCATTCAATCGGTAGGAGCTATGGGTGGTCTTTACAAAGGGTAGGTACATAATAAGCATGATCTGATTTAACTTGTAGAGGGTGTTGATGCAAGGGAAATTATACAATTAGATGATATTGCACTTATGAGAGCACTAATATTTGTGAACTTGGTCAACCACAAAACCACTCAAGTGATTCCATCGATGAACACTTTAGAAATCCAATAATGAGAGATTTTAGTGCTAAATCTCAAGGATTAAATAGCCTGCTAAACATGATTGTGTATACATATCATTACCTTTTGTACCACCTAGCAATAATTTAGGAAATTTAAAGGGAGATGAGGCTAATTTGACAATAGGTTAGACAATCGTGGTGGCTTAATCATCCTAATGATGAAATTGTTGCAAAAAATGTAGATAATATCATGAAATCAATATTTAATATTTAATCTACAAAATATATTAGTGAACTTCTAGTAGTTGTTTCTTGATCCATGGGAGTTAATACAGAAGAAACATAACCAATCAATTTCATGGAAGTGCAATATTTAAAAGCACAATTTTCTAAGTGGAAATATATTAATGAAGCCTATGGAAGTGAGGTAATACCACTAGCAAAGAATGGATTGAGAATTGATACTCTTAGGGAGCAATGGGTTTATTTTTTATGCTTGTGACAAAATGAAATGGGAAAAATATAGAGAGGAAATGAAGAAACTTCATGAACTAGACAAAGAGGTTAAAAGATTGAAGGAAGAAAAGTTGCAACTGGAAAATTGATCCCATTCCCTACTAAGTTGTAGAGAACCCTCTATTATATATGATATGTTTATACCAGAAAGAAATATGTTGTTTCTTCTTTATGCTCTGGCTAAGGGAAGACCTACTGATGTCTCAAATTCTAATTCATTCCCAAATACTTATTTTGTCTATATGGATGAAGACAAGAACTTGCCATGTGAACTATATCATCATGATCTCATGATCTTCCCCAACACCAAGTGGAACCCAAATCCATTTTTGGGGGACACATAATAAAGGGATTGCACATACTTCATGAATAATTAGATTATTTATATCCTTACACAAGATAGTACAAGAGAAAATGAACAAAATGTCCTCCAGTGGCTTAGAAAAGAATATAGAAATTATTTGGCTATAATTTATTTTCACTTAACACTAATCTTTGTAAAAGAAAGGATGACCTTTCTCCTTGAAAATCAGCAAAAGGCCATTAGCTACTTCTTGGATCAGATTAACGATATGAGAATGCATTCACTACTTGGAAATCAATGTCAATGTGCCTACTTGACATCATCATAGAGAGAAAATGAGTATTTTGGCCACCCTAACTTTATAGAAACATTAAAGAGGGTAAACAAGTATGCACATTACATAATCAAGAATGTACATAATTTGATTGGACTCAAATTCTGCCTTCCAATAATTTAGTTTCTAACACACCTATATCAATCATGATACAAATGGCCACCACAAGAAAAAAAAAATTCTAGCAGGATATTGAGAAAAAGGTAGGATACTATCATTCTTCTTATAATCCGAGCAACCTACATTGGTATGATATCCAAGCTTACTCATCGTGACTTGCAATTTGTACTAGGAGGTGCAACACCTTTAACTAGGGGGATATGTTGGGCATAAATTTTTCCATCTTTCCATTCACCTTTTCCCTCATTTTGTATCATTTTTCTCTAGTCCATCCACACTTTCAACATCCACCATCATCTTTTGAATCTCATCGCAAAGGTAATCCTTTACCCATCAAAAGGAAATTAAATTGGTAAATTGCTAATCATTTTTAGACGGATTATCGCATACTTACATCTAGGATATGATTCTCTATGAAACAAGTCATCAATTTTTTTGCTATGGAATAGGTTACCAAAGTCTGTTGCAAATTTCTTCCTTTAATAGAGATCCAATGCTATGAGTCCTTAGTGGTTTAAGAGCATGGTTTCCTTCTTGTTATGGAATCACAATTGTTACAACTTTGCTTGAATCATCATTATTCTCGTGGAACCACAATTGATGCAACTACTTCAACATCATCATTGTTGTAGATTTTGTTTCAAATGGCATCTTTCTATGTCCAATTGTCATGATTGTTATGCATCTTGTTATAGCTATATTTTTTGTCTTTGTTGTGCATCTTGGTATTGGCACACATCTTGACATTAATTAACTATAACAATGAAAACAAAAACTATAGATATTCACTTCAACAACAAGTAAAGTAATCTCATAGATTAATGAGTGGTTGCACGAAAGAAATTCTTGTTCCAAAATTCTTGAAATGTTTCAAAGGATGAATCACTTCGGTTGCACCACGTATTATTTATGTACTATGGTTTTCAATGATGTGTGTTTTGTTACAGAAATGGTTTGAGAATATTCGAGTCAAGCAAACTTCTATTCAATGTATTAAATAGTCTATTATGGATTTTTACCTATAAAAATAAGGGACTTCTTTCCTATACAAGAGGATGGGGAGAGAAATAAATCAAATATCGAAAGCCCGAATAGTTGTAATACTTTGTTTTTTGCTAATTCAATAAAGTAATCATGTTTATTAATTATGTTCATGATTTTTTGGGAAATATTATTGTTATGAGATGAGAATTTAATCATTGAAGTCCTCACAACCTTGCTTTATAGAGGAAGGGCCCACTCTATATCGCATCATCATCTATAGGAGGGATTTCTTATTTGTTGGTGTATTCATTCCTGAACATTCACCCTCATTTCCTAAATCTTAACGTGACCAAATATTGTTGAGTTTAGCATAGAATTTTGAGTTTGCACTGTCCACAACGTGAAGACATATACAATCAACACATATTGTAGAAGAGATCTAAAGGGATGACATCAATCCCACTAGATGCCATCGATATACCCTTAACACCATCAAATATGGGTGCTAGGAAGAGCTATTACAGACATATACAATCTTAGAATTCAATGTTGTCACCTACAATGAGCTGAAACTTATGATAACCAGTGGATTTGGGGCCTAAAATTGTTGCATGGTGGAGTTATATGATGGATCTATCAATCCAATACACTGCTACTGCTTGCATGCAACCTCAGAGCTACTAATCACATCACTTCCAAGCTTGGGAAGTGGTCAAATTCTTTAGCCATTAAAATAATTTTCATAATTCTGATCAGAATTTGAGGATAGTACCAACATTTCCATGCAAGCATATCCACTGACATACCTCCTCTTCATTCAACAACAACAAGCTTCGATATGTAATTTGGGAAAGGTACCATGCCTCAAACCTGCTAGACAACTTCCATACATGTAACAATTACAACATTATTATATATATATCAGTTTTATATTTATTGTTGGTGTAGACAATTTCATCTTGTCTTTATCGTGTTTCATGCACTAATTCCTTTTCTAGAAATATATGACCCTCATGGTATAAAAGTTGGAATAAATAAGAAAACAAACAAGCAAATAAGACACCATTATTACACCAACAGTCCAGAATCCATCCTCAAATACAATCAGTGAACAAATCAATGAATTTAAGAAGTGTTTGGAAAAAAAATACATAACTAAGTTACTAGGAAGTGGGACAAATTTAGCTTAGTTTGGGTTGGGGAAAGTTACACCTTGAAACCAAACTTTTATAGAATGTGTAAATGGATGGAAAAATTGTTGCAAATGAAGTTAACATGGCTTTTTTCTTTCTCCTCTACTATAAGAAACAACCTGCCACCAGCTAATTGAAAATAAAAATCAATGTGCTTCACACTACATGACAAAAATGTTATGTCACATATGTATCCATCCTAGTGTGGAACTCAATTCAACACATTTCAGAATGCATGACACTAACCAAGAGAAGGTTATCCCTTGAGGAATACTCACCTAGAGGAACTTACACTATAGGGAGGATGTTACAGTGAATGTTGCTATCATTTCCCACTTGTTATGACTAAATCGGAGCTAGTGTAATTTGCAGTGATTGCCACCTTTTCACAAATTGAAACACTATGAATTAACCTATCAACTTTTCCAAAAAATAAATAATTAAAGATCAAAATATTTTTATCTTTTACGAGACAGGAAAAGTGTATGTAAATAGATGATGATGATGGTTAACGTCCACTCAGACCAAACTTTGGTCTATCATACCCAAAGAAACAAATTATTTAGTTTGTTTTAAAATTGTATTTCTATGCTCAAAGAGCTTGGAGAGAAGCATCCCGAGCTCACTATAATTTTGACAAGTTAAAAGGCTAGGAAGGTCGGGATTACAACAAAGATTCCGAAACTGAGATCTAATGTGGGTGTAAGCATGGCAACCTAAGAGGACGTGTTTTTCATTGTCAATGTTCATATTCCCACAGAGATGGTAGATCCTTTCTACCCATGGTGTTTTAGGAACTGCCCAATGACCAGTTTCACTATGAAGCTCATGAGAGTTCATTCTTATCTTGGATATATTATTATTTTTCTTTGAACAAGTTAAAACCGACAAATACTTTTGATCTTCTAGAGTAGGGTTGATGACCTCCTTATAATAAAATAAATTTACATGCTAATAAAATAAATTTACACTTGTATAACTTGAGAAATGATAGCAAAAGCACAACAATATTAGTTTTAACAATAAAAAATTCCAATGTTCTTATCTCAATGTGTGAGTGTGTTATGCTTGATCAGTTTTAGGTAAGTTTTGAATTATCTACTAAGGAATGGGATAATGACAACTCATTACTCCAAAAATCATGTAGAAAAGTATATATCGTCTTGAAAGTATAATTGTAAATCTAATATAGTTTTGTTTAAGCATAGTTGCATAGGGACTACTCTCTGGGTTTTCAGAACTCATATATAGCATTCTTTGTACTTATGAACTTGGGGACTAGAACAAAATGTTCTATATTAGATAAGAGAAATGTTGAACACTTGGGGAACATAGTGGGAGATCTCAAGTGAGTTTTAAATTTCTCGAAAGGGAATTCCCACCCCATTCCTTGGAGTCAAGAATCCCATATACTGCCAATAGATTGGGAAATATTGTGCATTCACAACTACATGGGACAACAGAAAATCCAACGATGACTTTCTCTTTCAATTGTTCATAATATATTAACCTATCATTAACTACAAAATTTGGTGAAGCAACCATACAAGACATTCATACTCACATTCTGTACATCCCTCTATTATGTAAACTTGTGGAACATACCCTTTATATTACTAGGAAAATAAATAGTTTTCTTGCTTATATGTAGAAGTGAATTGTCATTTTGTGAACTGTGATACCCTAGAATCAGTTCCATTAATTATTGAAATAGGTAAATAATATAGACATGAGAAGTGAATTGCCATTTTGTAATGCTTATCTGGTTTAATAAAATTTTCCATTTCCTAGTGCCACATTATAAAGGTAAAAGTTGTTCTAACATGTATTACAAGTATATGAACCTCTAAGGAACATTTCAACACTCAATTTTTGTGTGACACAATTTAAAGGCATAACAAGATGTCCAATAGAATCAATTCTCTATGAATTAAGATCCTAAAATCCCATAAGTAATAGTTTCACCTCAGTCATTGGGATGTCCACCTGGAACATAACATATCAAATTCCTAGATGCAAAATGTTAATTTGACGACAATGATAATGACAAGAAATAACCTTATGCTCATAATTTGTCATTCCAATGCTAATCTCATCCTCACAATGGAAGAACTGGATCAAAACATGCCACTTGATCTCAAAACAAGCTCCCAGAAAGATGCATTTGGAAGAATAAATCGAAGGATTATTCCTAGTGAGGAGCTCTATGTAACAAGTATTGGAGACAATGATGTTGACCTAAAATCAAACTTGGAGTTATCTCTACCAACTTATCTCCTAGTTCAAATAAACACATGTATTTCAAATGATGTTAGAAAGACTCAAAACATGTGAATGCATCCCACTAAAACTAGATAAAGAACTGAACTACAAAAAATGTTGACATTATAATACCGTGCAAATACTATCGTATCTTTCAAATCCTTCAAACTTGTTCCTAATTAGAAACAATTCTACTATAAAGTTTTAATTTGTGTGTGTGTGCGCGCGCGTGTGGCTACATGTTTAGAAGTTTACGTAAGCATATTATTTGGCATTCAGTGAAAAAGTGACAAAGAATACTGAAACTTGAATTCAAATGAAAATGGTTGTCATCCCCCTTGTGGAAAAAAGAAATTTTTTTACATAAATATAATCCAAGCACTGACTTGTACCCTGGAATCTATGTTAAAACACTAGTTTCCATCTGAACATTCTTCTAGAGTGGACAATGAACATTGTCATTGGACTGATAATAACAACCTCACCAAACTAAACAATATTCTTGGAAATTGTATCCACGTATAAGGAAACATATCTTACAGCAGATTGCTTTAAAATAAATGAATGTCACTATCTTGTACTAGAAATTCATTCTAAGATATTGATCCCCAAAGGCATGTGTTGTCTTCCTCAAAGAACATGAATACATGATTACAAATTTATATTACATCATAGAGCACCATAAGGCATCAAAATAAACCTTGAAGGACACAAAAAGAAAAAAAATTCCCTATGTTTAGGGATACATGATACTAAATGCACACAAGCAAACAAAAATTGAACTACACAATAATATACCCAAGGTAGAGGAACAATGGAAATTGATCAACTGCTATGAAAAGTAAAGGGTGGTGATTCTTGCTTGAATCTATGTCATAACTTCTAGCCTCTTCAAACAAGAGGTATTCCATGTGCATGATGTGCCTCTCATTGTTGATGAAGCCCATAGAGCACAATTCAAAATTCACTCTATTTTTCCAAACACCACCCTAGAGCAAGGGGAAGATATTGTGTCTTTTTCAAATATATATGTAACACCCCGGTTTTGACCCTGATGCATTAAATATACATGATACATATATATTGTAACCGCAAAGGCAAAGGCCCCACCATCGATTTGGTTGTGTTATGTTTCGGCGTTTGGAATTGTTGTCGATAGTATATTGGGATATATGGCACATATCAAGTTGTGGCATCATGTAACTATGCATTTTAATTAAAAGGACCCCAACCAGCTATGTCAATGAAACTATATTGAAAAGGGCATGATTTTCCTAAGGATAAGGGGGGGGGATTGTTAAACCTAGAACCCAAGGGGAAAAGCCATCTGTCAACCACCCATATAAAGAACCCTAATGTTAGTTGAGGGCGGTTATTTGCTAGGTAGTGGTGGGTGGCAGGCTTGTCCACACTCACCCTCCTCCAGCTGGATCGTTCCATTCACATGGGGGAAAGGAAAAACAATAGGGAACGCTTCCACTCTCCCACTCTCTCCAATTTTGCTCACCTTCAGGCACCATTTAGAAAAACTCTCCATCGTTTTTGTTGTTCATTCCTTACGGGTATGATTTCTCTTCACTGTCCATCTCACGCAAAGACACCACTATTTTTCCTTGGCCTCACGCACCAATTGGGCTCGGGGTATGTTCTTCCTCTGGTCTATGCAGAGAATCGATTTCCCTTTTTCCCTTATCAAACTGTGAAATGTTTCGGTGGTTTTCATTGTGAGATCGACTGATGTTCATCCCCTGATCGGTGGTAGCTGTGAGTACCTACGTTGTGTTGGTTATATTTTCCCTCACGCTTTGGAGCTGCTGTAGGTTACCATCGAGTTTTTTTGGCCACGATAGGGCTAAGAAAAACTCAGGGATTTTTTTCCCCTGTCAAAGCTGTAATTGTTGGTTTTGCTATGTGCATGCAGTGGTTGGTCTTTGGACTGTATTGGGGTGGTGATGAGGGCCTAATTTTCTTGACAAAATTGGTGGGTTTGGGAACCACACAAACAGAGCGAGAGAGCTAGCTTTCTTCTCCACAACCCCTTAATAGCACTGGAAGGGAGGTCAAGGCTTGAGGGACTGTATAGCAGAGAAAGGACTGATTTCCTTGTGTTGGGTGTGTGTGGGTGTCCTAGAAGTCAGGATACTTCTGGTGTAGGTGTCATTAGCTCTTCAATGAGCTCACCAGCTTAGCATTTAGCCTTTCCTAGCTCCTAGATGGCCTTATAAACCCAACTATGTTGGCTTGGCTGATCTGTTGTCTGTCTGACAAACCCAACTGTGTTGGCTTGGTATGTTTTGTTATCCTTGGCTATGTGTAAGCCTGCTTGTTCCTTATTCCTTAGGAAATCATGCCCAGCTTGGGGGTGGTAGCATTGCTGAGAGATTAAGGAGCACGCTGGCCTATGGTTGGGTGGAACGTTGCAGCGACGTAGTTGGTTGTGGGACAATTCTTATAAGATAAGTATTCTTGAATAATCTGTTTTGCAATCATATTTACTGTTAATGAATTATGATGATGGAGTACATGTTGAATGTTGAATTTTATGTTTTGCTTCTGTTGAGTATATGTATGATTATACATCTTAGTATGTTTGATGTCTTAACCATTTTCCTTCAGTTTATATGTATGTACATGTTCATGGGGCTAGTTTCCCGGATGTTTGGTGTACACTAGCATCCTCTTTGTCAGTCGAAGGGTCGGGGACATTACAGTGTGGTATCAGAGCTTAGTGTGGTCATGAAGATGTAGTGACAGAGCCATCATTGCAGCATTGGGCCTCAAAGGGCCATGAGAAACAAGTTAGCAGAGGCAGGTTTCCCTTTGCCCAGAAGAAAATGAATGATAGAAAAAAAGTTTCTTGAAAAAAAAAAAATTTGCTGAAAATTTCCTAAGTGTCAAACTCATCGGATCTTCAGAGGACTAAGTGAGAAGATCCTTCGATACAATGGAAAGCATAGGAAAGAAGGCCACCTGACGACGGACAGGCAGAAAGGCTTTCAAAAATTTTTCTAAGTGTTAGGACATCGGCCCATCGGGAAACTTAGATGGATAGACCTCCGATGCAGGCCTCGACAGCGGTGGAAGATAAGAGAAGTCAGCAAAAATTATCCAAATGGATCCGTAGAATTTAGTTGATCGACTAGACGAAATGTCGTTGGAGATCCCCTGAAATCCACTGAAAATTCGATGAGGAATAGTGGTCGGGATCGTCGAAGTGGAGAAAAATGAGGCAAAATTTCCCGAAATTTCACTTAAGGGTTGAGACCGTTGGCTATCGACAGAGATTAGCTGACAGGATTGCCGATGATTAGAATATTGGAGCACCAAAATGACGGCTCCGTATGGCTAAGGATCGCAGAAACATCGGCAGAATTTAGTGAACGGATTGGCAAAAATTAGTTGATAGGCTCACCGAAACGTCACCACCGTTGGAGACAGTTAGACGATGAAGCCGCCAATGTGGCAACAAGAAGAAGAATTTTTTTTCAAATTTTTTTGTCTAAGTGTTGAAACCATTGGCGATCGACGGACATTAGTTGATGGGATCGCCGAAAAATAGAGGATGAAGTTGTCAATTTCTAGTGAAGTGGATTGGCGATTATTAGTCGAAGGAAGAGCCACAGTTTCGGTGGAGATCTTCCGAAGATAGTTGAAACGTTGGTGAAACTTAGTTCTTTGAGGAGCCGATGCAGAGAAGAAAATTTTGAATTTTTTTTTGAAGTATAAGGTCGTTGAAAAATTATAGAGGATTAGACTGCCGATCGAAAAAATTTAAAGGTTGTGAACCCGCCATTGTGGCTGTCATACAAACTACCATTTCGACGCCTAAAAGTTTCAACCGTCGATGCTCCGATCACCGACCCAGTGGAAGTGTTTCACCTTCCATCATCGATGCACAGTGGATAAAACTTTCGACAGTCGATGGAGTATTAAGGTCTGCAGAGCCCACAGTGGGATCCCTTCCCGTCGTTGCAACCCCTTAAGAGACTATCCATCCGATGAATAACGTTTTCGACCGTCAACACACCGGAGGTAACTGCTATTTGGATCACCGCAATGTTAGAAAATTTTAGTGGTTTGGGTCACCAACACAGCGGACCCATTCAGTTTTGGATCACTGACACATAGTGGTTAATTGCTTCGATCCATTGATAGGTTTGTGGACCGCGCACACCACGGTGGGTCTGTTGACCGCTGTTGTAGATGACTATGGGACTAACCATCCGATGAGTGAGTTGTTAGTTGGTCCGACCGCCGATGCTGCAATAGTTCATTGCTCCGACCGTCGATAAAGTTATGGCCACGAAAACCATAGAGAGTTCATTGCCCACCATTGCAGCTGCCTAGAGAACTAGCTGCCCAAGGTATAGTGGATCCGATCGCCGATACGGCGATGTGGTAGTGCTTATTGGTCCCGATCGCCGAAAAAGGTTTTTGGCAGTGCCGATAAATGGCTCGGAATCTTAGACGACTGAAGATCCGATACAATAGAAAATGTTAGTTATTTGACCACTGATGAACATTCCTTGGCATCACCGATAAATTTCGGAATCCTAGACAACTACAGATCCAACACGGCGAAGAAAAATAGACGAACAAACCCTCAAAGAGCAGTAGAGGAAATTAGTTGTTCTGACTGCTGAAATTTCAGAATGTTAGTTGGGATGAGACTTGATTCTACACAAAGAAATTTGGGTTTTTCAAAGTGGACTTCTCAGCAAATTCCACCCATTTTTTAGTGGATTTTTCAGTAGAATGTCAGTGGATTACAGGGCTGAACAAGAAGAGAAAGATTTTGTGTTTAAGCAAAATGGTTATTTTATGATTTTTCCAGGAGAAGGTAAGTAGTTCTTTTTTTTTATCAAGGTATGTATCTAACATTTGTGTTACTAACATGTTTATAGAATCATAGTCACCTTCAAGGGAAGTATTTCAAAAATTGCAGTTTGGTAAGTCAGAGGTGGTTCAGTTATGAGAACCCATGATAGATATGATGCTCGGGATTCTTACGAGCATGCGGGAGATGCCATGGGAGAAAATGTCTATAATGTAAATTATGACATAGAGTCTAATGGAAGGAAATTCCAAGAGACACCGTCAGATGTTGCAGCCACCATGAGAAGCTTGATTAAATCCCAGGAAGAGCAGCATCAATTGAATCCTGCTATGTTGTAGAGTTTGACAGACTTGCAAAGAAAGATAGACTCTAGACGAGGTACAATAAGACCGGAAGGTAGTAAGAGCAACACTAGGAGAGGGAGAAGGAATTCTAGTTGATCATCTGAATCTAAATAATCCAATGGGGATACAAGCTCACCCTCTCGTAAAAGGAAAAGAAGGAGACACCATAGGGATCACTCTCGAGATGAATTTAAGAAAGCTAAACCTCCTACATTTGATGGTGAGCTAAAGGCTGGAAAAGAGGCTGAAGCTTGGCTCCTTGGGATAAAGAAGTACTTTCAAGTGCAGGACTATTCGGGAAACATGAAGGCAAGAGTTGCCATATACAATCTGAATGGAAGAGCATCCATTTGGTGGGAACACTTCAAGCAAGTAAAGAGGACCAGTGAAAGGAAACTTAAGTGGAAACAGTTCAAGAAGTATTTCAAGTAGAAATACCTCTTTGACATGTATTATGATGACAAGATTAAGGAGTTTCATGAGCTGAGATTGGGACAGCAGACCATGGATGAATATGCAAATAAATTCTTGGAATTGTTGAGGTATGTTCGGTACTTCAGAGACGAAAAAGTGAAGGTCCAACAGTTTTTGAGTGGATTGCCTCAGTCTTACAAAGATCGAATTGAGTTTTATGAACCTAGAACTCTTGAAGAAGCAATAAGGAAGGCTAAGTATTGCTATGAGCAAAGAAAAGGTAAACCTGATTACCATAAGGCATGGAAGGACAAGAAGAATGAGAAGTTTGACCAAAGAAATAAAAGTTTCAAACCTTCTAGATTCAGGAATCAGTAGAAGCAACCATCCCAAGCTGTGAGTAATCCAGTTGGAGTGACAGGTGGAAAGCCTAAAGATCCACAACAGAATAAAGGTCCACTCAAATGTTGGAAATGTGAAGGACCTCACTTGCGCAGATATCATCCACTCAAGAATGAAAGTGTAAGACTAGCTTACAACATGCAAGAAGCAAAAACAATGGGTCAAGTAGCAAGGGCAGTCCCTAGGATTTATGCAGCACTGGAGGACGGCCAGGCAGATCACCAGTCAACTGTGGTTGAAGTTGCAGGTAAGATTGTTGAACAATCTGTTTCTATTTTGATTGACCTTGGTTCTACTCACAGTTACATTACTCCTAGAGTAGTGGAGATTTGTGCTTTTAAGAAAGTAAAGCATAGAAAATCTTGGTTAGTTCAGCTAACCACTGGGACTAAGAGAAAGGTCAGTGAAGTGGTAGTAAAATTCCCATTGGTCATGAATGGATTGATCACTTGTGTAGATTTGAATGTTCTACCACTTGGTTCCTATGATGTTCTCATTGGAATGGATTGGTTAGAAGCTCACAGAGTGAATCTTGATTGTTACTACAAGAATTTCGAATGCATGGATGAAGAAGGAAACCCAGTAGTTGTGAAAGGTATTCCAAAGATAATTTCAGTAAGGTAGGTTTCAACAATGCAGTTGAAAAAGTTCTGTAGGAAGGTTTTCCAGTTGTATGCAACTCATATTTTGGAGACAACAGGAGATGAAACTCCTAGGTTGGAGGACTATCAGGTGTTACAGGAATTCAAGGATGTGTTTCTTGATGAGATTCTAGGTCTTCCTCCAAAGAGGACATTGAATTCACAATTGAACTTGTGCCAGGAGCAGCACCAGTGTCCAAGACACCCTACAGGATGAGTACACCAGAGATGCTAGAGTTGAAGATGCAACTGTAAGAGTTGTTGGAGTACTAGTTCTGTTTGTAAGGAAGAAAGATAGTACACTTAGGTTGTGTATTGATTATAGACAATTAAACAAGGTTACTGTGAAGAATAAATATCATTTGCCTAGGATTGAAGACCTCTTTGATCAAATGAGAGGAGAAAAGGTATTTTCCAAGATTGACTTGACGTCTGGCTACCATTAGGTGAGAATCAAGGATGAAGACATTCATAAGACAACCTTCAGAACAAGGTATGGACATTATGAGTTTGTAGTGGTACCATTTGGTCTCACAAATGCACTAGCTACATTTTTGTGCCTTATGAACAGTGTCTTCAGTAGGTATTTAGACAAGTTTGTTCTTGTTTTCCTTGATGACATTCTTGTTTATTCTAAGAATGAGGAAGAACATGAAGAGCATTTGAGGTTGACATTGCAATTGCTCAGGGAGCACCAGCTGTATGCAAAACTAAGCAAGTGTGACTTCTATAGAGATAGAATTCAGTATTTGGGTCATATTATCTCATAAGAGGGTATATCTGTGGACCCTGAAAAGATTGAAGCCATTATGAATTGGCCTACTCCAAGAAATGTGACAGATGTAAGATCTTTTATGGGACTTGCAAGATACTATAGGAGATTCATTGAGGGATTTTCCAAAGTTGCACATGCCATCACTTCTTTGCAAAATAAGGGGATAAAGTTCGAATGGACATCGAGGTGTGAAGAAAGCTTCCAACAGTTGAATAAAATTCTCACCAGTGCACTAGTTTTGAAGGTTGCAAACCCAGAGAAATATTTTGTGGTATGTACCGATGCATGCGAACAAGGGCTTGGAGGAGTCCTTATGCAGGACAACCACACGATATGTTATGAGTTGAGAAAGCTGAAAGAGCATGAGAATAACTATGCCACTCATGATCTAGAGATTGCAGCCATAATACATGCTCTCAAAATGTGGAGGCATTACTTCATGGGTAGAAGATTTGAGCTCAGGATAGACCATTATGGTCTGAAGTATCTATTTGATCAGCCTACTCTGAATGCTAGGAAAGCCAGATGGCTGGAGTTTTTATGTGAGTTCAATTTTGAAATCAACCACATAAAGGGAAAAGAGAATAAGGTAGTTGATGCACTCAGTAGAAAGGTGCAGGAAATGCATGCGGTATCCCTTAGTATTTGCCAATCAGATTTTAGGCAGCAGATTGTTAATTGTACTGTTGGAGATGAATTGTATGAGTTGGTAAAAGACAAATTGTAGCAGCAAGGTCTTGAGAAGAGGTATGAGGGATATAAATTGGAAGAGGATGGACTTCTTAATTATAAAGGTAGAATTTATATTCCAAATGTAGCATATTTGAGGAGAGTTGTTATGGATGAAATCCATCTAGCTCCGTATTCTAGTCACCCAGGGTACCATAAGACAATTGCTACAGCCAGGAAGCAGTACTTTTGGCCAGGAATGAAGAAGGATATGGCTGAATACATTTCAAGGTGCATGAAGTGCTAACAGGTAAAGGTTGAGCATCAACACCCAACAGGCTTGTTACAGCCTTTGCCAGTTCCAGAATGGAAATGGGAAGTTATTTCCATGGATTTTATTACAGGATTACCGATGACTTGGAGACAACATGATTCCATCATGGTTGTGGTAGAAAAGCTGACTAAGGCAGCACATTTTATACCAGTGAATTTTATGCATAAGACTGATGACATTGCAAAGATCTTCATGAAGGATATTTTCAAATTGCATGGATTGCCGAAAGCAATAGTCTCTGACCGAGATGTCAAGTTCACTTCCAATTTTTGGAAGGGGTTGTTTGCAGCTTTGGGTACAAAGCTAAACTTCAGCACTGCATACCATCCTCAGACAGATGCACATACAGAGAGAGTTAATCAGGTGCTTGAATACATGCTTCGCATGTACATGATGGACAAACCATTCAAGTGGAAAGATTACTTACACTTGATAGAGTTTGCTTATAACAATGGACAACAGGAATCCTTGGGGATGAGTTCATATGAAAGAAGGTGTAGGACACTAGTGAATTGGGATAATACAGTGAACAGGGTTGTGCTTGGTCCGGAATTGCTCAAGGAAATGGAGCAAGAGGTGTTGTAAAGATCAGGAAAAATCTGAAAGCAGCATAGGACAGACACAAAAGCTATGCAGATAAGCATAGAGTGAACAGGGAGTTTAGTGTTGGGGATCATGTCTACCTCATAGTGAGGGCAAGGAAGAGTTCCTTGAAGCTTGGAAGTTGTGCCAAGCTGTCACCAAGATATTGAGGGCCATTTGAAGTGCTTGAAAGAATAGGGCTAGTTGCATATAGACTTGCATTGCCTGCTAGTACTAGGGCTCATAATGTTTTTCATGTTTCTTTGCTTAAGAGATATGTGCATGATCCTAACCATGTGATAAGTTGGGATGTGATTCAAGTGGAACCCGAGGGAGAGTTCCAAATCGAGCCAATGCGCATCCTCGACTGGAAGGTCACAATGCTCTGAAACCGAGCCATAGGGAAGGTAAAGGTGCAATGGGAGCACTATGGACCTGAAGAGGCTACATGGGAGCTAGAGGATTCCATGTGATTAGCACATCCATTTTTGTTCAATTCTGTGGAACACTGAGGCGGTACAGTGTAGCTTTTTGTTCAAATTTTGTAAAGCACTGAGGACAATGCTATTGAAGGGGGAGGGGAATGTAACACCCCGGTTTTCATCCTGTTGCATTAAATATACATGATACATATATATTGTAAATAATCATGGTGCAGAGCTAAAGGAAAATGCCCCACCATCGATTTGGTTATGTTATGTTTCGACCTTTGGAATTGCTTCCAATAGTATAGCGGGATATACGGCACATATCAAGTTGTGGTATCATGTAACTATGCATTTTAATTAAAAGGACCCCAACTAGCTATGTCAATGCAGCTATATTGAAAAGGGCATGATTTTCCTAAGGATAAGGGGGGGGATTGTTAAACCTTGAACCCATGGGGAAAATCCATTTGTCAACCACCCATCTAAAGAACCATGATGTTAGTTGAGGGTAGTTATTTGTTGGGTAGTGGTGGGTGGCAGGCCTGTCCACATGCACCCTCCTCCAGCTTGATCATTCCATTCACATGGGGGAAAGGAAAAAAACAGGGAACTCTTCCACTCTCCCACTCTCTCCAGGTTTTCTCACCTTCACGCACCGTTTGGAAAAACTCTCCATCATTTTTGTTGTTCATTCCTCACAGGAAGCATTTCTCTTCACTATCCATATCACACAGAGACACCACTATTTTTCCTTGGCCTCACACACAGATTGGGCTCGGGGTATGTTCTTCCTCCAGTCTATGTAGAGAATCGATTTCCCTTTTTCCCTTATAGGACTGTGAAATGTTTCGGTGGTTTTCATTGTGAGATCGGTTGTTGTTCTTCCCCTGATTGGTGGTAGCTGTGAGTACCTACATTGTGTTGGCTATGTTTTTCCTCACACTTCGGAGCTGCTGTAGGTTACCATTGAGTTGTTTTGGCCATGATAGGGCTAAGAACGACTCAGGGATTTGTTTTCCCCTATCAAAGTTGTAATTGCTGGTTTTGCTGCGTGCATACAGTGATTGGTCTTCAGACTATATTGGGGTGGTGATGAGGGCCTGATTTGCTTGACAAACCTGGTGGGTTTAGGAACCACACAGATAGAGATAGAGGGCTGGCTTTCTTCTCCACAACCCCTGAATAGCATTGGAAGGGAGGCCAGGGCCCGAGGGACTGTGTAGCAGAGAAATGACTGATTTCCTTGTGTTGGGTCCTAGAAGTCAGGTTAGTTCTGGTGTAGGTGTCCTTATCTCTTCGATGAGCTCACCAGCTTAGCATTTAGCCTTTCCCAGCTCCTAGATGGCCTGATAAACCTAATTGTGTTGGCTTGGCTGATCTGTTGTCTTCCTAACAAACCCAACTGTGTTGGCTTGGTATGTTTTGTTATCCTTGGCTATGTGTAAGCCTGCTAGTTCCTTATTCCTTAGGGAATCATGCCTGGCTCGAGGGTGGCAGTGTTGCTAAGATATTAAGGAGCACGCTGGCCTATGGTTGGGTGGAACATTGCAGCGACGTAGCTAGTTGCGGCACATTTCTTATAAGATAAGTATCCTTGACTAATCTGTTTTGTAATCATATTTACTGTTAATGAATTATGATGATGGACATGTTGAATACTGAATTGTATGTTCTGCTTCCACTGAGTATATGCATGACTATGCATCTTAGTATGTTTGATGTCTTAACCATTTTCCTTTAGTTTATATGTATCTACATGTTCATGGGGCTAGTTGCTTGGATGTTTGGTGTATAGTAGCGTCCTCTTCATCGGTCGGAGGGTCAGGGACGTTACAATATATATAAGGAAAAGAGAAACACAAACATGCATATACTTCACATAATTAGTTCCATGTTTCTCTACCAGTGGATAAATTGGGTGAACATCTCTAACTACACTACGGGACACTAAAGACTATCGATCCACTACTCTTGCATGTCTAGTGCTTTCCCTTTGCATTAGCTAGGATTACTACATAATTAGGGGTCCTAGACCAAGTTTACAACTGATTGTGACAAGCATAAGGACGGTCCGTATTCCAAAACCTTGGTACAATTCCCACCATAACCCAACCTATTGTCCCTTTACCCACCACACCACTTCTTACTGTTAATTTACTCATAAATTATTATTCTCCCTAACATAATATGTTATGCTTTACATTCAAGGGAATATGGTGGACAAAGATAAGTTATCTTGATGCCTCCAAACCCTTCAAAGTTATAGCTGCAGTTTTTTTATTCTTTCAAAGGTTGGGTAAATTGTTGGATGTACCACATCCATAGTAACCGTGTTTGTATCTACTCGGTTCAAATTGTAATTAATAAGCATCTCTTCCCCTGCAGCTATTGATTTAATGGCACGTACAAATACACAGTTTCCTTCATGCCCCTCAAATATGCAATTGGTTTGCTTAATTGTAGACCCTAGTTGTGTATTGTTTATAAACCCCACAATATTCCTAGTTTCCTTTGGCCTTCCGTCAATGTACAACGTTGCTCCTTTATTTTGATCTTTGTCTTTCAGTTGTAAATAATTTGCTGACAACCCATATCTACGCATACTTCATGTATATTAGACCAGGCGTATCCAATATTTGTAGTTGTAAGAGGGTCCAACATACTCCATCAATTCTGTACATCTATTGTAACCTACCTTTATACCATCCATGCAAAACAACCCCAATACATGTAATGATGACGGTTCAATTCTATATATCCTCTCATTCACACAAAAATATGTGTTAAGTTGAGGAATATCCCTAGGTACCCATTTTTTCTCTAGATGTTTGTACCTTAAGGGCACCTTGATGTCGCCTATTGTCTCATCATCATAGGAACATGACCCCCCTTCTATGAGAAAAAAATCCATGCATTTATTGAATTTTCTTCTGATCTTCTAACATCTAGTTGATCTAGCCTTGTAAACCTACTGGATGTCTCAGTTTTCTCTAGCCTTCCTAAAATCCCCTCGCTCAAGGAAGATAGGTATGAAAAATACCTATTTGGTTCTACCTACACTATGGCCGAAAAAACTTAGCAAATAAGAGAAAAATAGCATCATGTTAAAAAAACCTCCTACCAATACCAATTTTAAGCAAGAAAAGGACATGCAAGATAAGATGGATAAATAAACAATATATTTAGTAAAAAAATACCATCAACCATCCCCATCAACCAAATCCTCAAGAAAAACATTTAATAGTTTGCAATCCATCGTTCAACAACAACAAACATTGCCAAAATAGTATACTTACCAAGGATTATTACATCTAAAACCACAACAATTACTATAGAAACTAAAACAAACCAACATCCTTTTGACATTGTGTGCTAAAACTGTCCACACAACTTTACAAAAAAATTCATATACTAACTAGCTCCACATTGAGCATGCAACACTTTTGGATGATGAAACTATCACCTCCAATGGCATACCCATCACCTAGATAAATTTCCTACCTTATTAAATCCATCAAACTCAAATGATAATGCCAATGACATGCAAGACAACATATTTTTTGTATGGATTGCCCACTCTATCCATCCATCACAAACCCTTCCCATGCTTGGGATCCCTTTTCCCACAAACCCATTGTCTTACACAATCTCATCCATATAAGAACACTAGCTAGACATTAATTCCTTTGTTAAAATCATGAACTATCAACCCACCTCACATCATCTTAACCTTGGGCAGTCTATCAAGAAACCCCTTTAGTACCCCATTGTAGTCATTCCTTAGTTACATTGTCACTAACTCCAATTGGCCCTCTAGCTACACCTCCACGGGTATCGTATTTTTTGGGGACTCTAAATCCCTTTAACATTTGTCTGGAATTGTAATGCTGCCAAAACATTTCACACTTGGGTTGTTTTGGGGTATCATGTTATTTTTAGTTTTCCTTTAGGTTGAAAAGGTGTTGTGTTGGAGGAAAAAATGGTTATTCAACAGGTAGGCAACTTCTCATGAGGAAAAAACTTCTCTCAATTTGCAAATGATATTTACAAGTTAAAGAATGCCCCAAGGGCCTATTCCATTAAAATTGATAAATATCTCACAAGATCTAGATTCAGAAGAAGTCCTTATGGTCTAAATCTTTATGTCAAAAGCTGAAGTTAGGGAATATTTATTTTAGTGGTATATGGAAAAGATTTTATCATTAAAAGGAGTGAATCCAGTGTAATTCAGTACCCAAAATAACAATTTAGTCTATGTGATTTCTCTCTATAATTAGGTCACTCCATTCTCAATCTCAGCTAAGAATTAAAAAACAATAAAATGATTTAAAACCCTAAAATGTAATTATTCATTACCTCTGTTCCTTGGTATTGTTTTGCATATGTTTCTGTTGATAACCAATACCAAAATATAGTACATGCATATTAAAGCCATTCCCCATTTCCTAAATTTTCATTTTTTCCAATTCAGAAATTATACTATACATTCCAATGCGATCACACCAGTGCTTTACGTC
This sequence comes from Pseudotsuga menziesii, assembly GCA_001517045.1. Lineage (NCBI taxonomy): Eukaryota > Viridiplantae > Streptophyta > Pinopsida > Pinales > Pinaceae > Pseudotsuga > Pseudotsuga menziesii. The sequence continues at coordinate 236,756 of LPNX010678117.1, forward strand.
AATCACCTCTAGACGGGACTTTTGGTTTTCCAAGTTTATAATTAAGTAAGCATTCACAAAATAATGCTATACATGGATTCTTTATAGTTTTCTAATTTGGTCTCCTTGATAAATAATATTTGCATGCGTACATAGGATCCCTAGAAATGCCCAATATGTTTTTTAAGACCTGATTCTTAATTAACATCAAGAAAAATACCAATCCTTTATCCATGCTTGAGAAACACTTCTTAAGAAGGGAAAGACACCTTCACGAAACACAACCCAGCCCTAGGAGACTTCATAGATTAGTCTAGTATGACTCACTAGAAGGTCACGACCCAACATCAGAGAAGACAAGCAACCCACAACTCAACAGTATCTCAACTATTTCAGCTATTTTAGAATCTTTGGATCTCTCACAATATAGATAGCAATCCCAGATATAACACAATAACGGAAGAACAAATAGAATTCACAATTATCAGATATCTATTGAGCATCCTTCTATCTGTAGTTGAATCCCCATTTCCATCCTTACCTTGAATTTATTCACTTCCATCACTGGACCCAGTTACCAACAAAAAAACCCATCAAACCCGTCTAAATACAAAAAGAATCCCAGTAGTACAAATACCTACAACCATTTCCATGGCCACTACATCAATCGAACTCATGGGTTGAACTTCCACGATCTGATAAGTGAAGGATACCATATTTATTTGTCCACTTCTCATAAATGGAAGATGACATACATAATTTTTTTTCATTTGTTTACTATTTCTTATACTATTTCTTATGGAGAACATAAGAGGTTGATGGCCTCAAAGACCAACTAGATCCAAGAATTCTACTAACAGGATGAATTCCTGATTTAAACTTCTTTCCACAAACTTTAACTTAGGTATCTTTCCCTTCCGCAAGATTGTCCTTCTGCAATCTCCACCTTTCCGCAAATGTTGTTCCGCAATACGTTTCCCGCAACTCCTTTTCCACAACACCCCTTTTCCGCAACACTGCGGGTTATGGGATTCGGCTTTACAACTTTTAAAATTTAACTCCCATGATTGATTGTGGCCACAACAGTCTATCCCACATGTGGGTTGCAGAACTTGACTTATCAAAAACTGAGTTCCCATAATTTCCATGTTTCTCGATTTCCGCAATTTCGAAGTCTTCTACACCATAGATTCTTGCGGATTAGTTCTTTCCCATTGATCAGTCTCCAGATGCGGAACAGATTGTAACCATTTATTTCTATCACGATCTTTCTTCATCGTTCGATCTTCTTTGAGATCTATCTTCATAACTCGCCAAATTGATCACTAAAAGGATCAATTTCTATGCAATTCGGAAACTAAAGAATTTATACACATAATTATATGGAGTGAACGTAGGATGAATTCATATCTCTATAGATTTATATAAAACAAGGAATCCATCAAAACACACACAGAATGTAATCCTCTATTCTTTATTCAACTTGATCAGAATTTCAAACATAGAGAATTCAACTTATTCATTCTTTTCGTGCACACTCTTTTCTTACTGACCCCTTTCTCTCTCCAATCCTCTAGACCTATTATACTCAAATTAATTTATAATGCTTAGAAAAACCAATCAGAACCGACTAAGTTGGATCTGAGGACCTAATAAAAGAAAACCGTATCGACAAAGATCAATCCTTGAGAAATCCACATAGGGATCAAGGAGAACAAAGGCAAAATTTCCACTTATTACAAATTTAAAACTAATTATATCTACTTGTCATCGAACCCTATCCATCTAGAACTTGATTACAAGACAAGCTGGCTCATCAGGAAATGAACTTCGAGCGGGATCCTAAGTTGATTCATCAGTCAATGAACTTCGAGTTGGATGCACCTACATCATACTCCTGGGGAAGAAAAGAATTTTTCATTAAGTCTTCAGGAAGTACATTGTACTTGGAAATGTCTTGCTCTGTCATCTAGGCCGCATCTTCAGTAGGCCGATTTCTCCATTTGACCAGGTATTGAAAGAAGGTTTTGTTCCTAATATTCCTTAAGATTCTTTTGTCAAGGATGGAGTGAATCTGAGATTGTTCTTTTTGTGGAATTTGTCCTTGCCAATCTATAGTTGGATTTTCTTTATTTGAAGTTACACCATCTAGTTGGATACCTGCATCTCTAAAAGGATACAAATATGAAACATTAAAAATTGGTGAAATTTGAAGGTCAGAAGGAAGTTCAAATTCATAAGCATTTGCAGAAAACTTCCTTAAAACTTTACAAGGTCCAATCTTTTTAAGCTTCAATTTATTATAAGTTCCTTTAGGGAATCTTTCATTTTTAAGATAGGCCATCACTAAATATCCAATCTAAAAAATTCACTTCTCTCCTCTTTAAATATGCTCTCTGTTTATACTTCTTTGCACTTTCTTGTAATCTCTTCTTGATGTTTTCTTGTAGCTCATGCATACTAACTGCAAAGTGTTCACCCTCTACACTTCTCTTTTCCTGTTTTCCCAAATCTCTAAGTTCATATTCTTTGGGTACATAGGGTACTCCCAAAATACCAAACACCTTGAGCAACCGCTTCACACAAATAGATCATAGATCAACACATCGATGTTTGTCACGTGGTTAAAACCATCAAGAGGGAAACAATCCACAGCCCTAGCCAAATCGCTACTTGGAGCAATTTATTATGCAAAAGAAAGAAAGTTACATGAGCTTCTCATAATTGATCAACTAGCCAAGGACCCTCTATGCTCTTTAAATAGAGATCATAGACCAATCGGGTGTTAAGCCACGGATCAATGGTAGGTATGATCTAAGAGAAGTTGAACCATCGGATCACTCTATGTCTAGAACATATTGTGACCGTCGAATTAGAATATTTACAAATGCATACTAATGCATACTAAGGAAACACACTTTTACCTAATGGATATATTACACAAGTTGATCTTAACTAACTCCTAAGTGTCTAAATATCCTAACATCCCCCTTAAGAACAACTTGGGATAGGATTGAAGGATTTACAAAAGTGACACTATTAGGAGAAGGAAGGAGGCATTAGAACCTATCCCCCCTTAAGGACACATTCCTGAACTCTTACCATAGTCCGAAGTTTAGAAAACTTCGCTTCTGTAAGAGACTTGGTGAAGATGTCTACAACTTGATCATCTATAGGGCAATATAGAACTTCAATAACACTATCATGAACAAGATTTATGATGAAGTGCATGTGTAGCTCAATGTGTTTGTTGCACTGATGTAGAACTAGATCTTTGGCAAGCTTGCTGGCACTTTGATTGTCGCACCAAAGTGGAGTAGGCTGCTGCTACTCGAATCCAAACTCTGAAAGGATCTGTCAAAGCCATAAAGCTTCCTGACTGGCATTAACTGCGGCTTGATATTCTGCTTCTGCTGAAGAAAGAGCAAGAGCTTGTTGTTTCTTACAAGCCCAAGTGACAGGTCCAGATCCCAGACTGAAAACATAACCTGCAGTAGAATTTCGATCATCAGGATCGTAGGCCCAATCTGAATCAGTAAAACCAACCAACAAAGGTTTCCCCCCTGTACATTAATGAATCCCAAACTAAATTGTACCTCGAATATATCGAAGTATTCTTTTTGCTACTTTCCAGTGACTTTCATGAGGAGTTTGCATATAACAGACAACACGACCAACGGTAAAGGAAAGGTCGGGATGGGAATGAGTCAAGTATAAAAGACTACCAACAAGCTGACGATACAAGGTGGCATATACTTCAGGGGAAGTACAAGTGGCAGAAAGTTTGACTCCAGACTGGAAGGGAGAAGGGGCTGGTTTACAATCTTCCATGTGGAAGCGACGAATAAGGTCACAAGCATACTTAGACTGGGAAAGAAATATTCCTTCTTTGGTTTGCAAGACTTGGAGACCAAGAAAATAATGCAAATGTCCTAAGCCTGACATTTCAAAATTTTGCTTAAGACTGTATTTCACATGGGTGATAAGTTTAGGGTCACTACCAGTAAGGATAAGATCATCAACATAAATAACAATTATGATGAGATGGTTTCCTACTTTCTTGGTATAGACATTGGGGTCAGAATGGCATCTAGAAAAACTAGTGTTAAGGAGAAAGCTATCCATTTTGGCATACCAAGCTTTAGGAGCTTGCTTAAGGCCATATAAGGATTTCTTAAGGAGACAAACAAGGCTAGATTTATTCTGAACATATCCAGGAGGTTGTTCCATGTAAATTTCCTCATGTAAATCACCATGTAAGAAGGCAAACTTGACATCCATTTGATGGACTTCCCAGTTATGCAAGGCTGCAAGGAAAGAACAAGGCAGATGGAATTCATTTTTGCGACAGGAGCAAAGGTTTCATTGTAGTCAATTCCTTCAACTTGGGAAAAACCTTTGGCAACTAACCTTGCCTTAAGTCTTTCAACACTTCCATCTAATGCATACTTAATTCTGTAGACCCATTTACATCTGACAAGTTTTCTTCCTTTTGGAAGAGGAATAAGATCCCAAGTATCATTCGCCATTAAGGAACGATATTATTCATCCATAGCTGCATCCTAATCTGGATTTCCTGAAGCTTCTGCAAAAGTTTCTGGATCATTATTCTCGGAAACTTGAGCCAAAAGAGAAGAGGCTCGCAGAAACTGAGAACGTGTTCGACATTGATCTCTAGGATCACGAGTTGCTTTACATGTTGAACGGACCCATCGAAGAAGTATTGGTGCTGGTGCAATTTGAGGAACATGAGTAGGCAGAGGTGGATTTTCATCCTCACTGTCATCATCAGAAACTGGAGTTGGAAACCTATCAAGGAAGTTGGAAGAAGAAGAAGAAGGCACAATCGCTGAATCAGGCTCGCAGGCCAAAGATGGCACACCCGCCAAGTTAGGCTCACAGGCCAAGATATTTTCATCAAATTTAACATCTCTTCTAATGATTATATCATGTGAATGGGGTTGAAGAAGTCTATAACCTTTTACATCTTCAGAATATCCAACAAATATGCACTTTTCACTTTTAGGCTGCAATGCTTTCCATTTTTCATCCGAAATGTAAGCCCATGCTTCACAACCAAACACACGAAAGTGACTTAGATCTGGTTTAATTTTACTCCATGCTTCTTCTAGCGTTATACCTTGTAAAACTTTAGTGGGTGTGCGATTAACTATGTAATTTGCACAGTTTATGGCCTCATCCCAATATTGAAGACTTAGTCCCTTAGATTGGATCATACAATTAGCCATTTCTTTTAAAGTGTGATTCTTCCATTCAGCTACACCATTTTGATGTGATCTATATGGAACAGTGTGCTGTTGTTGGATTCCTTGTTCAGTGCAGAAAGTAGTGAACTTGTTGTTAACATATTCTCCTCCATTGTCAGATCTTAACTTAATAATTTGATGACCAGATTGTTTTTCAACAAGGGACTTGTAGGCCAAGAACATGTTAAATACTTCGCTCTTAAGTTTTAGGAAGTAAACCCTGCAGGAATATATTAAACCCACTCACAACTTAGGATAAAATAATTAATCATTATTTGATTAATTATTCACCCACTAGCTTAATTAGTTGGCATCCACTTGCACCTTAAAGTCAATACATGCCATCTATATCCTAGGAATGATTTATTTCCAATTCTGGGTTGATCTTGACCACCTTTTAACCATCCAGAATTAGTATACAAGACTTTACAACAAATTCTGCTTTATTCTTCTTTTTCTGTTTTTCCTGCTTTTCTATGGATAAGATAAAAGCTAGTCAACTAAGAAACTAGGAGCTTTTGTTTCCAACCTATCCTCCATTAGTTTTTCTCCATTTTATAGGATTAGCATGTTACTTCCATCTCCTTGACAACTCACTCATGCTTTTTCCAACTCGTGAGGTCCTTGATAGATTTAGTAAGTGCTTTATCCACCTATGGGGGTTTTGCTATATTTTGGTAAGTCAGCCTTTTAAGCTTTATGAGTTGTTTCCATACAATTCGATTTTCCTATGAGGGATGTACTATTTATGTACACTATTATTCATCATTATTCAATGGAAGGATACACACTGTCACGTCCCTGTGATACCACTCTGTCACGTCCCCGTCCCTCAGCCGGCGAAGAGGACGTGACGAACATCAAAACACAGCCGGGCAAATAGCCCATGAACATAAAACAGAAATCAAATGCTGAAATTAAAACTTACAAGCATACACAGATGCATAATTCATCATACAAGGATGCACAGACCTTCAAACAATCAGCGGAAGCAAACATAGACATTCCAGCATTTACAACCAATATAAATTACAGAGATGCAGTAAACAGCAGTACTTATCTTTCAATGAATAATTCACCCGCAACCAGCTACGTCGCTGCAACGTTCCACCCAACCATAGGCCAGCGTGCTCATCAGTCTCTCAGCAACGCTGCCACCCCCGAGCTGGGCATGATTCCTCCGGAATAAGGGTCAATTGCAGGCTTATATATAGCCAAGGGGACATAAACAACAAACCAACGCAACTGGGTTTCACAGGCTTTCAACAGACAAGCCAAGCCAGCACAGTCCGAAGACTAACCATTGCACTCAAGCAATTACTTAGCTGTCACAGCTTAAACAGGGCAATACGGATTTGTTCTTGGCCCTATCATGGCCAAAACAACTCAGCAACAACACCCAAACTAGGGTAACAACAACAACCCAATTTCACAATGAAAACAATGGCAACTATGCACAGTCCAAAACAGGGAAAATCAGCCGACATATTGGAAATCCACAGTGACCCAAATCATGGGTGAAATCAACAGTTCGTCCAAGGCAATTGAGCCACGGGAAGACTCACACAGACCATGCTGGAAACAAATTTACATACTCCCAGCCTGGGCGTGGGTAATAATCAACGTAGAACCCACAATTCGACCCATGGGGAAATGATTCAGCCACTCCATTCACCAATCCACAGAGGAAAACGACGTGGGTAAAACCCAGGAAATTCCTGTGCACAAAAATGAGAAAAGGGAGGGAAATTCTCTGCGTGAGAATGCACAGCAGTCAGGAGGACGCGAATTGCAAGTGCCTGAGCGTTTAGCAACTCGTGAAGAGGAAGAAAATGCCTGCGTGAGACCAAAATCGCCCAGGGCCTGTGCGTGAGGAGCCAACAGACCCAATATCGTGGTGAGAGTGAACTGACCAGGGATGAGTGCGTGAGGGAGAAGAATGGGAAGACGTGGGTGGAGTGAGCAAATGGGTAAGGCTAACAGCCTACCACAACCACCACCACTTCAGCAATAACTCCCCCAACCACCAGCTGAAGCATTAAAGAGGTTAACAAGGGAAGATGGAAAATCAACAAGGTGACAAAACATGGGTTTTTCCCCCATAAACCAAGGTTTGACATCCCCCACCCCTTATCCTTTGGAACCATGCCCTTTTCATTCAACGTTGCACTGCCGTAGCTGGTTGTGGTTTTAGTTTATTTGATGTGCGTGTTTACATAATGCCAAATTATAATGTGCCTTATAGCACAGCGTACCATTGACAATTATCCCTATTGCCGAAACATAGACAACAAAATCGATGGTGGGGCTTTTTCCTTGAGCTCCTCACCACGATTAATTACAATATATACATCATGCAAACGGGGTCAAAACCGGGGACATTACACACACCAATATTCATCTCTTATTTCATGTGATCCAGTCTCTTTTCTTCTCTCTATTTTTCCTATGTATGCTTTGTGAGAATTCTTAGTAGCAAGATCTATTTCCTGTGCTTCTTCTTAGCATCATTGTTGATAGCACTGATCTATTATTTCTACATGGTATCAAAGCAGCAAGGTTGATCAAGTTCTACAGAGTTGAGGAGCGCATCTAGTCTCCTATCCCTCTCTGAAGAAGAGCTTGTCTAGCTTACAAGATTTTCTCCTAGTTTGTTTTGCAAGTTGCAGAGAGTATCTCTTAGAGCATATCAACAAATTTAATATGGATTCAAAATTTCCTCTACTATCTCCTTTCAACTATGCTGATTGGAAGCCCAAGATGAGTGCATACTTGAAGAGGCAATGTCTCTTTGATGTCTCCATTGGTGCATTGAGTGAACCTGAGTCTTATGAAGAGAAGATTAATTGGATAAATAATTGTGATAGAGCTTATGGAATTATGTGTTTGGGAATGTCTCCAAATATATATCATCTCATAGATTCTGCTGAATTTCCATTTGAGCTTTGGAAAATTTTGGACAAAGCTTTTGGTTTGCAGGAAATTGAAGATGAAGCATGGAGCGAACCTAGCATCTCCTCTTGTTCTCTTTCTCAAGATTTCTTGGCCTCTACATTATCTGATGAAGTTGATCATGATGAAGAAGTTTCTCATAAAAATTCATGTTGTTGCTGCCCTCTTTCATTCGAATGCTTCCTCCTTCAATGAAGAAGCAAATATTGAAGAGCCATCTTTTTCTGTGTCTCTCGAAGGTGATTTTTATTCTTGTGATACTATTGATGAAAAATAAGTAACATATGGAGCTACTACTGATATTGATTATGATCCTATAACCCATTCATTATTATCTAAATATCCTATCTTAGATTCTGAGATCTATGTGCCAGATTCTTCACACCTTTTGCATACCTCTCTCATTGATGGTGCGCAACCCAGTGACTTCCAGGATGTTTGCTTAGACACATCAAGCCTTCTTTGTGTCATACCACTTACCTTAATTGATCTCATGTGCTTCAGCATATCCTCCTTTGTTCTTGGCATCAATACTCAGAGCCTTCTTGAAGATTTTGAACATCTCCTTATTTCATCCTTTCATACAGAGGATTCATTACCAGTGTATTCCCACGAGTCTATTGATATGCTTATATGTGATCCTTTGGATTCTGATTTAGAAGCATATTTGCAGGTTGATACACATATAATACCACCATCCATACCATCTACCATACCTCTGAATAATCCAAAGACTACAAATCCCAAACTCACTAGCTGATTCCTCATTGGTCTCTTATGCAATGATATTTATCTTACATGATTTGAAGTCTTTCCTAACTTTCAGTGGCTAGTTATCCATGACCTTAGTCATATATGGACTGATATTAAACATGTTTGGATCTGTTCTAAACACTTATGGTTCAGATCTTATGCCCATCCATCATTCAGATTTTTACACCTATCAGTTCTCCCCAGTTGCTCATAATTTTCCTAGTCTAGCCCTATATGCTCATGGAGCCATTGAAGCCTTTGTCCTTGCTGTTCCATATGTTAATATTTCTAATATATCAGAGTTTTATCAGCCTTATATCAGATCTATACAGGTGCTACATCAAATTGGAATATTTACATGTGATTCACATCACAATTCTGCAGCTATTCGGGGAATTGGGTATGAAATAAATTGCCTTATTTTTTGTACTCTTTGGAAAGGAGTATGCATAGATATCTTTTCCATTTCACATTATGTTTGCATATTAGATTTTGACAGTAGAAAGAAGCATTCAAATAATGCTCCTACTTCATCAGTTGATGAGATACAAGGAATCTCTCCTCTTCCTTCTTGCAGGTTCTACAATCCAGCGCATGATCATGGAGTTCATGATTTCTTCAAAAATTCCTTCATCCAGAAGCAGTTCAGTTAGCTCATTAAAGTGAATATGAAGATATGTTGAAGACATATTTCAAATTTTGTGCGTTGTCTATCTTGAGGGAGGATTTTCCCCATGTGGTTTTGCATCTTTCCTCACTTTTCTGGACATAATAATTGTTAAAGGGTGACCATAGCCTTGTTGCTGGGCCCTATATACATCCATATGCATCCATATTTTTTGTCATACCATCATAAAGTCAGACTTATAAGGGGGTGTAGGAATATATTAAACCCACTCACAACTTAGGATAAAATAATTAATCATTATTTGATTAATTATTCACCCACTAGCTTAATTAGTTGGCATCCACCTGCACCTTAAAGTCAATACATGCCATCTATATCCTAGGAATGATTTATTTCCAATTCTAGGTTGATCTTGACCACCTTTTGACCATCCAGAATTAGTATACAGGACTTTACAGCAGATTCTGTTTTATTCTGCTTTTCCTACTTTTCTATGGATAAGATAAAAGCTAGTCAACTAGGAAATTGGGAGCTTTTGTTTCCAACCCATCCTCCATTAGTTTTTCTCCATTTTCTAGGATTAGCATGTTATTTCCATCTCCTTGACAACTCACTCATGCTTTTTCCAACTCTTGAGGTCCTTGATAGATTTAGTAAGTGCTTTATCCACCTATGGGGGTTTTGCTATATTTTGGTAAGTCAACTTTTTGAGCTTTATGAGTTGTTTCCATACAATTTGAATTTTCTATGAGGGATGTACTATTTATGTACACTATTATTCATCATTATTCAATGGAAGGATACACACCAATATTCATCTCTTCATTCATGTGATTCAGTATCTTTTCTTCTCTCTATTTTTCCTGTGTATGCTTTGTGAGAATTCTTAGTAGCAAGATCTATTTCCTGTGCTTCTTCTTAGACTCATTGCTGATAGCATTGACCTATTATTTCTACAAACCCAAGTGCGTCTGGAGTAGTCATCAATGAAATTTAAGAAATATTTGAAACCAGAAAAGGATGCAGATGGAAGAGGACCACACTAGTCACTATGCACAAGCTCCAAAGGAACCAAGGCATGCCAAGAGGCACGTTTGTCAAAACTGTCCTGATGATGTTTTTCGAGTACACAACAGAAAAAAACACCATCCTTGCAAGATAGCATTGGAAGACCAGTCACCATATTTTCTTTACATAGTTGTTGCAATGAGCGATAATTTAAGTGACCAAATCGCTCATGCCAAAGTTTGCTCAAGTTATCACTATGAGAAACAAAAACTGAAGGAAAAGGTGATGACCCAAAGTTGTTAAATTTGTACAACCTGGTAACATCATCAACAGTTCCAGTAGCAAGGACATTTTGAGAATTTTTAAAATCCTTGATTACAACTTGGTGAGGTGTAAACGTCACAGTTTTATCTTCACCTGAATGAGTAATTTGATAGACTGATAAAAAATTGCAGGAAATATTTGAAACACATAGTACATCACTGAAATGACTATTTTCTACTGGAAGTGTTCCAGATCCTACAACACTTAGAGATCTATCATCACCAACAAATATTTGTTTGGTGTTACATTCATGCATAGTAGAAAATATGGCTTGATCCTTAGCCATATGATAAGATGCTCCAGAATCAATAAGCCATTCATTTGAAGTAGAAGAAGAAGATGCAGTATAAGAGTAACTAGAAGCACAAAGTGCATGTCCATGAGAGTTAGATTCTGAAGACAAATCTATGCTGATGTGGTGCTTCTTCATTGCTGCTTCCAAGGCTGCCATCTTCTTGAAACACTTAGATTCATCATGATTATCTTTCCCACAAAAATTGCAATGACGCTCAGTCTTCTTTCCTTTTTGCTTGGATCCATTGTCATTTTTTAAAGAAGGAGCTGACTGAGAGGGTTTGGGACCCTTGCTGTTTGGCTTATTATTGCGAAAATTCTATTTCTTGGGAGGCTTGGACTTTTCTTTCTCTTGGGACAATAAGCTTTCCCAGATGTATCTGCATTGTTAATTATTCCAAGATGAATGAGCTTATCTTGCTCTCTAATTAAGGAATCACAAAAGGATTCAAGACTAGGCTCTTGATAGCTAGCTACAGTCAAGGATTCTTTCATGAAGTAGAATGTAGATATAAAAACAGAATATGCAGGTCCAAGTTTGGAAAGAATATGATAAATACAGTGTTTGTCTTCTTTCTTAATCTTGCATTTTGCACATAAGAGTCTAAGAGTTTTATACTTAGATAAATAGTCTTGAATGCATGAAAAATCATTTGGATTCAAGGAAAGCAACTCATTCTCAAGTTCATGACCCCGAATTTCATTGTGTTTACCAAACACAAATTCCAACTTTTTCTAAGCTTTATCCAATTCTAGATATGTGGAATCGCAAATCAGTAGAGATTGACATCCCAATCAATCCATGAGCTTCATCACATCTATTTGCCCATTTAATTTTCTTATCATCATCAGTGGGTTCTGTTTCTTTCCCTGAGGTTATCCTGAAAAGTCTCATACTTTGTAGAACATCCTCCATATGATATTTCCATGAGAAATAGTTAGAACTTGTAAATATAATATCACAAGGGGTGGCCATACTGTAAAATAATGGCTGAAAAAATAGAAACCAACTGTATGGTTGCAAAGAGCTCAAAAAAATATGCGGTTTAAAAAAAAACGGCACTAAAAAACTGATTCTGGATGATGAAGTTATGCTTGATCAAATAAAATGTTGAAGATGTCCCCAATAGTGACATGGCAGATATTAACTTGACCAACTAAAAAAAAGAACCCCCCTCTTCCCAAGATCAACCTTTGACAATCACTTTACAATAAAGTTGCTTTGAAGTGAATCACTTTTGTAGAATAAGTGAGGTTCACTTTTACAATATTGTTACTTTTAAATAGTGAGGCAATAAATTAAAAGACTTAAGTGACTCGCTTTTTATTTTATTTTATTTATGTGAGATGCACTTTTACAATAAAGTAACTTGAAAATAGAAATTGCATGCACTAAAAAGTAGCTTAATAAGAATTGAAC